>CM046674.1:16501472-16567923 GCA_025594165.1 Tamias sibiricus | reverse complement strand
TACTTGCAAAATGTAGAATAAGCCCTGATAGGTGCCTCATTCACTCGACAGCTGTCTCATTCACTCAACAAATGTTTCCCAATATCACCTCAGTTAGGCCTTCACTGGATATAGCTAAAATTTCAACACAATAGGAAGTGCAACTTGAATTGATGACCATAATTTCATTTTGTACTTCCTTGGACAAATGTATTTTTTCCTCAATTGTATCTAACAGTATACATTTTGATTACACTTACATGTACTTTCTCACCGGAAAGACATTATTGTGATGTTTAGCTTTTTGGCTCTTTCATCCTTTGTATGTAATAATTCCTAGCTCATAAAAGGTATGCAGTGGGTATGTACTGAATGAATCAGTTAATATTTACCATTGTCCTCCCCATTCCCAGTTGCAGTTTTAGAAAGAAAGTAGATTACATCAAAGAGGACTTTTGGGAACATGATATCCAAATCATCATCATCCCTAAACTCTTGGAGCACCTTCTGTAAACTATAGAAATGTACTTTCCTAGAGTTATAGCCAACTGAGTTGTGACCTGCTGTGTTTTATTCTACTTGTACCCAGAAAAACTGAACCATGGTTCTTAAGAAGTATAAAAAATTCATAACTGCTGCGGATACTGATTCACAATAAGGCAGGCGGTGGGGGCACTAGAGAAGAATAGCATTACCTTAGATTAGGTGGAAGGAAGTGAAGGGAGGGGAGGGAGGGGATGTGGGGATAGGAAAGTTAGTGGAATGAGACAGACATTATTACTGTATGTATATATGTGACTGCATGACCAATATGATTCTATACCATGTACACTCAGAGAAATAAGAAATTATATCCTATCTATGTATGATATATCAAAGGGGATAAATGCATTCTATTGTCATGTATAACTAATTAAGACAAAAACATTAAAATAAAAAAATCAAAATAAAAAAAGAACATTGAGCTAAAATGAAAAAAAAGTAAAAATAAAAACACATCATTTTTCCTTTAGAATTTAGGTTTCAATTTTACTGATTTCATCCCCATAGCATTTTGTAGCATGATCCTCTGTTCTCTTGACTTTCTATAAATTGTTTCAGGGATTAATTAGATTTAGGGTGGGATTTGGTCTTGTTCTTGGTTTTGTTTGGAAACACTTATTTGTAATTGATGTTGTGGTTTTTTCCTCTCTTTTGATGGTAATAATCACTATCATGTCTAAGGGCATTTACTCATTCAGGGTTGCAAAATGGTGATAGTTTCAATATATTATCCCATCCTCATTAATTAGGTGAACTATCTCAATAAAGAGAAATTTTATTTCACTTAAAATATTCAGAACTGCTCGATTTGGTTTTATAAATGAATCTTTCAGGTGTGGGTTATCACATAATCATGGTGAAGGGTCCTAATTGTGATGTTGAAAAAATCTCTGAACTGATTAAATATCATGTCCCAACCGCCAGTATGGAAACCAATATTGCAGCTGTGAATTATCATTTCTACTACCCAAGGAGTACACAACAGGTATGGGCCCTAGGAATGTTAGATGAGTGGTATGAGCTCACCAGAAATCACTACCATTTTTCTAGATTTCCTCCGACTTGACTAATGGATTCTTTCTAGTTGCCATACTTGACAAGTACTAGTCGCAATGTTGCTTCTGTAAGATTTCACTAATGTACTGAGGAATGGTACAAAAGTTAGATTTAATTTAGCTGTGTGTTAATATTTTTATTTTTATTTTTTTATAATTTAATGCTGATTAGTGGTAAGATATGGCAAATAATTGTTATAAATTTTCTTCTTGGTGAGTAAGGCCAACTGAGTCTATTAATTTTTTGTTTTACAAAGAGTTATTTTCCTTTCAATTGTGGTTGTAATTAAAAAATTATTACACATATTCATTTATGAGAGTCATTGTGATATTTTATAAAATATTTATATTGTGGGATGACTTTGTCAAGCTGATTATCAAATCCACATATGGTTATTTTTTTATAGAGAAAACATTTAATTTCTACTCTTTAGCAGTTTTGAAATATACAACTTAGATAATGAATATTTATTATAGTCACCATTCTGTATAAGAGATCACTAAGGCTGCAGGTGAGAGATAGGGGTCTATATTCATTCTTATGTATATGTATGTCCAGTTTTCCCAGCACCATTTTTTTAAAAGGCTGTATTTTCCCCAGTGTATGTTTTTGGCACCTTTGTCAAGCATCAGATGACTGTATCTGTTGGGTTGGTCTCTCTGTCTTTCATTCTATTCCAATTGGTCTAAATGTCTGTTTCTATACCACTGTCATTCCATTTTAGTTACTATGGCTCTGCAGTACATTTTGAAATCAGGTATTGTGGTAGCTGTACTGTTTTTATTGCATAATAACTTTGGTTATTCTGGGTAGTTTGTTCTTCCACATGAATTTTAGGACTATTGTTTTCTAGTTCTGTGAAAAATGTCATTTGGTATTTTCATGGGCATTTCATTGAATCTGTAGATAACTTTCAGTAATATGGACATTTTAATCATATTAATTCTGTCTCTCTATGAATGTGGAAAGTCCATACTCTAGTGTCTTCTATTTCTTGGCTTTTGACCATTTGATTCTACATGTCTTGGTATATATTTCTTTTGAGTTTATCTTACTTGGAATTCATTGAGTTTCTTGGTTGTTTATATTCCTCAAATATGGGAGCATACTTCTGGTGGTACACACCAGATGTTCTGGATTGCATGATTTTCTGGATTGCATCAACAGCTTTGATAAGTTTGATTTCACATTCTCCTAGGGTACAGGAGCCTTTCAATTAGCTCCTGATTTCTCACTAAGAGAATTTATCCATGACTATCTACTAAATTAATAAATGACATTATATATTTTATTATTATAAATGAAATTGTACAACATTGATATGGGTGGAGTATGAACATTCTTCAAAATTTTAGGCAAATTGAACAGTCTTCAAAATTTTAGGCAAATATTCATACTGTTAAAAGTTAGGTGGACAGTTCTTTAGTATATGATCCCAATGTGGAAAATGTGAAGATAAAGTAAAAAAAAAAAAAAAAAAAAAGAAGGATAACATGAGTATACTAATCTTTTAATGGTAGTGTCTTCTCCAGGTGGTAGGATAATTTTTATTTACACATTTATATTATCTACATTGTCTGTATTTGCTATGTTTTAATCAGGAGAATGGCTATGGCAATAATAATGATTGACTAATTTGTTGTAAGTTCTGTGTTTTTTTTTTTTTTTTTTTCCTGATCTCTCCAGCTCGGAGTTTGCTGTTTAACCTGTATACATAGAAATATAATGATTGAACTAAGAAGTGAAAGGATATCATAATCTTTTTTGGGTTTATTGTACCCTGCTTAAGGTCTTGCAATGCTATACTGATGTATGTGTATGTACACTTGTTATTAATCTTGAGAAATATAGAATAACAATATATAGAAACTTGTTTTTCCTTCTAATCATGAAATAGAGGGGGTAGAATTCAATTTTGGCTCAGAATATAGAGAAAATTTTGATAGAAATTTCCAAAATGGAGAATTTTCTGTCCTCATGTAGTTGGGTTCATGAACTAAAGGATTTTTGGAGTGATTAAATATCTAAACCTAAAATACTGAGAAATCTCAGAAAAACCTATTTTTATAAGCCTTATACCATCACATTACAACTGCCCAAAGTTATACACCTCCCCTGGTTATGTGAGTGGACAGTTTTCTCCCAGTCCCCAATTTTTATCTACATAGCTTGATTTAGTGTGTTTCATGGGAACAATACCATACATTAAATAAATTAAATTGTAACTATCAGTGAACATTAATATATAAAAAGTCAATTGATGATCTTATCAGAAGTTCAGGAAGCAGTTTGATACAGCAACTTGCTAGTGTTTTTTGTTTTGTTTTCTTCACATGTTCCACATTTTTTATGGTTTGTTAGGGGGGCATGGAAACTACCATTTCATTAAGAAATAAGCTGCATTTTTTCCCTCTGCTGCCAAGAACAACAACAACAAAAAGTAGAATAATCTGTTTTACTGCTAACTATGTTTTTTTTGTTTGTTTGTTTGTTTTTTCTTATTTTCCTTCTAGTTTTGAAGCCCTGTTTTTGGAAATAGAAGAAAGAAAAGAAGAGCTGGGCATTGCTGGCTTTGGTATCTCTGTGACTACCTTGGAAGAAGTTTTCCTCAAGTAAGTAATAATAATGAGAAAGGGCTGAGCAAAACCTCCCCTCCTAACATTTACATTTCATTTAGTCAATAGATCCTTAGAAATGCTAATCTGTCAATCCCAGACTCATCAATTTATGCCTTTTGCTCCCTGGGTGAATGGTGCTGCTAATATTAGTTCAGGGACTAGAGTTGACAGCAGAATTCAGAGAGCTGGGAATGCAGGATATTCGGTGCAAATCTTGGGCTACAAAACTGTATGAAACAACTAACCCCAGGTACAGAACACCCATGTTGGGGGAGTATTGGGGAGGAAGATTACATGTGAATAACTTGGGGTTAGATTGGGTGGCTCTATCTTTCAAGGGCTAAGGGGTTGGTTAAGATTGGCTTTAAGGATAGACAAATTATGTAGTCAAAGCAGAATCCTGGGCTTAAATTGAAGGTCTTATTGGGGAAAACTTTAAAATCTTGATTTAGTCATAGCACTGTAAACTACTTGGGTTACATATGGTTTTTTATTCTCAGTTTGCCCTATGAAATTTCAGAGAAGATACTGACAGAATTCAGGATACTACTTAAGGGAAGGCCAGTTGCTCAACTGTCAGAACACTTCAAGAAGTAGTGTCTGAGATATAGACTTTATCTGCTCAGGCTGAGAAACAGTCTTGTCAGTCTCAGTCCCCACACAGGGACATGACTCTCAGGCTAACAAAGCCTGACAATGCCACTTGATTAATTTGAAATAAGAACTAAAACAGGGGAAGAAAATATATTTTGCCATCTCTTTGTCTTTGCTCTAACCCACTGAAATATCATCTTTAAGATTCAAAGGGAATTTTTATGTTCTTTAGAGAGCATATTTTCTTATCTTCATGTATTGGATCCCTGTTACATTAAACTAGTTCCCCCCCCCATAACTAATAATTAAATATCCATGGCCTAGTGAAAACAGCATGGGCATCAACCTCAAATAAATTTAAGTTTGTGTCATGACTATATACCACTTGCTAGTTTCTAGATTTCATGCACTTTATTTAACATCTTCAAGATTCAGTCTACTTCTTTTAAAGGGTTTCTATAAGTTGGATGTCAATTTTGTAAGAGATAAAGCACAATGCTTAGATGATGTGTTAAAAAAGGTACCATGATGACTCACAAAGGACAGTGTGAAACTGGTTAAATATTACCATGTATTGAGTTCCTACCATACATCAGATACCATTTTAAATGTTCTTCCATGTATTATCATTTAATAATTATAATCTAATAGGTTCTCTTATAATTACTATCTTACAGATGAATATATAGGTAGGGCATTATTATAGATTTCTTACATTTCCACAGAACTAATAAGTGACAGTTTCAAACTAAGTCAATGGAATTTTTCTAGTGCTTTTTACTTCTTTGTATATGCCAGGGATATTTTTCCTGTAAAAAGCATTCATTTTTGCAATTTTTTGTCATTTCCATTTTATTCGTATGTTCTTTCTTATTACAGAAATCTAAAATTATTACATATCCATCTGTAACAATATTTTAGAACTAATTATTTGTGCAGAAGAAAATATTTTGAATCCTAAAATTGGAAGAATATTTATTTATAATTTGTTAGCATTATTTTTATTTTACTCAGCTAAGATGAGTTTTATTACATGAGATCAGGGTTTGTTTCTCATATCCTCTACCCCAACTGGTTAGTCAGTTATTGCACTGCCATTCATTTTAAATTCTTTTTAAAAATATTAGGTAAAGTATCTCTCCAGAATTTCTAATGCAGCTTTAGATCTTGAGGTTTTATTCTTGGGTAAATCTACATTTGCTGAAATACATTAACATTTGTTAATGCAGGCTTTCCTCTTTACATTTTTCCCCAAAATTGTACAATAGTATTCTCTTGCTTTAAATAGAAATATTAATTATTCATTAACTTTTTGACAAATTATTTTACTTTTTTGACTCTGAAGTTTTCCATGGAGGGCTATCATCATTACACCTAAAAAAAAAGAAAAAATCTGTTGTGTTATACTGCCTTGTTTCTCCTTCTTATTAATTTGTAATACAAAATAGGATTCAAGGTAAAAATTTTATATAATTAAAATGAACCTTCTACCAGAAACTAAAACTTATGATTCCAAATAAACAAAGCAAAAATTTTTGAAACCCCTAGAAAAATTATAAATTTATACTAGAGTAAGAATTTTTAATTAAGTTCTCAGAAATTGCAGATGAGGTAGAAAAAATTTTAATAAGAAAATAAATTGCCAAGTTAATTTGTTCTCTCTTCTTCTCTTGCACACAAACTCCCACACATGCATTCTTATGAATCTTTGTCCTTAATTAATCTAATATTTTGCAATGTTTTCAGCATGATAGCAGGTTAAGAAGTCTCAGCACTTTCCCCACTAAAAAACCCACCTATATACTTGTGGAAATAGTTTTGGAAGAACCATAAAGAAACTATTGTAAGCTAGAGGAGCATGAGAACAGGATAACTGTATAGAAAAGCACAGGAAGTACATTACCTGCACTGCCTTATCCTCTGATATAACACAGCTTAGCACCAAAGGGGATCTCTTCAGCATGGTTTCTTGCCATGCAGGAATGAAGAGCAGGGGGACACCAGGAATGCTTCCGAACTCATTTTACATAACCAGTATCACCCTGATACTAAATTCAGATAAGGACACATATGAAAATTGCAGACTGATATTCTTGCTGGTCATTAATGCAAAAATCCTGAACAAAATACTAGTAAATTGAATTCAGCAAAATATTAAAGATTTTACATCAAATTGGTTTAATCCCAGGTATCTAAGGATGGTTTGACATTTGCAAATCAATAAACACCACAGAAGTAGAATCCAGAACAAAAGTCATATGATCATCTCAATAGGTGGAGAAAAGGACCCTTTGACAAAATTCAACTGATTCATGATAAAATGCCAAGAAAACTAGGATTAGGAAACAAGGAAACTTACCCAACATTACAAAAGCTATATACCACAAACCCAAAGCCACATCACACTAGTGGGGAAAAATTACACATGTCCTGTAAAATCAGGAACAAGACAAAGATGTCTTTTCTTATCATTCTTATTCAATATAGTACTTCAAATTTTAGCCAAAGCAAGTAGGCAAGATAAAAAATAAAAGGGATATGAATAGGAAAGTAGTCAAATTATTCCTACTTGTAGATATGATATGATATTGTACCTAGAAGACCATAAGGACTCTCCCAGAATTTCCAGATCTAATAAATTAAAGTAACAGGATACAAAAATCAACATACAGAAATCAGTAGTTTTTCTACACTCTTAACCTATTGGCACCAATAACAACTTTCTCAACAGGAATCCTGAAACTCAGGAAATAATGTCAAGACTTAAAAATGGAATGGAATCAAATTTTAAAACTTATGCACAGCAAAGGAAACAGGAATGTGAAGAGAGGGCTACAGAATGGGAGAATTATTGTTTAGCTACTCTTCTGACAGAGAATTAATACCCAGAATATATAAAGAACTGAAGAAGCTTAACATCAAAAAGTAACAATCCAATTAATAAATGGTCAAGTGAACTAAACAGACATTTCTCAAGAAAGAAATACAGGGCTCAGAATATAGCTCAGTTGGTAGAGTGCTTGCCTCGCATACACAAGGCCCTTGATTCAATCCCCAGCACCACAAAAAAAAAAAAAAAAAAAAAAAAAAAGAAAAGAAAAGAAAGAAAGAAATACAAATGGCCAACAAATACATGAAAAAAAATGTTCAGTGTCATTAGCAGCTAGGGAAATGCAAATCAAAACTATACAGATTTCATCTTACTCCAGTAAGAATGGCAGCCATCAAGAAAACAAACACAAGGGAAGCTCCAAAGTGTAGCTGCAGGCAGCAGTTTTCTGAATAGATTCCTATAGTTCAGGGACTAATACAGGATTAATAAATGTGATGGCATTAAATTAAAAAGTTCTGTACAGCAAAGGAACCAATTAATGGCATGAAGATACAGTATAAGGAATGGAAGAAAATCTTGGCCAGCTTCTATTCTTATGGAGGATTTATATCTAGAATGCATCCATAACTCAAAAACACTCAACACCTGAAAAAACACTTTCAATGAATGGTCAAATTATGTAAATAGACACTTCTCAAGAAAGAAATACAAATGGCCAACAATTACATAAAAATTGTTCAATATCTGTAGCCACCAGGGAAATGCAAATCAAAGCTCATCTCATACCAGTCAGAATGGTAATCATTAAAAATACCCAAAACGATAAATGCTGGCAAGGATGAGAGAGAGAAAGGAAATCTTACATTGAATATTAGTACAGCTACCACAGAAGTAAGATTTGGGTTCCCCATAAAACTAAATAGAACTACCATATGATTCAGATATATATATATTTTATACACACACACACACACACACACACACACACACTAATCCTCAGTATTTATCTGAAGGACTTAGCACACTTTAGAGATATAGGCATGCCCATGTTTATTGCAGCAGAATTCATAGTATCCAAGTTAGGGATTGGGACTTAGTAGATAAACAAAATGTGGCATATATATACAATGATTATTATTCAGCCTTGAAAAAGGATGAAATTAGTTTTTTTGTTTAACTTGTAAGCAGCATATTAACTGAAATAAACCAGACTCAGAAAGACAGGAGTCATATGTTTTCACTCATATGTGGATGTTAGGGAGAAATAATAAAGATCATCATGAAGTTAAAAGTTAGATCATTAGGGTAGATGAAGGAGATCAGAGGGAGGGAGAAGGGAGGGGTGAGGGAGCTAGTAAGGTGTGAAATTAATAAAATTATGTAATATGCAAGTACAAGTATGCTCCAGTTAAATCCACTACTCTATAATTAACATGCACCAAATAAAAATTCAAATTATAATTTAAAAACCTCTAACAACAACAAAGTCAGGTATTAATGACTTACCTGTGAATTCTATCAATTATTTAAGAAAGAAAGCACATCAGTTCTATAAAAAATTTTCTAAGACATTTAAGGGGAGGAAATACTTAGCAACTCATGCTGTCAAGTTAAGATTACCCTGACACCAAAAACAGACAAAGATTACCAAATAATAAAATCATACACCAGTTCTCTTGTGGATATAAATATAAAAATTCTTAACAAAATTTCAATAAGTCAAATTAGCAAATGACAATAAAATTTATAATACATTACAAATCAGTGGGTTTTTTCCCCAAAACTATAAGGTGGGTTTAGCAATTAAAAATCAATCAGTGCATGTTACTATTTTAAGAAAATTAAAAAGAAAAACACATAATCATATCACTAGATGCTGAAGAAACATTGGACAAAATCCAACATCTATTCCTGATTAAAAACTCTGATTAATATAGTAATGGTAGCGATCTTTCTCAAGCTGATAATGGGAATCTTCAATAAATATACAGCTAATATCATACTTCTTGATAAAAACAGAATGTTTTCCCCCTAAGATCAGAAATTTTCAAAAAGATGTTCTGCTCTTCCATTCAAGATTTCACTAGAGGTCTGTCCATTACAATAAGATCAGGAAATTAAATATCCAAAATTCAGTTTTTTATATAAGAACAAACTGAAATTGAAATTGACAATGCCATTTTAAATCTTCTTTAAGGAGAAAAATTAAAGAAGATCAAAATATGTGCATAGACAGTAGTCTCAATATATAAAGATAAAAGTCTCCTGAAATTGACCTACAGTTTCAGTGGATTATAGTCAAAATAGTTGAATATATCTTACAAGTATATAAATATTTGATACAGAGTAAGGATGGTAGAGACAAACATCTATATAAAAAGCTCATGTGGGAGACTTTCTCTCCTATTATACTGTGAATCTTATTACCCCCTTCAAAATTTTCTCCCTTATGTTAAAGTTAATTATACTTGTCAGTGTCTTCCATGGAATTGTAAACCCACAGAGGACAAATTAACTGTGTGCTCACTTGCTGATCACTAGACTAATCCAGATAATTAAACTGCCTGGACTAGGAAATTGAGAAAATATATCTATTGCACTAATATAAGCTTAAAATATTATAAAAATAAAATTCTTAAATATCATTATTATTTCTTGAACTATACTAGATTTAACTACCTCTGTCTTCTCAAAACAAAAAGATAATGTCTTAGACCTTTTACTTGACTAAGTTGTTTATTTTATCCATTAGGTGGATGGAGTTGCCCAGGATGCCTGAGGCCCTGAGTTTATTACCCAGCAACACTCTCACACGCACACGCACACATACACACATACAAGAAAGAAAAGTAAATCTTACTGTCATTGATGTTAACACTGATAGTCATCATTTAAAAATGCTTGTTTCAATTTGTGAAAATTTTTGCTGGATTGGGTATTTGGGAACCACTGTTCTGGTTAAAATTATTTACTTATAATTTCTTATCTATTTGTGTGTGTGTTATAGGGTCAGTAATCTGGCAAACTACAAAGTGAATCAGGCGGGTCTCCAGATGCCTTCTGTACCAAACAGAAATACAAATGAAAACAACCAGAATGTGAACGCATCCAAAAATATTGAAAGATCTCAACTTGACTTCATGAATAAAAATTCTGATATGCCATTTAATTCTGGGGTGGAGCATCTTCATTAAGAATATACTGATAGAATAAAACAGGTACACTTCATTTAAACATTTTAACTCAGGACCCTGAGTTTAAAATTCTTAGTCATAGAAAGCCCAACAATATAGGTAACAATTTATAAAGCAATCCCATTAATTTTTCTACTTCAAATGTAAAATACTGTAAGCAAAAAATCAGATTTTATTTTCACCATTGTCATTCCTTAGAGTGGTTTATGTTAGTTTTCATAATTGTTAGTTCATTTTGAGTTGAGAAAGGGTCCCCTTAAAATTTATCTTTTCCATTCCTATTCACACAAATAAAGAACATTTAAATTTATGCATTGGAATGCATTGTTACTGCCTAATAACTATTTCCAATTCACCATATTCCTTCACCAGTATGGGAAATCTCACTGAACTGCCTAGCATTTATCTTGGTCTCCTTGAAATTTTTTGTTTTTATTTTTGATGAGGGATTCTGTGGTGAAGAATACATTTGTCCAAGGTGCTTACTAGCGTGTCTTCACTGTGGGGCGTAAGAGCCAGTTGTGAAGCAAAGCGGGTATTATGCAAGGGAGTGTGGAATTATTATTATCATTATTTATTTTTTTGGTAGCAGGGATTGAATCCAGGGAAACTTAACCACTGAGCCACATCTCCAGACCTTTTTAAAATTTTTTATTTTGAGATAATACTCTCACTAAGTTGCTTAGGGCCTCACCAAATTGCTGAGGCTGGCCTTAAACTCCTGCCTCAGCCTCCTGAGCCAGTACGGGTACAGTCTTGTGCCAGCACACCTAGCTGAAAGTGTGGAATTTTGAGCTAGACAGAACTATATTCCCTGCTCTATCATTCACTAGCTATTTCTCCTTGGCAAAGTCATTTAATACTTCTGAGCTTCAGTTTTATTCTGTATGAGACTATTTCTTTTTTTTCTCTTTTTTTTAATATATTTTTTATTTATAATAATTACAATTCATAGTGCACATATATGGCATCTTTTACATATGACTGTTTGTATACAAAGTATATTCGTACCATTCAGGTCTTCAATCATGCATTTAGGATAATGATATCCATCATATGAGACTATTTCAATGAGTTAAAAATACTAATAGTGAACTGTGCAATGTTTGACATGAATTGGGTACTTAAGAATTGTCATTTCCTCCTTTCCCCACTTGTATCTTTCTACTCCTCTGGCATTCTTTCCTATTTCCCCCTCTTGAAAACATGGAGATGAATGACAATTTGGCAGATCAGTCTGGAAAGTACTTGATTCCTCAATTAACACATTTTTAATTTTAGAACTACATCTTTTTTCTTTTTCTTTTTTGCTACCGGGGATTGAAGTCAGAGGCACTCGACCACTGGGCCACATCCCCAGCTCCACAGCCCTTTTTTGTATTTTATTAGAGACAGGGTCTCAGTGAGTTGCTAAGTGCCTCGCCATTGCTGAGGCTGGCTTTGAACTCAAGATCCTCCTTCTGCAGCCTCCCAAGTGCTGGGATTACAGGCGTATGCCACCGTGCCTGGCTTTTTTTAGAACTATATCTTAATAACCAATCTTTTAAAAGCTAGAAGTCACTTTTCTTCCTGCCTTGAACACAATGTGAGAGAAGGATTCTCCTTCTTATTTCTAGCCAGGGATGGCCTCAATGATGATCGTTTTGTTCTGAATATATTGGTTGATTAATTAGGGATGTTTTCTCACTATGAATCATGGGGTATCCAAATATTGGGGAAAATAGGATAAGCATGTTTTTAAATCATTGGTTATGTATACATATAATATGCTTAGTATGTTTTTCTTCAACTTTTTTTTTTTTTTTTTTTTTTGGTACCAGGGATTGAACTCAGGGGCACTTGACCACTGGGCCACATCCCCAGCCCTTTTTTGTGTTTTTATTAGAGACAGGGTCTCACTGAGTTGCTAAGTGCCTCGCCATTGCTGAGGCTGGCTTTGAACTCGCGATCCTCCTGTCTCAGCCTCCCAAAGTGCTGGGATTACAGGCGTGCGCCACCGCGCCCGGCTCTTCAACTTTTTGACATTTTCAAATTAAGTCTCTACCTTTGAAACAAGGGGTTCCATTGTTAATCTGAAAATATACACAATCAACTACATATTGCCCCCAAATTCTGGAAATTAGAGAAAATGTTATAATTTTAAAGTAAACGCCTGTTTTTTTTTTGTTTGTTTGTTTGTTTTTGCTTGCCACAATCCTATAGAGCACATAGATTAAAACCAGGCAGTGGAAACCTGTTATTTATGCACATTGTCTGTGATTATTTCCTTTACAGAATGAAGATATTATTGACAGTGGTTAAATATGAAGAAAGATGGTTGTATTGTTCTGTGCAGAGAATGCTAAGAATATATTAATGATAGATAAAAATCATCCTTTTGAGCCTTTTGTTATAATTAGGTTAAAAGCCAAACCAATCCTTTCAATGAACACATTTACAGATAGTAAATTTTACTTCTTAAGTAGTCTACTAACAATGTTCACCTTCTCACCAGGGATATAGGTATACAAAGTGTGTACATCTCTTATCATAAGATTTGAAACATTTCTTGATGGTCTGTGATCTCTGTAATGTCACCTTTCTCTCCTTGTACAGTTGGATCTTCACATGCAGCAGCTCCATGCCATGTTCTTAAAGCAGGCAGGGTTCACTCGGTACAACTGGAAAATGTTATTGTTTCAAATCGGGGCACTTTTTTGGCTTTGACATATTTTTCGTTGAGAACTGTGACTGTTCCACTATCACCAGATGAACCTGCCAGGGAAATGGATTTGAGACAATATGGCGAAACCATTGTGCCTTTCTCGATTAATGCAAGTGATGATTTAATTGAGAATTCTGATTTCATTGAGAATTTCAAAAAAAAATCTTGAGATCATACTAAGGGATAAGAAACAAAAACCTAAGGAAGTACAAGGTAAGGCTCTTTTAAAAATAAAAAAGACTGCTAGTAAATGAAGACCAGCTTGTATCACTTCAAGAAAGGATTGAATTGGAATATTGAGCTACCTGCTTATTTCTTTTTTGATAGTAGCCACTCTAATGAAGGCAGCCAAATATGAGGCAAGAATCATCTTTCAAGCATGTATTGAATACATGCTTTCAGCAAGAGCTTTTCTAAATACCTGAACGATCTAAATTTTGATAACCACATTTGCTAAAGTTGAAGACATTGAGGTTTGAAAATATTCAGTAAGTTGTCTCAAATCATGTGTCTAAGTACGTATTAGAGCAGGAAATGAATGTTCAGGCTGCCTAGCTAGAGCCTGCTATGTTAAATCACCTCTGTAGGAAGCAACTCTATCCTTTTCCAAGGTCGATCATTTCCTCCCAGTTACTTTCTTTTTATTTATTTCAGCCATTGCTTTTATTTACAGTGTTACTTTAGGTAATTATATAACCTATGCAGCTCGATGGATTTTTTTCCCCTTTAGGTTTCATTGTAAGAAATGAAATTGCATTTGGAAATACTGGATGATACTTATGCCACTATCCTGACTTTACAACAAGTACATCATAGACTGGGTACCATAAAAAACTGCCTGTAAATCATGTATCCCCTTTTCTCCCTCATTACATGAGCACTATAGATGAGTGCTTATTAAACAAATAGTTTTTCATAAGGGAAAAGAAGAGAAAGAAACAAATTTCTCTGATTCATAATAATTCCTTTGCACATACATAAAAATAAGATTATCCACTTAAATCTTTCTCTTGGTTTATTCTCTGAGTACCTTGGAATTGTCTTAATTTAAAATTAGGCAGTTTTTTGTTTTCACAAGATGGTGGATTAGGAAGCTCTATGTGCTCATTCCACTACAAAAATACTAGGTAAACAACAGCAGACTAAGAACAGTATTATAGGAGTTCTGGAGGCCAGTCAAGGGTCTTACCCAATTTTTAAAAAGACACTAAAAACTTGTGTGGCCCTTTTGCTCATTCTTGCCCCACTTCCTCCTGGCAAGGCAGACTTCAGACATGTGAGTAACTGGTGTGAGATGTTAGCAGCAGAATACAGTAGAACATTTAAGGCCATTTAAGAACATTTAAAAGAAATTAAGATATTTAGAGGCAGCCAAAATTGGGAACTTGGCAGTAGGGTGTGGTGGGTGCCTTTCAAGAAGAACATATCCAGAAAGGTCTGAGAACAATTGAAGCCTTAATTCTGGTCTACTTAATGAAGTTATTTGCCTGCATGGATGTAGTCAACAAAGGCCAGAAGAGTGGTTGTTTTTGCAAATACCTAATTTTCATTAAAAGATCAGAAGATATACATGGTGTATGTTCAGATATACTAACATGAGAAGCTAAATAAACTCCAAGTAGAATAAGTTCAAAAAGACCCACATAGAGAATTTTCAAAACAGCAAGAGTAAATTACCTCATCACAAACAAAAGTTTCTCAGTAAAATTAAAGATTTCTCAGCAAAAGTCCTTCAGGTCACAAGGGGGTGGGATGTATTTAACATGCTGAAAAATACTTTTAATGTGTTAGGTAAGAATTCTATCCAGCAAAACTGTCATTCAAAATGAGAGAGAAAGGGTTAGTGGGCATGCATATATGTAAAGGGGTAGTTTGTATGTCAATAGCAAGGAGAAGGGACAGAACTGTGAAGGAGCAGAATTTTTGTTTCCATGTGTGATTGAAGTTAACTTGGTATCAGTTTAAAATAAGTAGTTTTATCTTCAGGATGTTATATGTCGTGCCCTTGGTAAAAAAGGAAAATATCTATAGAGGATACACAAAAGGAAATGATAAGGTAATCAAAACAAATCAGTATTAAAAAATTAAGCAGAAAGGCAGTAAAGAAGAATATAAGAATCAACAAAATATTATGACATGCAGAAAACAACAATATAGAAATTGTTATTCCTTATTAGTAATTACTATAAATGTAAGTGTATTAAAATTTCCATTTAAGCCGAATGTAGTGGTGTACACCTGTAATTCAGTGACTTGGGAGCTGAGTCAGGAGGATCTCAAGTTCCAGGCCAGTCTTACGCCAATACTCCTCAAATTATTCCATGAAATAGAAAACTCATTCTGTGAAGCTACTATCACCCTGATACCAAAACCAGACAAAGACACATCAAGGAAAGAAAACTTCAGACCAATATTCCTGATGAACATGAATGCAAAAATTCTCATCAAAATAGTGACAAATGACACACAAAAACATAGTGCACCATGATCAAATGGGGTTCATTCCAGGTATGCAGGGTTGGTTCAACATACAGAAATCAATAAACACAATTCACCACATCAATAGGCAATAATCACAGGATTATGTCAATAGATGCAGAAAAGCATTTGACAAAATTCAGCATTCATTCATGCTCAAAACACTAGAAAAATTAGGGATAGTTGGAATGTACCTCAACATTGTGAAAGATATATACATAATACAAAAGGTCACCATATTCTAAATGGAGAAAAAATGAAAGCATTTCCCTCTTTAAAAAAATAAACAAACAAAAATAAAAATAAAACAGGAATGCCCTCTTGCTCCACTTCTATTCAACATAGTCCTTGAAATCCTAGCCAGAGCAATTAAGCAAAAGAAAGAAAGAAAAGGGATATGAATAGGAAAAGAAGAGCTAAGACTGTTTGCTGACAACATAGATTCTATATTTAGAAGACCCAAAAACTTACCAGAAAACTTCTAGAACTCACAAGTTCAGCAAAGTAGCAGGACAAAAAAATCAACATCATAAATCAATTGTATTCCTCTATACCAATGATGAATCAGCTGAAAGAGAAATTAGGAAAACTATCCTATTCAAAATAGCCTAATAAAAACCTTGGGACTCAATCAAACAAAAGAGGTGAAGGACCTCTACAAGGAAAACTACAGAACATTTAAGAAAGAAATTGAAGAAGACCTTAGATGATGGAATGAACTCCCTTGTTCTTGGAGAGGCAGAATTAATATTGTCAAAATGGCCTTACTAACAAAAGTGCTATCCAGATTTAATGCAATTCCTATTAAAATTCCAGTGATGTTCTTCATAGAAATAGAAAAAACAGTCATGAAATTCATTTGGAAAAATAAGAGGCCCCAAGTAGCCAAAGCAGTCCTCAGCAAGAAAAGTGATGTGGGAGACACCATAATACTAGACAAACTGTACTGCTGAGCTATAGTAACAAAAAGGAGTACAGCATGGTATTAGCATCAAACCAGACATGAAGACCAATGGAACAGAATAGAAGGCACAGAGACAAACCCACATAAATAAGTTATCTTACCTCATATTAGACAAAGGCACCATCAATATACATTGGAGAAAAGATAGCCTCTTCAACAAATAGTGCTGGGGAAACTAGAAATCCATATATATAGCAGAACAAATTTAACCCCCCATCTCTCACCCTGCACAAGTGGATCAAGGACATAGGCATTAGACCAGAGACCCTGGGCCTACCAGAAGAAAATGTAGGCCTAACTTTCCATCATGTCAGCTTAGGAACTGACTTCCTCAAGAAGACTCCTAAAGCACAAGAAGTAAAATCAAGAATCAATAAATGGGATGGTGTCAAACTAAAAATCTTCTTCACAGCAAAGGAAACAATGAAAACTGTGAAGAGAGAGCCTACAGAATGGGAGAAAGTCTTTGCTACCTGCACCTCAGAGCATTAACGTTCAAGATATATAAATAACTCAAAAACTTAACACCAGAAAATAATAATAGTAACCCAATCAAATTGGCCAAGGAACTGAACAGGCACTTCACAGAAGAAATACAAATGGCCAAGAAATGTACGAAACAATGTTCAGCATCTCTAGCAATTAGAGAAATGCAAATTAAAATTACTGAAATTTAATCTCACTCCAGTCAGAATGGCAATTATCAAGAATACAAGTAATAATAAATAAATATTGACAAGGATGTTGGGAGAAAAGTTCACTCATACATTGCTGGTGGGACTGCAAATTGGTGTATTTCTATCTACCTTCCTAGATCTCTGTCTATGCCAAAAAAATAAACAAACAAACAAACAAATAAATAAATAATAAACAAAGGCTGGGAATGTAATCTTTAAAGAAAAACCCTAAAGGCTAAATAAAATCCACAAAATAAATCTATCTGAAGGAACCATAAAATTATTATGACCATTGATTTGAAAGTGCAAAGATCTGGAAGAGTTAAGTCCAAAAATGTATACTACTGTTCTCTTCCATACAGTTTTAGAAATATAAGCACAGCAGATCAATATGATAAGAAGTATAGCAGAATGTTGAGCAGAGAGCTATAGTTACCAAGAGCACTCAAAAGTTTCATGAAGCTAAGAGGCCACAGCAGACTTGAAACAAATACAAAGGTAGATACAAATTCAAAGGAGGATGTGGTCTGTCTCAAGTGTGAGAATCCCCTTGTTTATTTCTATTTTGAGATATGGTTGTGCTAAATTCCCAGGACTGGCCTCAGACTTGCAATACTCCTGCCTCAGCTTCCTGAGTAGCTGGGAATTATAGGAGAATTTGGTCTTTTATTTTATTTATTTATTTATTTTTAAATTCTTGTTTATAGTAGTATATATTACAGTTTATACTATACATATAGAGCATCTTTTTACACAAAACAGTTTGTATACAAAGTATATTTGCAGCATTCAAGTCTCCAATCATGCATTTAGAATAATGATATCCGTCTTATTCAACCACTTTTCCTCCCCCTTCCCCCCTTGTGCCCTCCCTTCCCCTCTCTTCCCTTTGACCATTATAGTGTTCCTCTAATCCTCCTATGTACCCCGACCCAACAATTCTGTGAACCAGCTTCCTTATATCAGAGGAAACATTCGGTATTTGGATTTTTGAGATTGACTGATTTCACTTAGCATTATATTCTCCAACTTCATCCATTTACCTGCAAATGTCATTATTTTATTCTCATTTATTGCTGAGTAAAATTAAATTGTGTATATATACCACATTTTCTTTATCCATTCATCTAATCAGGGACATCTAGGTTGGTTCCACAACCTAGCTATTGTGAATTGTGCTGCTATAAACATTGAAGTAGCTGTGTCACTGTAATATGCTGTTTTTAAGTCCTTTGGGAATAGACCCAGGAGTGGGATGGCTGGGTCATAGGGTGGTTCCATTCTCATTTTCCCAAGAAATCTCCAAACTGCTTTCCATAACGGTTGTACCATTTTGCAGTCCCACCAGCAATGTATGAGTGTGCCTTTTCCCCATATCCTCTCCAACATTTATTGTTGTTTGTGTTCTTGATAGCTGCCATTCTGACTGGAGTGAAATTAAATCTTAGAGTAGTTTTGATTTGCATTTCTCTAATTGCCAGGGATGTTGAACATTTTTTTCATGTATTTGTTGATTAATCATGTATCTTCTTCTGAGAAGTGTCTTTTCAATTCCTTAGCCCATTTATCGATTGGATTATTTGTTTTTTTTGGTGTCAAGTTTTTTGAGTTCTTTATATATTCTAGAAATTAGTGCTCTATCCGATGTGCATGTATTAAATATTTGTTCCCAGTTAGTTGGCTCTCTATTCACCTCACTGATTGTTTCTTTTGCAGAGAAGAAGCTTTTTAGCTTAAATCTATCCCATTCATTAATTCTTGGTATTAATTCTTGTGCTCCCAGATTCTTGTTAAGGAACTTGGAGCCTAATCCTACATGTTGGAAATTGTAGCTTACTTTTTCTTCTGTTAGGTGTATGTCTCTGGTCTATTTTCTAAGTCCTTGATCCACTTTGAATTGAATTTTGTGCATGGTGAAAGATACAGGTTTAATTTCATTTTGTTCCATATGAATTTCCAGTTTTCCCAGCATCATTTGTTGAAGAGGCTATCCTTTCTCCACTGTACATTTTTGGCACTTTTGTCTAATATAAGATAGCTGAAATTATATATATTAGTCTCTGTGTCCTCAATTCTGTACCATTGGTCTACTAGTCTGTTTTGGTGCCAATACCATGCTGTTTTTGTTACTATTGCTCTATAGTATGATTTAAAGTCTGGTATGGTGATGCCACCTGCTTCACTTTTCTTGCTCAGGATTGCTTTAGCTATTCTGGGTCTCTTATTTTTCCAGATGAATTTCATGACTGCTTTTTCTATTTCTTTGAGAAATATCATTGTGATTTTGATCGCAATTGCATTAAATCTGTATAATACTTTTGGAGGTATGGACATTTTGACAATATTAATTCTACCTATCCAAGAACAAGGTAGGTCTTTCCATCTTCTGAGGTCTTCTACGATTTCTTTCTTTAGTGTTCTATAGTTTTTGTTATAGAGGTCCTTCACCTGTTTTGTTAAGTTGATTCACAGGTATTTATTTTTTTTCGATGCTATTGTAAATGGAGTAGTTTTCATCATTTCCCTTTCAGAGGCTTTGTCATTGATGTACAAAAATGCCTTTGACTTATGGGTATTGATTTTGTATCCTGCTACTTTGCTGAATTCATTTACTAGTTGTAAAAGTTTTCTGGTAGAGTTTTTTTGGGTCTTCTAGGTATATTATCATGTCATCACCAAATAGTGCTGATTTGAGCTCTTCTTTTCCTATCTGGATCCCTTTAATTTTTTTCATCTGTCTAATTGCTCTGGCCAGAGTTTCAAGTACTATGTTAAATAGCAGTGGTGAGAGGGGGCATCCCTGTCTATTGCCAGTTTTTAGAGGGAATGCTTTCAATTTTTCTCCATTTAAGATAATGTTAGCTTGTGGTTTTGCATAGATAGCTTTTATAATGTGGAGATATGTTCCTGTTATTCCTAATTTTTCTAGAGCTTTGAACATAAAGGGGTGTTGCATTTTGTCAAATGCTTTTTCTGCATCTATTGAGATGATCATATGGTTTTTATCTTTAAGTCTATTGATGTGATGTATTATGTTTATTGATTTCTAAATGTAGAACCAGCCTTGCATCCCTGGGATAAACCCCACTTGATCATGGTGCACTATCTTTTTGATATGTTTTTAAATCTAATTTGCCAGAATTTTGTTGAGGATTTTTATGTCTATGTTCATTAAAGATATTGGCCTGAAGTTTTCTTTTTTGGTTGTGTCTTTGCCTGGCTTTGGAATTAATGTGATATTGGCCTCATAGAAAGTGTCTGGAAGAGCTCCCTCTTTTTCTATTTCTTGAAATAATTTGAAGAGCATCAGTATTAGTTCTTCTTTGAAGGTCTTGTAGAACTCGGCTGTAAACCCACCAGGACCTGGACTTTTTCTTGTTGGTAGTTTTTTGATAGCATCTTTTATTTCTTCACTTGAAATTGATTTATTTAAATTGTGTTAGCCTCCTGTTCCAGTTTGGGAAATTTATACGACTCTAGAAATCTGTCTATGCTTTCAGTATTTTCTATTTTATTAGAGTACAGTTTTTTTGAAGTAATTTCTAATTATCTCCTGTATATCTGAGGTGTTTGTTGTGATATTTCCTTTTTCATCATGGATGCTAGTAATTTGAGTTATTTTTCTTCTTCTTTACGTTAGCATTGCTAGGGGTCTGACAATTTTATTTATTTTTTCAAAGAACCAACTTTTGGTTTTTTCAATTCTTTGAATTGTTTCTTTAGTCTCAATTTCATTAATTTCAGCTCTGATTTTGATTATTTCCTGTCTTCTACTGCTCTTAGTGTTGAACTGTTCCTTTTTTTCTAATGCTTTGAGGTATGATGTTAATTCATTTATTTGTTGTTGTTGTTTTTTCCTTTTAATGAAGGAATTCAGTGCAATGAATTTTCCTCTTACTACTGCCTTCATAGTGTCCCAGAGATTTCTATATGATGTATTTGTGTTCTCATTTACCTCCAGGAATTTTTTAATCTCCTCCTTGATGTGTTCTTCAACTTCTTGTTCATTCAGTAGCATGTTATTTAGCTTCCAGCTGTTGGAGTAGTTTTTTTTTTTTTTTTTAATTTCTTGTATTATCATTGATTTCCAATTTCATCCCATTATGGTCTGATAGAATTCAAGGTAGTTTTTCTACTTTTTATATTTGCTGAGAGTTGCCTTGTGACATAATATATGGTCAATTTTGGAGAAGGAGCCATGTGCTTCTGAGAAGAAAGTGTAATTTGCTTACTGAGGGATGAAATATTCTATATATGTCCATTAGGTCTAAGTTATTAATTGTTTTAAGAAGGCCTAAAGTTTCTTTATTTAGCTTTTGTTTGGATGATCTATCCATTGGTGAGAGAGGTGTGTTGAAGTCCCCTAGAAAACTGTGTTGTGGTCTATTTTACTCTTGAACTTGAGAAGGGTTTGTTTGATGAATGTTGGTGCTCCATTATTTGGGGCATATAGATTTATAATTGTTATATCTTGTTGATGAATGGCTCCCTTAATTAGTAAGAAATATCCATCTTTATCTCTTTTGATTAGCTTTGGCTTGAAGTCTACCTTATTTGATATGAAAATGGAAACCCCTGCCTGCTTCCGTAGCCCATGTGCGTGATAAGACTTTTCCCAGCCTTTCACCTTCAATTGCTTGATGTCTTTTTCTATGAGGTGTGTTTCTTGTAGACAGCAAATTGTTGGGTTGTTTCTTTTAATCCAACCTGACAATCTGTGTCTTTTGAATGGTGAGTTTAGGCCATTAACATTCAGGGTTATTATTGAGATGTGATTCTTATTTCTATCCATTTTTAAATGTATTATGGTATTTAGCTTGATTTGGATTCTCCTCTGGTTGGTAATTCCTTTAGTTTACTATCTCCCTTTGTTGACTTTCATTGTTATTTTTCTCTTCTTCTTCGTGGAAAATTTTACCGAAGATGTTCAAAAGTGCTGGCTTTCAAGTTGTGAAATCTTTGAACTTTTGTTTGTCATGGAAGGTTTTTATTTCATCTTCAAATCTAAAGCTCAATTTTGCTGGATATAAGATTCTTGGTTGACATCCCTTTTCTTTCAGAGCTTGAAATATGCTATTCCAGGATCTTCTAGCTTTTAAGGTCTGGGTTGAAAAATCTGAGCATAGTCTGGTCCGTTTCCCCCTATGTGTAATCTGCTTCCTTTCTCTTGTGGCTTTTAATATTCTCTCCTTGCCTAGTATATTAGGCAATTTCATCATAATGTGCCTTGGTGTGGATCTGATGTGGTTTTGTACGTTTGGTGTTCGGTAAGCCTCTTGAACTTGGTTTTGCCATTCACTCCTCATGTTTGGAATTTTTTCTGCTATTATTTCATTGAATAAATTACTAATTCCTTTGGTTTGAAATTCTGCACCTTCTTCAACACCAATCACTCTTAAGTTTGGTCTTTATATGCTGTCTCATAATTCCTGAATGCTCTGTTCTTGTTTTCTTACTACTTTTGCTGTGTCCTCTAGATTTTTCTCCAGGATATATATTTTGTCTTCATTATCTGAGTTCCTTTCTTCCAGGTGATCTAATCTATTGGTGATGCATTCAATTGAGCATTTAGTTTGGTTTATTTCTTTTTTCATTTCCAGAATTTCTGTTTGGTTTTTCTTTAGAATCTCTATCTCCCTATTGAAGTAATCTTTTGCTTCTTGTATTTGTTTTGGAGTTCTTTGTCAAAATGCTCTTTTACTGCCTGTATTTGCTCTCTCATCTCATTTTTGAGTTCATTCTTAAGATCCATAAACATTTGGAATATGTAATTTCTAAATTCTGTCTCTGGCATTTGACCAACTGTGCTTGCCATGGAATCTCCTGAGGGGGTATGTTGGTTGGTCTCAGCCACTTTCTTCCCTTGCTTCTTCATAATGCTTGTGTGTCTATTCTTCTAGCACTGTGGGACCTTGCCTATTTCGATATCACCTTATAGCCTTATGTTTCTCCTGTGGTACAATGCTGTCAAGTCCCCTTATAAATACCTTACACTTTAAGCTCTAACACTTTTTTACAGCAAATCCCAGTTTGATCACAATGTACAGATTTAGTTAACTCAGGTATTGTTCCAATTTACTCTGTATGCTTGCGTTGGGGTTTACAGTTTCCATATTGGACACAGAGATGATATGTTTAGGAAGAAGGAAGTGAGATTATTGAGATGTTCTTTCTTAGGAAGTATGAAAATAGAATTCTGTGGAAGTGGTTTAATATCAGCAGATGGGAGAGGAAAGAGAATGGAGTGAGTGATTTAGAGGGAAGACCAATTTGTATATAAACCAAGGTTATTTAGCCTTTGAGAGAAGAAAAAAAGGATGGGAAAGAAAAAATAAAAAGGAACAATGAGAGATAACAAAGAAGTACGAATTAGTGTAAGAGAGAGAAGAGAGAGACCGAGTCAAGAAAAATAGAGAGTAAACTATATATAACACCGCTTTGCTGTATATTTCAATTGCCCCAGGCCTAGAAGTCCCAATTTCTGCGTATACCTTGTTTTTGCCTCTGATGAGTACACAATGACAGGGTGTAAATAGATAAGATGAGGGTAGAAGAGACTAAAGTGAGAAGGGAAGAAAAGAAAGAGTAACACAGACACACAAATAATTACACTATCAAACAGAACAAAAACAAACAAAGAAACAAACAAAAAAAAACCCAGAGTCTAACCCAGGTGCAAGTCTCAAATAAACAGGACCCTGGGAAGCCCTTCCAGTTTAGGCCAGTTGTCCGGGATCATGCCCAGACAGTCACAGAGCACAAATTAGTGGTGTCTAGTCTGCAGCTTTGGCCAGCGGCAGATTGGCACAGAGGAATAATGGTTGGGGGGGGGGGTGTCAGTACATGAATAACACCAGGAAAGGGTTCATCCAAAAGGCACGCATTCCCCACACCCGCCCCCAGTTATAGCTCTAGAGGTTGCTGCGCTGGCCTCAGGCAGGCCCTTCCCTGCTGGCTGCCTGCGCAGCATCTCACCCAGGTGTGTGCTGTTCACCGGGCCCTTGACCAATCCTTGGATGTCTGCAGTCAGCCGCAGCCCTCCTCCAAAATGGCGGTGCCTTCCCTGGTCCTAACAGCAGTACCCCGGACCTGTGTGTCACTCTGAGGTGTGCAGGTCCCATTCGGCAATTTATGCAAAAGAAGTCTGTGAGGCTGCCGCTCACGTCTGGCTTTCTTTTTATTCTGTGCTGTTCGAGGCCGCGGTCTGCACTTCCCTTACTGCAATGTTACCAAGGCAGCTGCACCGCTAATGCTGGTTCGGTTTGTGGGCCACTCGCACTGGACTCCGTGAGTCGACAGTCTGGAGTTTGTTGTATTTCACCATCTAGATGTGTGCGGATGTCTCAGCT
The DNA here is from genome assembly GCA_025594165.1 of Tamias sibiricus. NCBI lineage: Eukaryota > Metazoa > Chordata > Mammalia > Rodentia > Sciuridae > Tamias > Tamias sibiricus. Next base: position 16,542,934 of record CM046674.1, on the reverse strand, counting down.
TCCTCCCAGTTGTGGGAGTATTGCTAGGAACACGTTCAATCTTCCAGATAAGCCTCTTTTAGTGACAGTCTCTCGAGAGTGCTTCTCTGATGTCCGCCATCTTTTTCCCACCCTCAGCTTTCTCAGAATTTGGTCTTTTAAACGAATCTGTCAAAGTAGGAAATGGGAGTCCTTCCAAATCAGTTCTGGTAGTGAAAGTTTTGAGAGGAAGGAAGAAATTTGAGAGAATACTTGGTGGACTGTATTTTCTCAGCAACATTGAGCTGAAATATATGAGGTTTGTGTGGATTTGCAATGGAACAGTTTTCTTGAGAAGAATGGTCAAGACATGTCAGAACCACCGTGAATTATTGGGTTTTCTCTCTCTGAAACACACAAGAGGTGGCGCTACTGCATGCTCAGCTCATTACTGATAGTGTTTCCTCATTTCAGGTGACCTGCAGAAATACTTGGAGAAGAGTAAAGAATGCATTTACTCATGTATTGTTGCATTTTACATTGAGATTAATGAAACCAGTACCACAGTTATCTTTTGGTTCAACAATAAAGCATACCATTCACCATCCCTATCCCTTGCAGTATTAGACAACATTCTTTTTATGATACTTTCTGGCCCTGAAGCTTCTATTACAGTCTCCAACAAACCACACCCTAAACCAATTAATAGTATGAAATCTAACATAAGGTATGTATGATTTTTTTTTTTTAACTGGAATTGAGATTTGGGCTTTAAGTATACGTCGTCTTCCCTTTCTATTCATGATATTAATAAAAAGTAATTATTAGCAATCACTATTTATAACATTGTTGTTTTACCAATGTGTCCCATTTTTTCATTCTTTTGTAGAAGATCACAGGCATTACTTCTACCCTTCAATTTGATTTTTGGTATGAGTATTTTAGTCAGTGGCTTCTGCCTCCTGACAGTGATTGAGAGAGTTACTAAGGCAAAGCACATCCAGTTTCTGAGTGGGGTCTACACTCTGAACTTCTGTGTTTCTTCTCTATTGTGGGATTTCATCATCTACTTTGTTAGCTGCTGTTTACTCCTGGTGAGTGTTGAACACAGTATCTTTAGGGCTCAGTCTCCCACATGCCATAGAAAATTACCCCTTGGCTAATATCATCCTAAATGTAAATCTCTCAAGAAATATGAAAATAACATTAACTAATCATGCCAGATAGTACATTATGGGTTATATCTCATAGTAAAAATTTTCTCCTTGCATTCATTCTAAATAAAATGTTCCCATGTGCTGAAACAGAAATATTAAGCAGGTTTCTGACTACTTGGTCACTGACATGTACTGGTCCCAAAGATGCTTTGCATATGGCAAGATCTGATATAGTAGATGACCAGTCTTATACTCTACAAGGACAAATAATTTGCATTTATTTCATCCTGCTTCTAGAGTTTCCTTATTTTTTTCATCTATTGTGATTCTTGCTTGTACAAGAGATACTTGGGCCAAGCTTTTGCAGTTTTCTTCTAAAGATTTTTAAATGTTTTGCCATGGATCATTCAAATTTGTGTGTGTGTGTGTGTGTAAGCCTTGTCTTGCCAAAGTGTCCTAGTGTGATCTAGATTGAGACACCTCATTGTTGTGGTGTCCACAGCCTTTGTGTGAATTCTGTTTTTGCTGTAGGAGTATATGCCCACAAGTGGAACTTGAGTGTCCCTGGCTGTTCTTACTTTAAGCCTTGCTGTTAGTTTGGGGCTATTGTCTCTTCTATTCTTTGTATTAAAGTTTTGGTGAAGTTTGATTGTGGAGTAAGGTGTACTTTCTCTTGGCTGGGTTTAATTTAGCAGCAGTCTGTACCCTTTGAACTTGTAATGTCTCTGTAGATTGCTGCAACTTGCTGAGAACAGTACTCCCACTGTTGAATCCTGAGCCTCAGAGCAACTGTAAATCCACCATCTTGAATCTCCAACATTTGGATTTCTTGATGCCTAGTTTTATCATTTGAATAGGCTCTGAATGCTGGAAAAGTAGCTATCTCTGTGTTTTGGTACCATATGATTTTTCATTTGCACAACATTTTGGTGTAGTTTGAAATTTTGCTTCATATAGTTTGCTTTATTCAATTTCCTTTTGAAAGACTTGTTTTATACTCCCATTTCTCCTTTTTATACTCAGTGTTTGTTAAACATTATTTTAATGGTTATACAAAAAGATTAGAATACATATTAGATGAATTATTAATTTGTGTGGGTTATTGCTTTTTCTACTTCCATTGATTTATTAATTTGTGTGGGTTATTGCTTTTTCTACTTCCATTGACTCTTATTCCAGTTAATTCCCTCCAATAATTTTCATTACTATCATCAAGCATTTTAATTTCACATATTTATTCTTCACAAGCTATTATTGGAATTTGATAGTTAATATTTTCTTATGTTTACCTTGTCTGTTCCATGGCTTTTCATTCTGCAGTTTTTTTGTTTTTTGATTTTGTTTTTTTGCACTAAGAATTGATCATTGAACCCAGTGGCATTCTACCACTGAGAGGCATCCCCAGCCTTTTATACTTTGTATTTTGAAACAGGTTCTCAATAAATTGCTGAGGATGACCTTGAACTTCTGATCCTCCTGAGTAGCTCAGCCTCCTGAGTAGCTGGGATTACAGGCAGGTACCACCATGCTTAGATTTTCCTGAATTTTTTTTTTTTTTTTTTTTGTGGTACCAGGGATTGAACTCAGGGGCACTTGTCCACTGGGTCACATCCCCAGACCTTTTTTGTATTTTATTTAGAGACAGGGTCTCACTGAGTTGCTAAGTGCCTCGCCATTGCTGAGGCTGGCTTTGAACTCGCAATCCTCCTGCCTCAGCCTCCCAAAGTGCTGGGATTACAGGCGTGTGCCACCGCACCCGTCTTCCTGAAATTTTATCACAGATCATTTTTCTTCTTCCTAAAGAACTTTCTGTAAGATTTTAGTAACGGTTTGATGGAAAAAGAAATAATGCAGATTTGCATGGAAATTTGTTTTATTTCCCCTTGGAAGGAAGATTTGATGTGTATTTTAGTAATGTCACTTTGTTGTTTCCTAGCTTGTGTTTTATTCACTGAGAACCCTGTTGTCCATCTTTTTGCCTCTTCTTGGAAGGTTTCATGTCTTATTTTCATTGTTTTCTTTTAATATTTTCCCTTTCACTTAGATTTTCAGCATTCTTGTTATGCCGTGTCTAGGTTTCCTTGCATTTACCCTGCATGATCTACTGAGTGCTTTTCGATCGTGAATATTGCTGTCTATTAACAGTTTTGAAATTTCTCGGCTATTCTGTCTTACTTTTATCCACTTCATCCTTTTTCTCCTCATGTATTTTGACTCCATTCACATATATATTGCTCCTTTTCTCTCTGTCCCACAAATTTTAACTCTTACATATTACTTTTTTCATTGAACATTTGTTGGTACATTCCGGTTGCTGTCTGCTGAGGGGATGGAAAAACTCTGGCTCTGGTTGCTTACCACAACCTGTGGAGGACTGGGGCTAAGCAGGGGGCGTGGCTATGACGTATAGTGAGAATCAGAACCACTGTGCTGGTCACTGATTGGTTATGTTTGGGCCTTTATAAGTACAGACCACCATTTCAATAAATGAGTCTTTGGCAAAACTCCCTGGCGTGACCCTGAGTCCTTTCTGAAAGGTGGTGGAGGGGGCACTGGCCACTCCCGCCCTCTCAGTCTGTCCTCGCCAGGTAGACTAACTCTAGTCCCTCTCTGCCGGTCAGAAAGGGACGGTTTTTGTGCCCAAAAGGGGGTTGGCTAAAGACCTTGGCCCCTTATTAAAAGCATGCAGCAAACATTCTTTGTGTATTTCTTTTTGACCTCTTTTCTAATTGAAAAACCCTGGCTTATGGTATATCTATTGTACGCTTAAGCTTTTCTAATGAGTTCTTAATTTCAGATTTGTGTTCTTCAGATGTAACATTTCCACTTTATGGTTTTCTGTAATTTAAATTATCTTGTGAAAATTTTCAAGTATAACCAAATTCTTCTACCTTTCTTTTGTATTATTATTTATTTTTTTAAACTGATATATTAGAATTATAATATCTAGGGAGTTGAAATTTTTGTTCCTTTTTACAGTGATGGGGATAGAACCGAGGGCCTTGCACATGCCAGGCAAGTGCTCTACCACTGAGCCATATCCCATGCTCAGAGTTTTTTATTTTGATACATGTACATACTGTGTAATGATCAAATCATGGCAATTAGAATATATATCACCTCAATCATTTACCATTTCTTTGTGCTGGGAACATTCAAATCCTCTTCTAGCTATTTTGAAATGTTTAATAAAATCTTATTAACTATAGTCACCCTACTGTGCTCTTCACTTTCTATATTAAATATCTCAATATTTAAAATATTCATATCTATATCACTTCTGGCTGGTTATATGTTTCCACTTTTTCATTTTTCTTTTAATATTTGACCATCGGATCTTTGGCATGTCTTCTAATTTTTTATTGTGAACCACACATTATAGCCCTTTCAACAACACCACCAAAAAGCCTAGGTCACTCTGATTTCCAATGGTGATTTTATTTATTCCATTTCTCTAGAGACTGAAATTGTGCTGTGATAGAAACAAAGCATCCATGGTACCCAAATATTTTTAACTAAATTATAATGATTTCTTTGTTGCTTCATCTACTCCATTAAGAACAATTTATCAGTCATATAGTAGTTATTCTCATTTAACCTACTATTTATCAAGGATTCTGCCACATAATCATTCAATGCTAAAAATGGACAACCAAGGAAATTTTGTAGAAACTATAATTAACAACAAATAAGATGATAATTTCTGGAAATTTATTTCCCTCCCCATCTCTACAGTTCCTTTCTTTCCTTACTCAGGTCCCCTCTAGCTTTGGCTTTCCCTGGGTGCTACCCAACTGAATAGCTGAGATGGGGAGAGTAAAGACAATAGACAGGACTTAATCATCAAGGGCAGTTAACAGTAGGTCTCAGAATCTCAGCTTAAAGCTGCCTAAAGGGAATCTTGAAGGAAGGAAGGAAGGAAGGAAGGAAGGAAGGAAGGAAGGAAGGAAGGAAAGAAGGAAGGAAGGAAGGAAGGAAGGAAGGAAGGAAAGAAAAAGAAAGAAAGAAAGAAAGAAGAAGGAAAATCCTTCTGGGTGACCTGATTTTAGCAAATATTGAGCGTGGGCTTATATAGGAATTAGAGAAGAAAAGAGAATGAATCCTGATCTTGTGTGAATAGAACAAAATAAAACCATTCCAAAAATAGAAAGGAGGAGAACATTGGTTCTGCTCACTGGTGAGCAAGTAGATCTCACTGTTTCCATCAGCAAGATGATTTGATTAGGAAATAATTCTGTGTCCTATTAAAAGAAGAATTGTTCCCTTGCTAATTTTCTAGATTTGACTATTTAGTTATTGCATAGTTTTCTTCATTCTGACTGTTACTTCTGTACTCTGTGTCTCAGGTGATATTCATGACCACTGCATCTGATATGTTTATCAGCAATGGGAACACTCTGCACACAATGTTCATCCTCATGCTGTTCGGCTGGTCTGTTATTCCCTTCATATACCTGTTAAGTTACTTGTGTTCTGATAGCACCAGTGCATACATTGTGATCTTCCTATTCAACGCAACTATAGGATGTGTAGGTGTTTTAGAGAATCTCAGGAGAACCAATGGCCAAGGTAAGGGCTTCCTTCATACAATTTCCCTTTTTTCAGGGGTTTCTTGTGAATAAACAAACATGAGTTTGACAATGGGAACATTATTAAATTGTTTTGTTCTGGATTTCAGGGGAAATTATTTTTGTTAGTTATAAGGTAAGAAAATTTTGTTAAGTGCCATTAATATTATAACATTATATTGACTATAATGCAAAAAAAATTCCACTAATTTTATCAGGATTTGTACACTATCTTTCCGTTTTCCTCTTTTGTTTAAAAGGTTCAAGGATAGATTGACTGGACTGGCAACAACCACAAACAGGAATGTAGTATAGGCAGCTGTTACTCCTTTGTCAAAGCACATTTTAAACCTTGATTTGGCATATGTTAAGTCAGTCAACCAAGCTTGATCTTGCAGTCTTCTAATCCACCTTCCACCAATGAATTCCTTGAGTGGGATGAAGAATACTTTAATACTGATTGCATGCCTTTTCAAAGGAAACTGTTAAGCCCTATGAAAAGAATTGATCTCTGATTAGTAGACTAAAATATGCAAAAATTCTTACTGCTCATTCTTTGAATTAATCACATTTTGCTATCAATTAGTCTGTATTAGTTTTTATTGCTACTATAACAAATAGCCACACATTTAGCAGTTTGAACTATACAAATCTATTATCTTACAAGTATGTAGATTAGAAGTCTGCTACAGATTTCACTGGGCTAAAATCAAAATATCTGCAGAGATTCATTCCTTTCTTGAAGTCTGATGGGAGGATTTTGATGGGTTTTCCTTATTTATTTGACAGAACTTACCAGTGAAAGCCTCAGGATCTAAAGTTCTCTTTTTGAGAGTTTTTTTTTTATTAATGTGTTTAATCATAAATTTAATTTCCTCAAGATATGGGGCTGTTAAAATTTCTTATACCTTCCTGTGACACCATTCAGTTATCTTTTTGTAAGAACACTTGTGCTTCATCTACACTTTTAAACTATTGACATGAAGATGAAGTTGTTCATAATATTCCTTTATCAATTATCTTTTAAGGTCTCTTTTGGTCATTTTTCTTTTTTTTTTTTTTTTTTTTTTTTTTTTGCCACTGTGAACTAAAGCGCTGACAAGAACAATTTTAGAGGAGGTCAAGTTTATTTGGTTCTCACAGTTTCAGAGGTCTCAATCCATAGATGGCTGGCTCCATTGCTCTTGACCCAAGATGAGGCCGAACATTTTGGTGGAAGAGTGTGGTGGAGGAAAGCAGCTTGGAACATGATACCAGGAAGCAGAGAGAGGGAGATGGAGAGGGAGGGGGAGTGGTGCACACTACAGACCAGGGACAAAATATATAACCCAAAGGTACACCCCAATGACCCATCTCCTCCAGCCCCACACCATCTGCGTATAGTTACCACACAGTTAATCCCATTCAGAGGATTAATGCACTAATTAGGCTAAAATTCTACTAAAATAATCATTTCACTTTAAAATTTCTTGCATTGTGTCACTTATGAGCTTTTGGGAATACCTCATGTCTAAAACATAGCAAGGTTTTTTTAAGGTTTAGGCATTCTTGATATTACTGTCTTCTCTCTTCTTTCCCCTCTTCCTGTCCCTCTCCCTCAAAATTTCCAGGATTTTTACCAGTTAATCTTTTCAAAGAGTGACTTTTTGACTTTATTAATAGTCTCTATTTTTTGTTTCCTATTTTATGGATTTCCATTCTTATATTTATTTTTCCTTCTTCAATACACTTTGCTTTAATTTTATCTATTTATTATGTCTTCATTAGGTCAAATATTACATGATTTAAAGTCTTTCTTCTTTGTAACACAAACATTTAAAGCTATAAAATTGATTCAAAATACTGTTCTAGTTGCATCCCACAAATTTTGATATGTTGTATATTTATTATAATTCTGGTAGAGTTATTTCCCTAATTTCCCTTGTAATTCCTGCTTTAACTCAGAGGTTATTTAGTGTATGTTTATCATTTGATAACTGCCTATATTTGTTGGGATTGATTTCTTATTCATTTCTGTTGTAATCAAAATTAAACTTAAAGAATATTCTAGTCTTTTATAATGTAATTGTGCTCCAGGATATTCTGTCATCTCAATCCCACTATTCTGATGTAAAGAAAATGTCCATGTATCAATCAAGACAGTCCTATGTTCTAAAACCTGAAATATTGGATATTGATTCAAGAATATCCTTATAGAGTATCTATGTGCTCTGACTCCATGTGTCTACAGGTCATATAAAATAGTTATAGAATATATTTCAAGGCTTATCTCTCCCAAGGAATTATGTATTTTCCAAGAAGTAATTCAAGGATGGTTGCTTTGAAATTCTCTCTTTGCACTTTTGTTAAAAAAAAAAAAAAAAAAAAATCAAGAAACCAGGGTCTGCTAAGCAATAGCCTCAGAAGAGGGAGCTATGTGCACAATTTAAAGAGCAGCAAAGATACAAAATAATCTTTAATCACCATAAATTAAGTGACCTGATGTTCTATGCCTTCTTATATATTTGCTCAAAAAATGAATAAATTAAGAAATGACCTTTGAGTAGAAACCGGAGCATTTCTTCATGTTGGGAGAAAAAACCTCATCTAAATACCTAGATGGCCTCATGGAAGGATTTTCTAGAGGCTATATTTATTTTTTCTACTTTGAAATCTCTCCAGAAACAGTGGAGGTACTGGGGATATTTTGGCAGGATTTGTCTGTTCAGTTCATTGTTGCTTAGCAAATTGCATTGATAGTATATAAAGAAGCCATAAACCTGGAGAAGGAAGACTTACCTTGATTACTTCTAATTCTTAGATTTTGGACATGATTCCTCATATCTTTCACTAGAGGATCTTCATCTGTAACATGAGAATATTAGTACTATTCACTCACAAACTTATGAAAATTAAATGGTTGAGGTACATGGAAGAACTTTATAAGTTAAAAAACAGGGCCAACACTTTAACATACTCACATAGGCACCAACTTCCTGAATAAGACGCTTAAAGCTCAAGAAATAGAACCAAGAATCAATTGGGAAATGGCTTCAAATTAAAGCTTCTATACAGTAAGAGAAATAAAAACATGAAGAGAGAGCCTACAGAATTATAGAAAATCTTTTCTAGCTACTTTTCTGACAAGAGATTAATAACCATAATATACACAGAACTCAAAAAAAAAAAAACCCACCAAAAATCCCAATCATTAAATGCCCAATTGAACTAAATAGATATTTCTCAGAAGAAGAAAAGCAGATGGCCAACAAATCTATGAAAAAAAATGTTCAACATTCTAACAATCAGGTAGGATGCAAATCAAAACTATGCTGAGATTCCATTTCACTCCAGTCAGAATAGCAATCATAAAAAATATAGATAATAGTAAATGTGGGTGAAGATGTGGGGGAAAGGTACTTACATTGTTGGTGGGACTGCAAATAGATACAACCACCATGGTGGGCCGTATGGAGATTTCTCAAAATAATAGGAATGGGTCCATGATATGTCTCACCTAAACTTTTCCTTGGCATTTAACCCAAAGTAGTAAAATAGCATATGATAGTGATACAGGGACGTTAATGTTTATAGCAGTGCAATTCATAATAGCCAAGTTAGGAAACTAGCCCAGGTGTCCCTCAGTCGACAAGTGGATAAGGAAAATGTGGTCTATATACACAGTGGAGTTCTACTCGACCATAAAGAATGAAATTATGACATGTGCTGGTAAATGTATGGAACTGGAGAACATCATGCTCAGTGAAATAAGCCAGATGCAAAAATTCAAGGATGGAATGTTTTCTCTTATATATGAAAGCTAGAGAGAAATAGAAATTTTAAAAAGGGTTGAGTCTCATGAAAACAGAAGGGAGATCAGTGGAGTAGAGGAAAAAGGGCTGACCAAAGGGAGGAAGAGCACAATAAAAGTAGCCTGTCATGTACATGTATGAGTATATCACAATGAATTCCATTTATATGTATAACTATAATACATCAATTTTAAAAAGTAAATCAATTAAAAAGTTTTTAAAAATAAAAACAATAATATTAGGAAAATAGCAACATACATAATACTCTCTACCACCAGAAACACGAAGAATATAAGCTGAAACTATCCAAACTATCTCTAGCCGAACTCTGCAGATTTGACAAAGTTTTTAAGCAGCCAAGTGATTGCTGAACCAGAAGAAAAAAAGGCAACTTAATGCAATAGGAAAAATTAATGGCATTGTTACATGTCCTTGCTTGACCCCTTTGCCACCTTGGTGGCGGACTTGAAGACACAAACCCTGCTCCAAGTATATAAACATGTTCCTAGGTCCAGGGGAAAAAGAGTAGACTTTCATCATAAATTTGTGTGTAAGCCTGTATGGTCTTCCTCATCTATTGAACCAACATAAGACCCTTTTCTCTGTTTCAACTAGCTCATAAAAACATGGCATGAGAAACAAGAGACACTGCTTAGAAACAATTTGCCTAAGGTCAGAAACAAAAGCCAGGGAAAGGATCTTCAGGAAAATGGGGCATTCAAAAGTACCCATGGATAGGAGATATTTTAGAGACCAATATATTTGCAGAGGGCAAGATCCTTTTTCAGAAAGGAAATGAGAAGAGCATTAGCTTTCACTTTGGGGATGATCCTAAGTGAAATTCTGCCTCTGTGCTAGAGGAAGTTTCTAGGACAGAGAAAATATTCAAAGATTGGTAATGTTATTTTTGTTGTCATTGTTACATCAAGATAGTCAAGGAAATCTCTGTCAAGCACCAAGTGAATATAATCAAAATAACAGCAACTTCAATGACCTCTTATGATAAGGAATAAAATCCCTACCGTTGTAGTTAGATTAATTACGCATACAGATTACTATAGCCTTCAACAATCAAAAATTAAAAAAAAGAACAGTGAAAGGAAGAATCTGATTTCCAGAGTTAAAATATAAAAGTATTCAAATTTCCAGTTTTCTAAAAAAAAAAAGTAAGAAAATAAAAGTAGCTGATGGACAGATCAATAATAATTATAGGGAAGCAAACTACGTCGTGGTGTCACTTATATATGAAATCTTTTAAAAAGTAAAATCCATGGAAATAGAGAATAGAATAGTGGTTAACAGGGGTGGAGAGGGGGAAAATGAGGAGAAGTAGGTTGAAGGTACATAGTTGCAGTTATATAGGATTAATAAACTAGATATATCATGTACAGCATGAGTACTACATGGAACATTATATATTGAAGACCAGATAAGTGAGTCAATTTTAAGTCATTTTACCAAAAAAGAATTAAAGTTAAATATGGAGGTGTTAGATATGTTAATTTGCTTGACTATAGTAATTATTTTGCTATGTACATGTATATCAAAACACAGTATTCCTAAATATATACAGTAACAAATAAATAATTTAAAATGTTGGAGAAAATAAGACAAAAGTTGAGGAGGTTCCTTAGCACTCAACTTTCCCTACATAAAATGTTAGTGGGAGTCCTTCTGGATGAAATAAAATGATACTAGACAGTAACTTGAAGCCATATAAAGAAATGAATATTTCCAGTAAAATAACCACATGAAAAAAAATATAAAATTGAACATTATTCTATTTTGATTTTCCTCTGATTCTTAGAGGTAAGAGGATATTTAAATGCTTTCCAGAGAGAAACTAAATAAACATTATCCTGTTGTTATTTGGGGCATCTTTTCAAGTGGGCAATCAATATTTCATATTATTTCTGTCTGCCAAATTATATGTATCTACACCAATTATTTCCCTCTTTGGACCAGACTTGGTATGACTTTACCACTTAGAGAATTTACACGGTAGGTAGAGGTAGAAACTTCTCATTCACTGTCATCTGTCATCTTCACTCATTGGCCACATTTCTTATGTCAAAGAGTCTTACAAATAGTCTTTTTGCTCAGAATTATCACTTTATCTTTATTCCCAATGATCTTAATTCAGTCTTCAGAGACAATTCAGAACCTTAGTACTTAACTATGTTTCATGTTTCCATATATATATATATATATATACATATACATATACATATGCATCAACTATTATACATATTTAATAGAGAAACCTCTATTAACTTTAAGTTTGTTTCTTTGAAGACATAGCTCCTTTTTTATTATTTTATTTTTTTATTTATAATTTTTAATATGTACAACTCATAGTGCATGTATTTAGCATCTTTTTACATACAATTGTTTGCATACAGAGTATATTCGTACAATTCAGGTCTTCAATCATGCATTTAGGAAAATGATATCCATCTCATTCAAACACCTTTTCTTTTCTTTTTCCTTTTCTCCCTCTCCCTCCCCCCTTGCTCCCTCCCTTACTCTCCCTTCCCTTTGACCATTCTAGTGTTCTTCTAGTCCTCGTATGTACCCTCCCATCCAACAATACTATGAACTAGCCTCCTTATATAAGAGAGAACATTTGGTACTTGGATTTTTGAGACTGACTAACTTCACTTAGCATTATGTCTTCCAACTTCATCCATTTACCTGCAAATGCCATTAATTTATTTTCTTTTATTGCTGAGTAAAATTCCATTGTGCGTATATACCACATTTAAGACATAGCTCCTTTCAACTGATAAATGTTTCTTTTTTCTTCCGTACCATTGAGTTCTAGGATAAATTTCTCACCACCACTTGCATCTTAATTGAACACATAGGATAGAAATGAGAGAAATGATCAATATTAATTTCCTGTTCACATCAGATGACAGGAAGACAGATTATTTGGACATCAACTTTTTCCCAAAAGGACATTTCAAAATTGCAACTATCAATACAAACTATGCTTTAAGATATCAAAAGTAGTATAATTAGCAGCAAGCAATTAGTTTTGTGAAAACAGTATTATGGCTTTATAATTTTCTCAGTTTAATTTGACCAACTTGGAGAGATATTATTTTTCTGGGACAGTTAGTTTTATATGGAGCATGCTAATGTTATCTTCTTTTTAATCAAAGCCTTTAAATGTAACACGGGAAATTTCACACTTTGTTCGTTGACACTGATGCCTATGTATAACCTTGGGATGAGCTTCATGAAATTTCATATTTTACAAGAGAGGAAGAAAATGTGTTCCACCAATGAAGATATTAACTCCTCAATGTGTACTCCAGAAAGTGAGTATCTGTTACTTCCCAAGGCTCATCAAGTTACTAGTAACTACTTATCCAATGTAAATAATTCTTACATTATTATGAATTTTTTCATTAACTCATTAAGTTATTTGATGTTATCATCATTTTGAGGGAAAAAAACCTTACACAAATATAAATACCTTGCACTATTTCACAAAAACTTGTACAAGATAGAGCTAAGATTTAAAAATATTTAAATTTAAAATATTTACATAATGCATCTTCTCTATGAGAAAGGACCTCCATGGTAAGGATCTAATTGTAATCTGTGTTGTATTTGCATTTTCTATCATCCCTCTTCCCCTCTGTTATGGTTTGGATGTGAGGTGTCCCCTAATAGTTCACATGTGAGACAATGCAAGAAAGTTCAGAGAATAAATGATTGGGTTCTGAGAGCCTTAACCCAATCAGTGAATTAATTTAGTGATATGGATTAACTGGTAACTGAAGTTGTAGGGTGTGGCTGGAGGAGGTAGGAATTGGGACATGGCTTTGGAGTATGTGCTTGTATCTGGCAAGAAAAGTCTCTCTTTGTTTTCTGATTGTAATATGAGCTGCTTCCCTCTGCCACACTCTTCCACCATGATGTTCTGCCTCACCTCCAGCAGAGGAATGGAGCCAGCCTTCTGTAGACTTAAGACCTCTGAAACTGAGCCCTCAAATAAACTTGTCCTGCTCTACAGTAATTATGGTCAGGTCTTTTAATCACAGCAGTGAAAAAGCTGAGTAAAACACCCTCCACACTAGTTTTGAGGGGAAGGTGCAAAATCAATGTTAAATACCTCATTGTCTTAGATGGTGCTTAGCAAGCAAATATATGTTGAATGAGTAATTAAGATTGGAAGTATTTTGGTGGTGAAAGTGCTTAAATGAAAAAGAGAACCAGAAGTGAAGGCAAGCAAAGGGTTAACAGTTCAGTGAAGAGAAAGGAATAAAAATTCATTTCACTTTCAGAAATCCTCAGTAGGGACCCTGTGTCAGTTATTACATATTTCTTCAGTATTTTCATATAAGTATGGAAAAGAGAATGTGGTAAAGAGAAAGAAACATACTGAAGATGTAAGATAGATTCTACACATGGGGCAGCACAGAATTAAAACAGTTGTACCCCAAATGCAGGTATACCAATAAGCTTAAGTGGACGGGTCCTGGGGAACAATTGAGAATAGAGAGCTCCCATGTATAGTTTAGTAAAAGGATAAGATAGGGTAAGGTTATAATCACATGTGTTGTTTCCATGCATAACCCAAGAAATAAATGAGAGTGTAAAACACATTAGATGTGTCACAAAAAAAGCTGTATAGTTCCTAAAGTCATAAGTGGGAATTGAGAAATTCAAAGTCAAAATTGAGAGTGCTGAAAGGAAAAGTAGACAAATCCACAATGATAATTAGATACTTCAACACTCTTCTCTGAAAAGACCTGATAGAATAGGAGTAAATCAGAAGAGATATATGAGATTTGTTTAATTCTAGTAACAAATTAGACCAAATTGACATTTTCATCAACAGTATCCAAAAGCAGCAGAATACATTTTTTTCATGTGTTCATAGGATACTCACTAATACATACCATTAAATGGGTGTGTTCAATGAATTTAAAAGCTCTGAAATGACTCTGTGTGTGTATAAAACTATTTGAAAATTTCCAGATACCTGTTATTAACTTAGATTATAAAGGATATCTAGAAAATCTCTAAAGAGGTGAAAATTATGAAACATACTTTCTCTTTTGGTTAATAGTCATTCTTACTTGAGGAGGTGATATTATTGTGGTTTTGATTTACATTTCCCTGATGATTATTGATGTTGAGCATTTTTCATATACTATTGTCCAATTCATATCTTCTTTTGAGAAGTGCCTATTTAGGTAAACTGCCTATTCTTTGTTGGTATTCACTTATTTCTGCTATTGAGTTTTTCAAGTTCCTTATATATTCTGGATATTCTTGTCAGATGTATAATTAAATTTTTTTTCACACATTCTTCTGATTGTTTGTTCACTCTATAAGCATTTTAATTTGATATTATCCCATTTGTCAATGTTTGCTTTTGCCCAGTTCAAGGTCCTGAAAAATTCCCTTTAAATTTTTTCTTACTAGTTTCATAGTTTTGGGTCTTACACTTAAGTCTTTAATTCATTTTTTAGTTGTTTTTTTTTTATATGGTAAGAAATAAGGGTCTAGTTTCATTCTTCTGCATGTGAACATCTAATTTTCCCACCACCATTTGTTGAAGAAACTGTTCTATCTTCATTTTGTGTTCTTGACTTTGTCAAAAATCAGTTGGCTGAAATTGGGGTTATTTCTGCACAGTTGGTCTATATGTCATTTTATGCCAATACCATGTGTTTTTTGTTGTTGTTGTTGTTCATACTGGTGCAGTACATTTTGGAATCTGATAACACTGATGCTGTCAGCTTTGTTCTTTTGCTCAGCATTGCTTTGGCCATTCAGGGTCTTTTGTGACTGCATACCAAATTCAAGATTGCATTTTTCTAATTCAGTGAAAAATGGCATTAGTATTGTGATGGGGAAGTATTGAATCTTTAGATCACTTTCAGTAATATGGACAATTCAACAAGATAAATTCTTCCAATCCATGAATATGGGATATCTTTTTATGTGTCTGTGTTCTCTTCCATTTCTTTCACCAGTTTTTATCTTATCAATCTTTCTTTCACCTCTTTTGTTGACCTTATTTCTAGTGTTTTTATTTTTCATAGGTATTATAATTAGGATTGTTCTCTTGATTTCTTTTACCAGTATCTTTCTATTAGCATATAAAAGTGCTACTGATTTTTGTTTGTTGATTTTGAATCCTGCAACTTAACTGAATTTGTTAGTTCCAGTTCTTTAGTGAATTCTTCACAGTTTTCTATCTAAAAGCTGATGTCTGCAAACAATGATAATTTGATTTCCTTCTTTATAATTTGTATGCCGTTTATTTCTTTCTCTTGCCTAATTGCTTTGAATAATTCTTCCTGTACTTTGTGGAATAAAAGTGGTGAAAATGGGATACATTTTCGTGGTCCAGATCTTAGAAGAAAAGCTGTCAATTTTTCCCAATTCAGAATTATGTTAACTGTGGGTTTGTAATACATGTCCTCTATTTGTTGAGGTATTTTCCTTATATATTTAAGTTGTTCAGAGTTTCTATCATGAATGGGCCTATATCACAATTAGTGATTCATGTATGTTGAACCACGCATATATCCCACTTGGTCATAATGAATGATCTTTTTAATGTTCTATTGAATTTGCCTTACTAGGGGTTTTTATTTTTTATTTTTTTTTACCACTTATTGAACCCAGTATAATTATATATATTTATTTTTTATTATGAGACAGGGTCTCCCTGAGTTGCTTAAGGCTTTGCTAACTTGATGAGGTTTGCGATCCTCCTGCCTTAGCCTCTAGAGCTGCTGGAATTTCTGGTGTGCACCACCATGCCTGGCTCTTCCTAATATTTTATTGAGGATTTTTGCATCATTTTTAGATGCTATTGTTATGTCCTCATTTTGTTTTGCTATCAGGATAATGCTGGCATTATAGAATGACTTGAGAAAAATTCCTTCCTCTTTGTTTTTAAAAAAGTTTGAGAGGGATTTGCATAAGTTCTTCTTTATTGTTTGTTGAATTTTGCTGTAAATCCATTAGATCCTGGCTTTTACTTTGGTAGAAAAAAATTGATCTGTTCAGGTTTTTCTATTTCATCACAGTTCAATTTTGGTAGCTTGTATGTATCCAGGAATTAATCCATTTCTTCTAAATTTTCCAATGTGTTGGCATATGGTTGTTCATAATAATTTCTAGTGATCTTTTATATTTCTATGGTATCCAATGTAAGCTCTCTATTTTCATGTCAGATTTTTTGAGTCATCTCTTAATTTTGCTAAATGTTTGTAATTTTAGTTTCTCTCTTCAAAAGACCAACTCTTCGTATTAGTGATCGTTTGTATTTTTTAGTTTCTACATCATGTATTTCTGCTTTAATTTTTGTTATCTCTTTCATTCTACTGATTTTGGGTTTAGTTTTTTCCTGTTTCTCTACTTCCTAGAGATGCACTGTTAGGTTATTCACATGATATCTTTTTCTTTTTCCTCCTCTTTATGTAGGTTTTTGTTGCTATGAATCTCCCTTTTAGAATTTCTTTTGCTGTTTCCCATATGTTTTGGTATATTGTGTTCACATTTTCATTTGTTTCAAGAAAGTTTTTAAATTCTCTCTTAATTTTCACAATGACCCATTGGCACTATTAAGGAGCACATTGTTTAATTTCCTTGTATTTGTACAGTTTTCAGAGTTCCTCTGATTGTAGATTTCTAGCTTCATTTCACTGTGATCAGAAATGATACTTGGTGGTGTTTCAGTTTTTCAAAAATTTGTATGTGTGTGTGTGTGTGTGTGTGTGGCCTAATATGTGATATATCCTGGAGAACATTCCATGTACAGTTAAGAATAATGTGTGGTCTGTAGTTGTTTCATGGAATGTTCTATAGATATCTGTGAGGTTTCAATTCCATGCTTTTTGTTGTCTGCCTGGATTCTATGTCCATTAATGAGAGTAGGGTGACAAAGTTGCTTGCTGTTTTTATTATTACTATTATTATTGTTATAATCTGTCTCTCCCTTAATGTCTGTTAATGTTCTTTTCATGTATTTGGTTCTCCAATGTTGAGTGTATATATGTCCATTTATTATTATACAATGGTCTTGTTTGTCTCTTTTTCCAGTTTCTATTGTTTTAAGTCTATCTCAAAGAAGTATAGTCGCTCCTCCTCTTTTGGTCTCCAGTTGAATAGAGTATCTTTTTCTTTTTAAAAAAAATGATTTTAATTTTTAAATAGAGTATCTTTTTCTATGTTTAAAAATTTTTTATTCTAAGTTGTTATATATGACAGCAGAATGCAGTACAATTCATATTACACATATATAGCACAATTTTACATATCTCTGGTTGTATACAAAGTGTATTCACACCATTCATGTCTTCATACATGTTCTTAGGTTAATGATGTTTATCTTATTCCACCATCTTTTTTACCCCATGCCCACTGCCTACCCCTCCTTTGCCATTGCCCTTTGTAGAGTTCTTCCAATCCTCCTATGCTCACCATTCCAACCCCACCATGTATCAGCTTCCTTATATCAGAGAAAGCATTTGGCATTTGTTTTTTTGGATTGGCTAACTTCACATAGCATTATGTTCTCCAACTCCATCCATTTACCTGTGAATGCCATTATTTTATTCTCTTTTATTGCTGAGTAATATTTCATTGTGTATATATACGACAGTTTCTTTATCCATTCGTCTACTGAAGGGCATCTATATTGGTTCCACAGTTTAGCTATTGTGAATTGTGGTGCAAGAAAAATTGATGGGGCTGTGTTCCTGTAGTATGCTGTTTTTAAGTCCTTTGGGTATAGACCAAGGAGTGGGATAGCTGGGTGAAATGTTGGTTCCTTTTCCAGTTTTCCAAGGAATCTCCATACTGCTTTCCAGATTGGCTGCACCAATTTGCAGTCCCACCAGCAATGTATGAGTGTGCCTTTTCCCCCACATCCTCACCAACTTATTGTTGTTTGTATTCTTAATAACTGCCATTCTGAGATGAAATTTTAGAGTTGTTTTGATTTGCATTTCTCTAATTGCTATATATATTTTTTATTGATTGTATATCACCTTCTGAGAAGTGTCTGTTCAGTTCGTTGGCCCATTTATTGGTTGGGTTATTTGTTTTGTTTGTTCGTTTGTTTGTTTTGGTGTTTTATTTTCAGTCTGTGTGTCCTTACTAGTCACTTACAGGCAGCTTAAGGTTGGATCTTTTGAAAAATCCATTCTGCCATTTATTTGGAGAATTTAATCCATTTACATTCAATGGAATCATGTATAGGCAAGAAAGAACTTACTATTGCCACTTGTGTGTTTGCTTTTGTTTTTGTTTTCTTCTTACTTTTAGTTATTTTATAGATCCTTTTTCTCCTCTTTTACTGTCTTCTGTGGTTAAGTGAGTACTAGAAGTATGTTTTGATTTCTTTCTTTTTAATTTGAGTGTATCCATTGTAAATTTTGTGCTTTGTAGTTAACAAAGGGTTTACTAAAAACATCTTCCAACAAGTTATATTTTAAAAATAGCATTGATTGAAGAAAAAAAAAAAAGAAACTGTACATTTTAACTCCCTTCCACACCACACACACACATTTTGAATTTTTGTATCTCAATTTATGTCTTTTGATATAGCCTTTTGATATGACCTACCTACAGACAAGTTATGTGTAAAGTTATTGTTATTGTGTTTTGTTTATTTTGTCGTTCAGTATTCCTATTGAGAATATAGCTGATATATTCCCTGACAATTTTGTGTGAATACTTACTTTTATCAATGGATTTTATATCTTCAGATTTTTTGTGTTGCACATTGTAGCTCTTTTCTTTTAGTTTGAAGGACACCCCTTAGTATTTCTTGAAAGACAGGTCTAGGATAAATAAATTCTTTTAGGTTGTGTTTGTCTGGGAAAGTTTTTCTATGACCTTAATTTCTAAAGAATAGTTCTTTTGTATGTTGATCTTTATTCTACTACCTGCTGATCAACAAGTCTTTTGGTAGAGTTTTTGGGTCTTTTAGATATAGGATCATGTCATCAGCAAACAGATAATTTGATTTTTTTTTTGCTTATTTGTATTCTTTTAATTTACCTTTCTTTTCTGATTGCTCTGGCTTGAGTTTCAATAAGTTTTAATAAGAATGGTGAAAATGGACATTCTTTCCTTGTTTCTGATATTTAGAGGAAATGCTTTCGGTTTTTCTCCATTCAGTAGGATGTTGGCTTTTGGTTTGTCATATAGAGCCTTTGTGGTTGAGGTAAATTCCTTTAAATCCCCACTTTCTTCAGTGTTTTTCACGTGAATGGGTGCTGGATTTTGTCAAAGACTTTTTTCTCCCTGTCATCTATTGAGATAACCATATGATTTTTGTCCTTGATTATATTTATGTGGTGAATTACATTTATTGATTTGTGTATGTTTAAACATTTTAGCATCTTTGGGAGGATATCAACTTGATAATTGTGTACAATATTTTAAATTTATTTTTAAATGTAGATTACTATAATTTTATTAAGAATTTTTTACATCTGTGTTCATCAAGGATATTGGTCTGTAGTTTTGTTCCTTGATGTGTTTTTATATGGTTTTAATACCAGGGTGATACTGGCTTCATAGTATGAAGTTTGGAGTGATTTCTCCCTTCATATTTTATGGAATAATTTGAGGAGAACTGGAATTAGTTCTTCCTCAAAGATCTAGTAGACTCAGCTGAGTACCCATCAGGTCCTGGGCTTTTCTTTGTTGAAAGTCTTTGCCACATGCAGTATTCTCTGTTAGCATTTTTCCTTCAGTGCTTTAAATATATCATCCCATTTACTAGTGACTTTTGCTGAGAATTATTGGTATTGAGACTTGTTTATATGTGATGTTTCTTTTGCTGCTCTTAAAATTCTTTTGTCTTTGATTTTTAATTATTTGGGTATCGAATGTTGTGGTGTTATGGTTTGGATATGAGTTGTCTCCTTCAAACTCCCAGGGTAATGCTGGAATTCAGAGGTAAAATGATTGGATTATGAGAGCTGTAACCTAATCAGCCCATCCTAGTTTGAATGACTGACTGGGTGATAACTATGGGCAGATGGGGTGTGGCTGGAGGAAGTAATCACTGTGAATAGAAGGGGTTATCTTCCTCACTGAGGTCCCCTTTCCATTCCCTGTCTCTCTGCTTCCTAGCTACCTTGATGTGAGTAGCACTCCTCCACCTTATTCTTCTGCCGTGATGTTGCTGCAACATCTTAGGTCCAGAATAAATAGAGTTAGCCACCATGAATTAAACATATGAAACCATGATCCAAAACAAACTTTCCCTCCTCTAGTTGTTCTTGTCAGGTATTTTGGTCATAGTGATGCAAAGCTGAATAACACATGTGATGAATACCTCTGTGGGTTCTATTTAGCTGGAGATCTGTGTGCTTCTAGTACCTGGATGTTGACTTCCTTAATCAGTTTCTTTAAATATGCTTTCAGGTCCTGTTTCTCCACCTTTAATTATTATGTTTAGTTTATATCTCTTTCTAGTGTTCCATAATTCCTATAGACTTTATTCATTCTATTTATTGTTTTTTATTTTTGCTCCTCTAGTTTGGTAATTTCAAATGTTCTGTCTTCAAACTCACTGATTAATTTTCAACTTGATTGAGCTGACTACTAAAGTTTTCTGATGCATTTTAAAATACAAGCATTGTAGTCTTCATCTTTAAAATTTCTGTTTTTCTAAATTGTTTCTATCACTTTGTCAAAATTCTCATTTTGTTCATTGTTGTTTTCAATTTTATTTAATATTTTATCTGCATATCCTTGGACTTCAATGAACTTTTAAAAAATTTAGTTAAAGATGGACATAATACCTTTATTTTATTTATTTATATTTGGTGCTGAGGATCTAACCCAGAACCAAAATGGATTTACCCTGCTTTCCATGTACTCTTTTCCCTCTGTAGAAGCTCTGGGCCGTCAGGATTCCTCTCTGTATGATGGTGTGACACCTGGTTAGAAAAGCGGGGAGGGATGTGGTTTAAGGAAGACCCTTTCTCTTACCCTATCAAAGTGGATTTTTATTCAGTCCCAGGGAGCACACATAACTCAGTATTATTCCTACATTTTGAGTGTTTTACCAAGGTGTTGTTTTCTATTGATAGTTGCTAGTTGATGCACCCATGAGGGAGAGTGAAGGTTAGGATCTTCTTCTCAACTATCTTAGTGGCCTCTCATCTGTTAACTTTTATTAAGTGATCCTATATATTTTTTGTTGTTGTTCTTGTCACCAGAGATTGAAATTTCTGTATTTAGTTTTGAGGAAAATGGAACTGGATTGTATGTAATTGCAATGGCTGTCACAGGATTTGTTTACTTACTGTTGATTTTCCTTCATGAAACCTACTCATGGAGAGTGAGAACCTTCGTGTAATCGCTATATTTTCTTTGGCATCTTCAAGAAAGTGAAGAAGGTGAGTACCTGAGCATGGACTTTAGAGACAAAAAGTATATCTCTACATATGCTTAGCTCTATTACTGGATATAGGAAAATAAATCAATCCATGTTTACTGGGCTATATGTGAATCAGAGATCTTAATCATAATTTGAACTTGTGGTTTCTAAACATTGTGACCTCCATCAATCAGAACATTGTTTTTTAGTGGATTGCTTATAATATAAAGCTTTCCCTTGAATACCTCCTGACTCATTTTCTCCCAGTGCTTTCCATTCACCCTAATTGGCTCTGGATATTTATAAAAACTCCTAGGTGGTATTGATTCTGCTCTCTTGCAGAATACATATTTAATGGCAAGACTCTACAGAAATTGTAGTCATACTTTAGCATTTATTAGAATCACCTGTAGAGCTTTTTGATCCTATAAATTTATTTATGTCTCTGATATAGTATCTCTGGAGTATGTCCTGAAAAGTTCCAATTACCAAAATACATGAAACTGCATAACTGTTCCATAAGACCTCAGTCTCAGTTCTTGCCACTTCAATGTGGATTTTCTTCATATTTCCCAGCACAGGTCTGACTCTGAAGGTACTCAAGAAAATGTGTGAGAAGAAGAAATAAATAGTGGAATTAGGTGAAACATGAAAAGCAGAGTATCCAGTATGTGCCTCTAGAGGCCCAGCACTGGTGACACCAGTGCAACCTGGTGTCACAGCTGACATTAAAATCCTATGATAATATTCTGTTCAGCTGAGGTATTAACATACAAGATGAAGTAGGGAGTTTTCTAATGGGTAAGCAGAACATAGGGACATGGGAGTCAGGACAAGTCAGCAAGCAAATAACTAGTTATCAGTAGTGACATTGCTCAGAGGGAGCAAAGGCTGATGCCCAAGTTTGAGGTTGTCATACATTCCAAAGGTGTTCCTCAGGTACCCACTATGTGCTGGTATCACATTAAATGTTGTGCAGTATTCACACTCCTTAAAGGGTTCCAGGAGGAGAAGCAAACAGATCCTAGGACTTGAAGGAGATATGAAATGAGACCTCCACAGATGTGTATGAGAAAGGACCTGGGGATGAGAACCATGCTAGAGATCAAATACCAGCCAGGGAAATATTAGTTCTGATAAAAGGAAGTATAAGATATTGAAATTGAATCTAGGAGGCACCAAAAACAAGCTATGGGCTTTGGGTAATACTGAGGAAGTGAATTAAAGGCAGAGGGGTCAGTTTATGTGTAGACAAGGAGGTAGGGAATATTCAAAGAGCTACAAGGAAGTCAATGAGTCTAGAACCAAGTGCAGGCATTATCAGGTAGGATAAGATGCATGTAGAAAATGATAGGAGCAAGTGTCAGGGAAGTCCTCACAAGTGCTAGGCTGAGGATCTTCTACTCCTTTCTGAGACAATGGAGAATACTTTAAGAATTTATTGACATAAATTTGTTTATAATACCTTTTTTTGTATTTAGTATTTGTTGGCAATTGTGTTTATTTCCCCAACCTCAACCTCATTTTATTCTTCATTAGCCTTACTAAGCTGTTTACCATTTTTATTAATCTCTCCTTAACACACACTTTGTATTTTTTTACATTTGGTTGCATTTTTTTAATTTCACTACTTTTTTCTTACCTTTATATTTCTGTTCTTTTTTTATGAGGCCATAACAACACTGAGACAAATACATAAAAAAAGAACATTACAAACAGAAAGTATAGAAAAATTATAACATGAATAAATGCAAAAATTTCTTTTTTTGTTGTTGTTCGTTTTAGTTATACATGAGACTAAAATGTATTTTGATATATTACACATACATAGAGTACAACTTCCCATTCTTCTGGTTGTACATGAGGTGGAATTACTTTGGTCATTTATTCATATATAAACATAGGAAAGTAATGTCTGATTATTCTACTGTCTTTCCTATTCCCTTTCCCTCTTTCTTCCCTTCATTCCCCTTTGTATAATTCAAAGTACTTCTGTTCTTCCCTAACCCTTGCCCCCTTACTGTGAGTTAGCATCCACATATCAAAGAGAACATTCAGTGTTTGTTTTTTTGGGATTGGCCTATTTCACATAGCATGATATTCTCCAGTTCCATCCATTTGCTGGCAAATGCCATAATTTCATTTCTCTTTATGGCTGAGTAATATTCCATTGTGTATTTATACCATATTTTCTTTATCCACTCCTCTGTTAATGAACATCTAGGCTGGTTCCATAGTTTGGCTATTGTAAATTGAGCTTCTATAAATATGGATGTGGCTTCATCACTGTAGTATGCTGATGTTTTAGTCCTTTGGGTATACATCAAGGGGTGGATAACTGGTTCCACTTAAAGTTTTCTACGGAATCTCTGTGCTGTTTTTCACAGTAGTGTTTACCAATTTGATGCAAAACTTCTTAACAAATATTTTAGCAGTTTGAATTTATGATCTGGCAAAGTATATTCCAAAAATGTAGGGATAGTGGAACATTATAAAATCAATCACCACATTATCATACAATATGAATAATGAGGAAAAAAATGACAATTTTGAAAAATTCAGTAAAAGGATTTTGGGTGGGAGTTGTACCAGGGAATGAACTCAGGGGCACCGGACCACTGAGCCACATCCCAGACCTATTTCACATTTTATTTAGAGACAGGGTTTCACTGAGTTACTTAGTACCTCACTTATTGATGAGGCTGACTTTGAACTCATGATCTTCCTGCCTCAGCCTCCCAAGCTGCTGGGATTACAGGCATGCACCGCCATGTCTGGCTAGTAAAATGATTTAATAAAATTCAGTTCATTATAAAATTTCAAGGCAAACTGGACATAGAAGGGAATTTTCTTAGTCTGATAAAAAGTATCTATAAAGGTATGAAAATATGCAGGAAATATTGTAATTCTTGAAAGTCTTCTTGTAATTCTTGAAAGTCTTCCTTCTATGTCAGAATAATGCAAGCATTCCCAATTATCTATAACAGTTTTCTGCGGGCTTACTCAGTGTAATAAGGCAAGAAAAAGAAATGATATACATAAAAGTCAAAAAGAAATATAAAATTCATTAGAGATCTCAAGACTGTATAATTATTTAAAGAAATATATAGATAAATATTGAATAAATATTGCTAAATAAAATGCCAGTAGAGAAGAATTAATTATGTGTCTAAATACTAGCCACAAAAAATTTGAAATATAAAGTGATGCCATTTAAATAGCATAGTAACAAAAAATACCTAGCAAAAAAAATCTAGAAAGAGATATGTAATCATTTACACCAAAAATTACAAAACACTTGGAAAATTAAAAAATATTCTGCACAAGTGTAGCATTATACCATTTTCATGCATCACATACATGTCAAAAAAATTCCAAATATCCAATAAACATATGTAAAGGTACACAAAGCCACTGAGGGATGTCATGGTATGCTCATCAAAAAACACTAAGGGTTGAAGATGCAGAACAATTTGGAATGTAAATTGATACCCCTTTGGAAAAGTGCTTAGCATTGTTTTCTAAAGCATCCTTTATGTGCATTTTAACAAATGTAACACTATGATCTAATATTTCCCCTTCCAGGTATATCCCCAATAGAAATAAATACTATTTGCCACTACTTTTATGGGCATGTAGTTCTAGACATTCTAACAAAATGTTCATATAGTATTATTCATTATAGGAAAGGAAGAAAATCACTCATGTATCAGTATTACAATGGATTGAAAATGTCTATTTTTTTACAATAGAGTACAATCATGAGAAGGAAGAGGCCATAACTCATGTAAACAGCATAGAATAATCCCACAATTATCATATTGCACAAACTAAACAAGACACAAACCTATATGTCATAAAATTTTACTTAAATTAAGTTCAAGTACAGGTAAAACTAACATGTAGTAAGTGTAGTTGCTTTGGGGGTAATGTTCTTTGATTTATCTAGGATGATTTCACAGATGTTATTGTAAGGTATATACCTTGTGAAAATTCATTACAATGTGTATTTATGACTTATGTACTTGTCTGGATATGTTTTTTTTAAACAGTTTAGACTAAAATTGACATTCAGTGTTGTAAGCAAAAAGAATCGAAACAGGAGCAGACCTCAACAAATAAGCAAGCTTTCTTTATTAAACAGCAATGAAATGACACATTTTTAGGGGAGAAAATGGAAACTGGTTACAAGAAGGATCTTTTTTTTAAATAGTTTTTTAGCAGAATATTTAGTGTGACTTAATTATTAGAGATTTAGAATGTGCTGGGTGGGCAGTCAGGAAACTGTTCAGGTTCAAAGTCTAAATCAGGAAAAATGTTGGAACCCATTGTTACTGGGATGAAAGTCTAGAGCTCAGAGCCCATTGTTTGTCTTTTCCACCCAGGATTCCTCCTTTCTCCCTGGGGGTTGTTATTCCATATTCTTTAAAAGTATTCAACCTATTTTGCACTAAACTTGAGTAAGATCTGTAATTTAGATAATGAAACCAATGTTAATTTCTTAGTTTTTGAAGGGCAAAAAAATCACTCTGGTGATAACCCTGAAGCCAAGAGATTTATTCACTAGCCTTGATGGCTTGTCAGAGTTCGAAGAGGTGCTGGGAGAGAGGAGTGTGCAAGCTCTGATGGGTGAGAGGAGTCAGGGAGAGGAGAGTATACAAGTTCTGGTGGGAGAGAGGAGTCAGGGAGAGGGAAGTGTGTGAGCTCTGATTGGAAGGTGGGTGCCTGGTCATGCCAGCTGTGGTTTCTGGAGCTGTCGGCTAAGGCAGCTGCCATTGGGCTGGAGGCTGGAGCTGTCAGCTGAGGCGGCTTCCATCAGGCTGGAGGTGGTGGGTCTGGAGCTGTTGGCCTGTCTTGTCACTGGGAAAGAATGTATTGGGAAAGGATCAATGTATTGCCTTCTCCTTAATTCCCTCTCTCCAGGCCACATTATTTTGGGGTTTGTCATTTTCCATATTCATAGAAATTATCCTCCCTCAATTCAACTATTCTAGGACAGGTGCTTCAAGGATATCCACCACTGATTTTTGTCTTGAAAACACAGGGCAGAGTGTCCCAAGAATTATCTGGGGAATCTGAAGATGAAGACGTGCAAAATGAGAGATTGAGAATTGTGAAGCAGCCTCTTGAATCACTGAATTCCACAGTGGTTATTAAAGAACTCACCAAGGTATCATCATTCAGTGGCCAGCAATGCTGGCTTCATCCATGTGGTTCTTGGGATCTACAGGTGTTCTCTCCCAGTATACCCTGTGATACTGTCTGAGGCAGTGGGTCCATGGTGGCCTGAGGTATTGATTACATTTGACAAGTATATATACTTATATATGTGTGTGTGTGTGTGTGTGTCTGTCACATATAGTGTTTTCTTTATTTTTAAGATATATTTTCAATGTCCACCCATTCTGGCTGTTAGAAACATCTCTGTTGCCGTCCAAAAGGAGGAGTGCTTTGGATTGCTTGGATTAAATGGAGCTGGAAAATCTTCTACTTTCCAAATTTTGACTGGAGAACATATTGCTACTTCTGGAGATGTGTTCATTAAAGGCTTTTGCATCACTGAAAATATCCAAGAGGTAAGATTCGATTAGTGTCTGAATGTGAGAAGCATGATGATTTGGGAGTGCAGGTAACAGACAAGTGCAGGAAGATCATGATGGCAATCATTACAGGCATTGATATTGATTCAGGGGAATCAGCCAGTGCATTTTGGAGAGAGAAATAAATTCTTAGGGAAAGATATTCAGGTAAGAAAAATCACTTTATCTTGAGGATCTAAGTCAAGAATATCTTTGAGTGAAAGACAAGTTCTCTCAACAGTTCTTCTAAATATTCCAGATAATGTATAGTTTCTGGTCCAGTATTTAAGAAGTTTGGAAATTGCTGCTCCAATCCTAACAAGAAGAAATCTGAACAAACTGAAAAACAACTTTTCTAGGTTATAAGAGAAGTGAGATTATACGGCAAACCGCTGCCGCCAAAACTGAAGATGCTAAGTGAATACAGAGAATCACAACTTACCTGATCCAAAATTCCTGAGACTTTACAGTGGCTGCACTACATTACATTCCCTCCATCAGTATTCAGGGATTCTAATTTTTCTAGTACTTGCTGATATCATTGTTAGAATTTAGGCAAAGTTTCTTACGCAGGGAATGCCATTTTAATAAAAGGGAAGTTTATTAGGGGCCACGCGTGGAAGGGGGAGAAAAAGAGAAAATGGGGAACGGACGGAAACAGGGGCAAGCGCGAACAGAGAGCCATTTCAGTCCGGGGGTGGCTTAAATAGAGTGGGGGGTCAGAGAGCCCCCCTGGAGTGAGTCCTTGTCCTATAGGCCAGCAGAGGTCAGGGGGGTGGTAGGGGTAGTGGACAAGGGACTTGTTGGTCAGGTTTTTTGGTCACGCTGAGGATCCTGGGAGCCGTAGTTTTTCACAAGGCACCTGGGGAGGTGTGGCCTTCTGCCTGGAGGTGCAGCTTCTGCCTGGACTCCAACAATCATCATGATGTTCACCTTTGATATTAATTTGGGTTTATTTTTGCTCTTTTTTTCCCAATAAAATCATGTAATGCTATAAATTTGTCTCTGCATTGCTTTACCTACATCCCACAAATTTTCATCATATTAAAAAATATTCCATAACTTTTCTTAAGACCCTCTTTTGATCCATGGAATATTTAGAAGTATATTGTTTAATTTTCAGGTTATTTTATGTTTATTCCAAAAATATATATTTTTTCAGAGTCTTTAATCCAGGTTGGCAGTTATTGTGGTTTGGATATGAGGTATCCCCCAAAAGCTGCTGCTAATAATGCAGGAGTATTCAGAGGTAAAATGATTGGGTTATAAGAACTCTAACTTATTTTATTCATCCAGTTTGAGTGAATTGACTTGGTGGCAACTGTAGACAGTGGGCGTA
Organism: Tamias sibiricus; assembly: GCA_025594165.1. Classification (NCBI taxonomy): domain Eukaryota; kingdom Metazoa; phylum Chordata; class Mammalia; order Rodentia; family Sciuridae; genus Tamias; species Tamias sibiricus. The sequence goes on along the minus strand of CM046674.1, from coordinate 16,514,160 downwards.
TGGTTGGAGGACAGTGGGTCCCTGGGGGTGGCCCTAGATGGGTTGCTCTTCCTATAGCCTCTTCCTCTTTTCTCTCTTCATGGTCTCCTCCTTCTCTTCCTCTTCTCCTCCCCAAGCCCCACCCACCACCACGAGCTGAGCAACATTCCTCCCTGGGCCTTTCCTCCCATGATGTGTTGCTTCACCTGGTTCCAGAGCAATATATTGGCTGTCTATGGACTGAGATCTCTGAAACCATGAGCTCCAAATAAATTCTCCCACCTCTGAACTGCTCTAATCAGGTATTTTGTTCACAACAAAGTAAAAGCTGACTAAAAGAGCAGCATATTGAAAATATTATTCCTCTCTTTTTTTCCCCCTTGATTATTTTGGGTTCTGATAAAGTTGTCTGTCACATTGTCCTTTGAAAGTAGTGTTATTTGGGGGGTGAGAGAGGCTTTTTGTATTTTCTCTTTGTCTTTGCTTTGTAGCTATCATACTATGGTGTATTGGTGGAGCAGATTTTATGTTTGTTGTTTTAATATTTGTTGGCATTCTTTTATCCTACATTTTCCTTTTTATATTCTTAAAATATTTCTTCTGCTTCATTATCCTTCTTCTTTCTTTTTATAAATCCAGTTAGCTATCCATCAGATATCTTTATAATATTCTCCATATCTTTGCTTTCATATTTTTCATCTTTATCTCTTTATTTTGCCTTCAATGTAATTTCATCTGATTCTTTCCAATTTATAATGCTTTCTCCAGGTATATCTAATCTTGTCAAATTCACTCATTTAGTATATGCAGCCTTTTCAGTATAGTATTTCTTATTTTTAGATGTTCTTTTTAAAATTTTAGTCAGCTGAGTGTATATGCTTTCTTTTGCTTAGAGATATTGCCAAAATTTTTCTTTTTTCTTTTAGCAACAATTCTTGTTAAGGGTTTTAAGTGCATTCCGTGTACTTTCAGGTTTTCTTTTATGTTTTGAATTTTTCAAAATAAAGTGGGAAACATTAATATTAGTTTCTTATTTACTAAAAGTAGTAAACATAGTGGTTTTCTCATGGGAGAATGTTATTTGCAATATCTAAGGTTATCAAAGAATTGTTTCTGCTGCCTGCCATTTCTGGTATTTGTCATTTTTGGTTACTTGTTAAGTTGTGCACTGAATTATTATTTGAATTTATATTGCACTGTCTCCAAAATATTATATTTAGGAATAATTTGAGACCTGTGAAAAAGAAGAGAGTTTAGGTTTTTCTCTGCTAGGGAGATGAACATTTTCAGAATTTTAGAGCATTTTAAATTTATGGTCAGGATTTTCTGTCACACATTAGGTAATGTGAAAGTGACTGCAAATTATATCTAGGGGGTTGTTGGCTCAGTGCCTGGGTTAAACCCTCTTTTCCATGTAGTAGTCTTTGCCAGAGCCTTTACATACGATTGTAAACTTATACAATACAGACCCAGTGTTTGCATCCCTACCTGTTGAAATTCATGATTATCTTAATACATGCCTTCATTTTAGAAAGATTCTTGGATTTTCATTCTAAGTCAAAACCAAAATTTACATTCCTCCAAATCTTCAAAGGTCTTCAGGGCAAACACAACTTTGACATTAGGATTATTAATGTGTGCTTTTGATACTTTTATACAAAACCTTTGACCTGTTAGTTACTTATCTTGTCAGCTCTTCTATGTTTTGAAATATGTTAAAGACCAGTAGAGTAGTGGAAGGTGATCATGGAGAGGGGAGAGGATAGGGAAAGGTGCAGTACTGGGAACTGAAATGGATCAAACATGTTACATGCATTCATGAATATGCCAAAATGAACCCCTCTATTATGTATAACTATAATGCACTAAAAAATTTAAAAATATTTTAAAGTATTTTACGAAGGCTATTTTGTTGTTTGTTTTAAGGAGTTTGACCTAAAACCTAGTTAGAAATGAACTAAAAAGAAGTGCTGTGTCTTTTAGCTTTATAAATTTATTAACTCAATTTTCAGTCTTCTTTCATTGTGAGTTTTTTATTAATCTTTCATGATATCATTTGGAGTTCAGTTTCAAGTTTCCAAACACATTCTTGTAATTTTTTTTCAACTTTAGTTGCATCATAGTCATGAGTTTTCAATGAATTTAAACAGATACAAAATGTTTTGTATAGCATTTTTCAATGATTTCCTCAAAATGTTTGTGCTGAAAAACTGAATCTAACATTGAAGAAAAGGAATCTGTTTTCTTATTATAGCTTTAAGTTGACTTCTTAATCACTTATTTAACTCATTTACTACTCTTCCTTGTTTGAAAGTGGCCTCTTCACTATATCCCATATTGCTTAAAATATTTTGTAAGTTTTATTGAGTTCCTTTAACCCATGAATTAAGTTAAGGGTTTATTCCTAGAAATTTATTTGGAATTTCCAAATGTATGTAAATTGTAAACATCTTCATCGTTTTCTGTACTGTGTTAAGACTTTCTTTATAACTACTGTGTGACTGAAAGAAGAGTTAGGATCCCAACACTGCTCAACTGCATTTTAAATATGTACATATTTACTGAAGGGGAATGCAAAAGTAAAAGGTTAGTCTAACAATGACTCAACCTTTTAATTATTTTTAATTTAGTTTGGATATAGCCTGTGGCCTATGATAGGAAGGTAACTTGGTTTTATGAAAACTTACCCTGAATGCATACATTTATGTACACTTTATAGTTCTAATACATGACAATAGCTTCTAACTGCAGTGAATCTATAATCACTGAATGACAAGAAATTCTTCTCAAGAACTCTATGGAGCATCAAACTCTCTTAGAGGAATAGCCTAGAGAACTTTAAGTCTTTTATGTTATCCATAATTATTCCATGCCCAAAGAGATAGTTGATTTATGCCCAATACTATTCTCTTGTTTTAGGTAAGGTCAAAAATTGGTTATTGTCCACAGTGTGATGCTTTGCTGGATCACATGACTGTTCAGGAAACAATGATAATGTATGCCAGGTTGTGGGGGATCCCTGAGGCAAACATTGACTCTTATTTGAACAATTTTTTGAAAATGATGAATCTGGAACTCTATGCTAACAAGCCTACTTGTACTTTGAGGTGAGATACTAAGCTGGTGCTCTCATTGCAGCTTACTTTTTAAAGCCTCCTTTTGTTTCTGCTCTTTTAAATGAATACTCAGAGTAACCTGAACTACACTGACAATCAAAGAATGACTGTGAAATAATGCTTTTCCATAGTTTAGATGCTAGCAACAAAGCTGTGGAGAAGAAATTCGAAAACCTTCTGTTGAGTTGTAGCCACTGAGTTATAAAAGAGAGCACCTCTTTCCCTATTTTTCTATTTTTTTTTTTTTTGTCTCCCAAATAAGCACAGATATGAGATTCTTTGTATTGGCCTGGCCACCATGTAATCCTGAGGAATTCCCAGAATAAAAATAATATAAATTTCACTAATAAATATCATCAAAATGAATTAGGTAAACAAAAGTCATCGTCATCTTTATTTCAAATGAAAATGAATTGCTTTACATATCTGGATTTGAATCTCATGTCTTGACAGAGTTGCATATAACTAGCATTTTTTTTTCGTTCTGCTGTTTCCTGCAACTCAGTTTTCAGAAACCTTAGCAAATTGTTTCCTGTAAATAACAGATGTGTATTAAATTACTGATTTGTATACCTTAATGTGCTTCTTCTGCTTTATCTCTCTGTCCTTGGCAATGAAGTGGAGGAACCAAACATAGGCTGAGCACTGCTATTGCCATAATGGGAAAGCCCTTCGTTGTGTTTCTGGATGAGCCATCCACTGGCATGGACCCATTAGCCCGGCACTTGCTGTGGAACATAGTGACAAAGACACGTGACAGTGGCAAAGTTATCATCTTGACCTCTCACAGGTGTGGCTCAGTGGGAAGCCTGGTTGAAGGCAGTGAAGAGTTGTAGTAACTATAAGGGAGAATTATTTGGGGACAAGCATACTGGACAGTAAATTTTCCAAGTATGTGAGCTCATTATGAATGGAATCCTAATGAATGGAATGGATGAATTCTTATTTGGTTAACTAGTGAGGAGAGGGCAGGAAATTCAGATATTCCATTTGAGGATTTGTTCCTCTGCTATTTTGAATTTGAAAATGTCTTCATTTCCTGTGATCCTGATGATAGACAAGTGAAACTTCCCATTTAAAAGAGAATCACAATATGGGAATGTTTGAAATACATAATATCCTCCATTGGAGATGTTTTTAGCCTTACATTGTTCTGGTGTCTTGTTTTTCTAGTATGGAGGAATGTGAGGCTCTCTGTACCAGGCTGGCCATAATGGTGCAGGGAAAGTTCAAGTGCCTGGGCAGCCCTCAACACCTCAAGAACAAGTTTGGTGATGTTTATACCATGTTTGTCAAGTTCAAGACTGATACAGACCAGAAGATAATAGAGGATTTTAAAATATTTGTTGCCAATACTTTCCCACGTAAGTTAGTTTGGGCTAATAACTTTGTTAGTGATGTTAAGTCATATTTATTGTTCTTGCCATACATATATTTCGTGTCTCTAACAACTTTTTTTTATGAGTTATTGCTATTTTCAACCTCTTTTCAATGAGTTGTTTTGGAGATTTATGTCCCTGTAAGTCTTTTGTATCTGGTTATGCTAAGAAGTTTTCAGGGACCAAAACAGAAGTCCACACCAATCTCTTGTCATATGACTTATTATCTCATGCCATAAAATTTAAAGTCATAAAGTTTGAGCATAATTTCTGTTCTATTAGTCTGCCAGAACTTCCACAACAAAATGCCACAGACTGAGTGGCCTAAACAGCACTTGGCTTCTCACAGTTCTGGAGGTTGGCTATCAAGATACCAGAAGGTCTGATTACTACTGATTCCTCTATCCTTGACTTGCAATGGGCTCCTTTTCACTGTGTTCTTACTTATAGGACTCTTTTTCTATCCACATACATTCCTGCTGTATCTTCTTTTTCTTAAAAGGACACCAGTCATAGTGGACTAAGGGCTTCACCCTATGACTTCATGTAAACTTAATTACCTCCCTAAAGATAAGGATCTCTAAACAAAGTCACACTGGGTATTAAGGCTTAATATGTACCGTAAAAAGTTTTCAGGTATTTTGTCTTGTACCAAAAAATGTAATTCTGGCCCTTTGTTGTCTTAGTCAGGACATTTGTTCAAAATGCAAAAAGATCTACCAAGTGTTTCTCTTCTCTCAAGAATCCTTTTCCTTCTGAATAACAAATTCAGTAAACACTTCTCTGCCTATATGGTACAATGCAAGATACATGTCAAGGGTTTCAGTGATTGTGGGTTTTCATCTTAGCTTTGCCAGGCTGAATAAAATATAACAGAAATGTCTGTTGTGAGTTGGGTTAAGGAGTAGGAATTTTATCTTCCATTCAAGAAAAAATAACATGATTGATTAGACAGTAGAAATGGAGATTGGAAAGTAGATAAAAATAGATGGGGGCTGGGGTTGTGGTTCAGTGGTAGAGGGCTTGGGTAGCACATGTAAAGCACTGGGTTTGATACTCAGCACCACGTACAAAAATAAATAAAATAAAGTTATTATGTCCATCTACAACTAAAAAGATTTTTATGAAAGTAGATTGGTAGAGCAGTTTGTGTGGGATGGTAATCAATGGTCATTGTGATTTTGATGTGCCTATAAAAAATGTCTGTAAGCAAGGTTTCAATATGGTGGATTAGAAAAAAGCATCACTCACCCCTTTCTCCACATGTTGGAAGCAAAACACTAGAAAGCAGGTACTCAACAAGGTGGGTGACTGGAAAAATACTAAAGTTCAATAGTGGACAGACAGAGACTTGGACTTGGAGAAACCCAGATACTCTGGATAGTAGAACAAAGGGTGAGAAAGAAAGCCTCATTACCAAGTTCACAGCAGCACAACAAAGGGCAGGGGTCATTCAGAAATTGAGAAACCTAGTAAGCACACCTAGCACAGAAATTAGCACAGTGCAGAAGGGCAACCTAAACATAACTGATCTGGAATCTGCATAACAGGATGGTGCTGGAGAAATTATCTCTACTTCTCAGAGATACATACAGACCAAAAGTAAAAGGATGAGAGATGGTACTCCAAGCAAATGGAATCTAAAAGGCAGCAGGGGTATCCATACTTATATCCAACAAAACAGACTTCAAGCCAGCATTGGTTAGGAGAGACAAAGTCATTATATATTGAAGATGAAAACAATCCATTCAAAAAGATATTATGATTGGAAATATATACTCACTGAATGTTGGAGCTCCCAGTTTTATAAAAACAGATACTACTGGACATAGAGGGAAATAGACCCTAATACAATAGTAGAGATTGAATTCAATACCCTATTCTCACCAACAATTATTCAGATGAAAAAAAAAAAAAAACAACAAAGAAACATCAGAGTTAATCTACAATATAGATCAAATGTACTTAGCAGAATATTGCAAACAGCTGTGGAAGTATACTTAGTCTTTTCACCAGCTCATGGAACTTTTTCCAAAACAGATATTATTTTCTGTCATAAAATGCATCTTAGAAAAATGCTTCAAATTTTCAAATTATTTCTTGGATTTTTATCAGACCTTAATGGAATGGAACTAGAAATCAACAGCAAGGGAAACTACAGAAATTACATAAACACATGGAGATTGAATAATACATTTTTTGAATGAAAAATGGGTCACTGGAGAAATTAGGGGAGATATTAAAAGATTCCTAGAATCAAATAAAAATGGAAACACAACATACCAGCATCTGTGGAATATGGTGAAAGCAGTACTAAGGGAAATTTATAACTATGAGCACCTACAGTAAAAAAAAGAGAGATCTCAAATAAATAATGTAATGATGCATACCAAAAAGAGTGGGTTATTGGCTCATACTCCGCTTTCTATAAATCCTGTCTATTCACCTCAACTGTAAATAACTTTAAGTAAATGTAGAGGTATTTAGCAGTTTTAAAATCTGTAAAATTATTCTCCTTTCCTGTTTTCTTTTCTTAGGTAGTGTCTTGAAGCAGGAGTATCAAGGGGTCCTTAACTTCTATATTCCCTGCAAGGAAAATAGCTGGGGAAAGGTGATGGGAGAAACCATGCCCTTCTAACACTGTAGGCTAAGAAAGCACTAATGATGGGGGAAGTATTAGGAATCCTGTCATGTGGAATGGGAGCATCAGAGCCTTAAGGATACTTTTCAAATATCCCTAAAGATAAATGTCTGATTTTGGCCCCCTAAATCCTATTGCTAGCCCTTGCCCAACAGAAAACTGCCTCCTCTCAGCTTCTCAATTACCTATTTTTTTTTTTCTATTTATCATCTCCCACTTCTGGGGCTGTAGCCTTTATCATAAACTTAACAAGAGTTGTGTAAGAGAGGGGAGGCTCATCTGGGTTGAGTGCTGGAGGGGAGATTGCAGTGGTAACTACACATTTTTATTGTTGTTGAAGGTGTTTGGCATTTTGGAGAAAGCTAAAGAGCAATTCAATTTTGAAGACTATTCAGTCAGTCAGATAACACTGGAACAAGTCTTCCTGACCTTTGCTAACCAATAAACCAGCAGTTGGCTCTCAAAAGGAAGTGCCATGAGATTCACTTGCCACCAGTCACCTCCTGGATACATAAAGGAGCATTCCTCTGTGTGTATATTGTGGTGTAAATATATTTATGCAATAAAGAGTTTCCCAAAAGAGGAAGTTTGCCCACTTCTTTGCAGATTTAGACAAGTGGCCTGTATATCTCACATGCACAGATTTGTAACCATTAGGTGAATGTCCTGTTTTCCCTTCTAGAAATATGAAAAAGCAGAATTTATCAGGGTGAGGACAAGGTTCTTTATTCCTGAGTATTCTGAATATTTGAACAGAAACATGGAAGATAATGGTGCTGTCATATGAGACAGTCTGAAGAGCAAGAACATTATATTTTAGAAGCTGGTTATGGATAAGAGGAGTTTAAGGACTTGAGCAAATCAGCTTCCTCAAGGATGTGTACATGTGTGTGCACACACACATACACATGCACGTTTATACTGTATCAAAGATTAATATGCAAGTTGGATTATTATTTCTAAAACTCAAATCAAGATTCTACATTTGTAGCCAGGAGGATCACAAGTTCAAAGCCAGGCTCAGCCACTGAGAGGCACTAGGCAACTCAGTGAGACCCTGTTTCTAAATAAAATACAAAAAAAGGATGGGGATTTGGTTCAGTTATTTAGTGTCCCTAAATTCAATCCCTATTATTACCCTACTAGTACCCCAAAGAAAAATCACACCAGAGGAAAACCGTGCAGCCAAGAGATTTATTCACCAGCCTTTATGGCTTGTTAGAGGTAGGAGAAGTATGGGGAGAGAGGAGTCAGGGAGAGGGAAGTGTGCAAGCTCTGGATGGAGGGTCAGTGCCTGGTCGTGCTGGCTGTGGTCTCTGGAGCTCTCTGCTGGGCAGCTGCAGTTGGGCTGGAGACAGTGGGTCTGGAGATGTCAGCTGGGGCATCTGTGGTCAGGCTGGAGATGGTGAGTCTGGAGTTGTTGCAGCTGCGGCTTCCTCTTGGCAGGGAGGAGATGTTGTGTTTTAGCTCCAGGCAGGCAGGAGCTTTAAATAGGGATTTCTGGTGGGGGGTGACCAGAGCCACCTTTAATGCCATTGGCTCTTTTCCCAGGGAATAGGGCGAACTTTAAGCGGATTGGCTCCTCGCCAGGGGAACAGCTCAACCTATAAGCTGATTGGCTCCTGCCTGGGGAAAAGGAAAACAGGTTGCTCCTTGTGGAATTCCATGGGGGAGGAGGCCCATCAGCCCAAACCTCTCTCTCAACTCCGCCTAACTTTCCTGTGTACATACCTGAATATACCACAGTGAATCTCACCATCATCTATTTCCACAAGACGCTAATTTTAGAAAGACCTGTAGAGTAGAGGGCAGGAGGAGAGAAGGGGAAGAGGAAATAACTGGGAACTGAATTAGAAAACATCATATTCCATGCTTTTATAGTTATATCAAAATAAATCCTATTGTTATTCATAACTAAAAAAAAAATTAAAATGATGTTCCCAAGTTGGCCATCTTTAAAAAGGGAAACACAACCATTACTGGGTTGTTATCAGGCTTCCACCCAAAAAGCAAACAACTGAGGCAGCTGCTTACTCAGTGGGAATCCGCACTTATGGGGCAGGGGGGCAGGGTGGAGCAAAATGCCAAGGAAAGTCCTGAGAGCCAAGAAGCCCCTTGTTTTACAGCATTCCTCTAGCGCCCTCTCCTGACAACTCGTGTCAGTTCAATAGTCCTCCCATTTGGCACTGAGAGGCAATAAATTCATACCCAGCAGAGTGGCTGGGGGTGGGGGGGGGTGAATTTTACACTTTAACAGAGCCCAGAACCTAAAATTCTAGCAGCTGGGCTATTGGGGAAGTGGGTGGAGTAGCCCAAGAGAAGGGAGCATTAATGAATTTGGGGAAGACATCCGGATAATCAGAAAAATCGGGTAGGGAGTCCCACGTGTTGAGTGGCCAAGGGCTGAAGCAGCATAGAGAGGGTGGAGGTTTGGGTAGCACAGGCTGAGTAAAAGGACTAGAAAACAATGGCCTTTACTCCCCGTGGGCCAGGGCTTGTGGATCTACACGCAGGATGATGGAAGCAGGTGGGCAAATTGGAGCTGTGGAGGAGGGGGTGGAACAGGCTGTGGAGTAGGTGCAGCCTCCAAGAGTGCACGCTGGGGAGACTGAGGCCCGGCCCCCCACACGTGCTACCAACACCACACCCTGCCCGATTCCACGCTTTTGATTGGTGCGCGAGTCTGAGGCCACGCCCCTGCTCGCGTCCACACTTTGGTGTATGGATGGAGGCAACACCCCTGCCCGCGGGCAGCTGTGAGGTGGTTGGCAGTTGGGCAGGGCCTGCTGGTTAGAAGTGCTGCCCCTGGCGGTTATGAGCAGTGAGAGGGAGCGTCCTTCGGGCCTTTCTGGCTCCTACTGGAGGGAGTGGAGTCGCTCGGCTCTGCCGCTCTCTGCCCCAGGACGGGCACACTGCGGCAGCCGGAAGGCGCGCCCTGTATGCGGACAGACGCACACTGGCTGGGTGTGCTAGGCGTGGGGCCCTCTGCCCGCACTTCAGGAGAACCGCCTGTGAGAGGCGCTGCGCGTTCCAGACTCGGTTTTGGACTTAGGGTAGGGAAAGCGAAGTGTGCGAGCTCCGTGGAAGTTGGTTATGGTACTTGTGCCTTCACCGGCTGCAGGAGTCTCGCCCTGCCCCCCAGCCTCGTCTGCAGTGGATGGAGCTAATGCTCACACCCACAGGGCCCAAGGTGGGAGATTGAAGGTAAGGGCAAAGTGCTGGCAGAAGGGCATGCACTGGGAGTGCCAGAATGTGAGGAGCCCAAAGTCTCAACTTTAAGGAATTAATTAGCATGTGTGCTCCTCCCAACAAAAACCACAAATGTGCACACAAAGCACTAGAAACCCAACCTTGCACACACACCATGAACAACCCGAATTAATCAGGCAGATGGACTCAGGAATTTTATTTTGACTAGTTCGGAATGTATTGGGGATGATTCAAATTTCTGACTTAGGAATAATACTACCAGGACATTCCTGTATAAGGCTTTTACTACCCCCACCTAATAGTTTTGTTGCTGTTACATGAATACCAAGGGGTGTAATTAATTTTCTCTTGGATTGGTAGGGCTTCTCAACTTTGGCACTATTGTATTTTGTGCCATGTAATTCTTTGTTGCAGGATCTGCGCTGTACAACTTCACATCCTCTACTTAGTCGATAACCAGACATTGTTAAATGTCCCCGGGATGTGAGGCAAAGCTGCCCCACCAGTTGAAAACCACTGGTTAGATATTTCACTTCTTAAGAAATTGCTAAGGCATTCCTAAGCATCGTATCATCGTGCACATCCACTAGTGATTAATGCATCTTTTTTGCTCTATATCCTCTCCAAGGGATTGACATCATTTTTTGATGTTAATCATTTAGCCATTCTCGTGTGTGTGTGTGTGTGTGTGTGTGTGTGTGTGTGTTGTGTGAGAGAGAGAGAGAGAGAGAGAGAGAGAGAAGATACCTTGAGTTTTCGTTTCTATTTCACTGATAGCTTATGATGTTAAGGTGGTTTTCCTGTTCAGGCCCCCCCCCCACTAATTAATACTGGCTTGTAGCAGTGTTTTATATACTATGGATATAAATATTTTGTTAGATATCTGTGTTAAAATATTTTCTTACAATTTGATTTTCTTTTTATCGTTTTTCAAAAATTTTTAATTTTCTTTTTAAATTTCTTTTTCAGTGACAAAAATGTTTATCATGTACAACATGTTTTGTAATATGTATATTTGTAAAATGGGCTTACTTAAGCTTAATAAATGTAAGCATCACATACTTTTGTGGTGAGAACATTTAAACTTTCAACAACTTTCAAGAATATAGTATATTGTTATTAGCTATAATCACCATGTCATATAATAGGTCTCTTGAACATATTACTTTTATCTAACCAAAATTTTGTATTCTTTGACCAATATCCCCCTGACCCCCACCACACTCCACCCAGCCCCTCCTAATCACTGTTCTTCAATTCACTTCTTTAAATTCCATGTATAAGTGGGATCGTGTGGTATTTGCCTGGCTTATTCACTTAACATAATGATCTCCAATTCCAACCATATTAATAAATTACAGAATTTGTTTCTTCTTTATAACTGAAAAATATACACCACATTTTTAAATCCATCCATTCGTTGATGAGTGCTTACATTGATTACCTATGTTGGATACTGCAATACTCCCATGATTGCGTGATTTGCATATCTCTTTCATGTAATGATTTTTTCTGTTGAATATAAAACTAGTAGTGAGAGATTGTTGGATCATGGTAGTTCTAGTTTTCATTTTTGAGGAACATTTGTACTGTTTTTTGATAATGACTGTATCTGTCTCTTTTGATAAAAGCCATTCTAATAGGTATGAGGGGATAGCTCACTTTGGTTTTAATTTGAATTTCTCTGATGATATTGAACATTTTGATACATTATTAGCCATTTGTATGCCTTCTTTTAAGAACTGTCTATTCAAATTATTTATAAGTGTGATTATTTTTTTTTCTTTCTGTTGAGTTTCTTTTTCTGATCTACTTTGGTTATTAACCCCTTATCAGATGTATAATTTGAAAGTGTATTTTTTTTTCCCATGTTGTATGTCCTGTCTTCACTCTGCCAACTGTTTCCTTAGCTGTGTAGAAGCTTTTTAGATTGATGTAATTCTATTTATTTTTGTTTCCTGTCCTTTTGGGGTCTTGTCACAAAACAAACAAATAAACAAAAAAACCTTTGCCTTTTTTCAATATCCTGAAGCATTTCCTGTTGGATTCCAGGCAGGAGGCTGCGCCTCCCAGGCAGAAGGCCACACCTCCCCAGGTGCTTTGTTAAAAACTATGTTTCCCAAGATCCTCAGCATGACCAGCAAACCTGGCCAGCAGGTGCCCTGGACACTACCTCCTGACCTCTGGTAGCCTATAGGGCAAGGACTCACTCCAGGGGGCTTTCTGACCCCCACACTATTTAAGCCACCTCCGACTAAAATCTCTCTTTTCGCCATCGTCTTCTCACTAGCTCTCCCCTTCCCCATTCCCCTTTCTCCCTTTCCCTTAGTAAACCCCCATTTTTTCCTTTCTTTTCCTTCCCC
>CM046674.1:16450751-16501372 GCA_025594165.1 Tamias sibiricus | reverse complement strand
TACATATATTTGGGATTCAATGTGATATACTCATACGTGAAAAGAGCAGCATTTGATAGTTCTAATTCCCCAGTTCATCCCCATATTCTCTCCTTCTCCCTCCTTCTAGATCCCTTTCTTTTACTCATTGGTTTCCCTCCTTTTCTTGTGAAATCCCTTTTTAAATTCCTTTTCATTTTTTTTTCCTCTTTTCAGAAAACATGTGAGAAAATATTAGACTTTTGAACTTCTGGGTCTGACTTATTTCATTTAGCATAATATTCTCAGTTCCATCTGTTTGCATGCGAATGACATAATTTCATTCTTCTTTATGTCTGAATAAAACATTCACCATCTATAATACCACATTTCCTTTATCCATTTGTTGATGGGCACCTAGGTTGGTTCTATAACTTGGCTATTTTGAATTGTACTGCTATAAATGTTGGCATGCATGTAGCATTAAAGTATGCTGATTTTAGTTCTTTTCATAAATATCAAGGGGTGGGATGGCTGGGTGATTATAGTGGTTCCATTCCTAGTCTTTTGAGGAATCTTCATACTGCTTCCCAAAGTGATAATACCAATTTCAAGTCCCACCAAAAATGCATGAATGTACCTTTCCCGCTATGTCCCCACTTCCTTTTCTTATTATTTGTATTCTTAATGATTACCAAATGGAGTAGGATGTATGCTCCTCTGAGTGGATAACTGAGGATCTTCAGCACTGCATGTAGAAAGTACTCCATAAATAATATTAAATGAATAAATGACTAAATTAATATTTAACTGCCTAATACACATATTAATCAGAATCTCACAGGTACTTTATAATTAATACAATAAACATTAAGCCCATTATCTATCCCACATTTTGGCTCCTTATCTTGCATTGCCCATGTATATGTATGTATCCATTTCCAATCATTTCCTCCTTTTTCTTCTTACTGTCACTTTTTTAGTGCAGGCTAATTTATTATTTCACCACTATTTTGACCTCCACGTGCCTTATCTTGAACCCTGGCTTATGGCCCTCATACTGTTGACAGAATGATCCTTCTAGATGAAGACTAATTGATATAGTCTGAATGTTTGTCCACTCTGGAACTTACATTGAGATTTAATTGCCATTTTAACTGTGTTAAGAGATGGGGACTTTGGGATGTAAGTAGGATCACATAAGGTTATGATGGTTGAGTCCCCCTTATGGCATCAGTGGCTTGATGAGAAGAGGGAGAGGCGTGAGCTCTCAGGCTTGCTCTGTCTCACTATATGATGCGTTCTTTCATGTCATAAAATGGGAAGAAGTCCCTCAGTAGCTGAAGAACATATGGTCATGTCATGCTCTTGAACTTTTCAACCTCCAGAACTGTGGGCCAAAATAAACATCTTTCTTTCCTTTATAAATTACTTGGTTTCAGGTATATTTTAAAAAATATCAACAGAAAATGAAGTAAGACACTAATCAAGCAAAAAAAAAAAAAAAAAAAAGGCTTGACATATCCCTGTTTAATGCTCATAATAAAGTAGTAGAAACAAATATTAGAAGCTTGCCATACATTACTGCTATTAGGGCCTCAATAAGTTGTTGAGGCTTGCTTTGAACTTGATATCCTTCTACCTCAGTCTCCTGAGCTGATGGGATTATAGGCCTGTGCCACCGTGCCTGGGTATAGAAAATATTTTAAAATTGCAATAGCAAATAAAGCCACAATCCTCAAGACACTTGTTCTATAATGACTCATAAATCTTAAAAATGAAATACAAAGTGTTAAAAAATTCAATTTTTCAACATTCATATAAAACAATGTGAAATTCAAGCTAACACTACAAAGGAACTATTATAATTGATATAGAAAAATTTTGAATGATTTTTATATCAAATGACACAGAACAATCTTACTTAAGGCAGAAAATACAGAAATATCAGAAAAGAATTATGTAAAAGATGAAATGCCTAATTTTCATCTTTTGACTTCACACAGATCACGTCAAAAGGAAATAAATACGGATGCCAAAATGTGAACAATTAATATAATAGACAAGATTTTCATGCACCAAATTATTCATCCCTCAATAATGATTCATTTATCAATGAAACAATTTATTATGACATATATTGAAAACTCCAATTTTCTAAAATATAGAATACGTATAAATTCTGACTAAAATTAAATAAGAAAAAAGAAAATAAAAATTAAAAGCCTCTTCCATTTTCAAATAAAATTTCATCTTTGCAGAAGTTTTCCTTTCAATAGAAAATTTAAAAAAAGTTTAGAAAATAAAAGCATATATCAAAGCCTATGAGGTAAAACTAACCAGTACTCAAGGAGTAATATATAATCTTATATATTTATTTCAATAAGAAATAAAAGATAAAAATAAGCAACTTGAATATCAGTCTTAGGATAAAGCTCAAAGTGATTTGAAAGAAATCAGAAAAAAGTGAATACAAATATAGACAATATGTGAAAAAATTAAGTTCAAATGTAACGACAATTAGTCAACAATTATTAAAGATAACTTTGTAAAAGTTAAACGTGTGCACAACAAAGGAAACAATCTCAGAATGGGAGAAAATACTTGACAAAAATACACAAAAACAACTCCCACCCCCCAAATAATCCAGTTAAAAAATGGGCAACTGACTCTATAACAAGATATCATCTCACCCTCATTAGAATGGTGGTTATCAAAACACAAAACAAACAAACAAACAAACAAGCAAAAAACCTCCAGGCAATGGTGTGGAGGAAAAGGAACTCTCATACAGTTGGTGGGAATGTAAACTAGTACAACCACTATGGAGAACATATGGAGGTTCCTAAGAAAATCTAAAGACAGATCTACCATAAAATCCAGTTACCCCACTTCTAGGTATATATCCAAAGGAAATGAAAGTATGCCACATTTATGTATATTGAAGCACTATTCATGATAGCCAAGAAAAAGAATCCAACTAGTTGCCATTGATGGGTGAATGAATAGATAAAACAGGGTGTACATGTACAAGGGGATATTATTCAGTCATAAATATGAATGAAATCCTGTTATTTGCAGCAAGATGGATGAACTGGAGAGCATCATGAGAGAAATAAGCCAGAAATAGAAAGACAACACTGCATATTCTCATATGTGGAAGTTAAAAAAAAGGAGAAGGAAAAGTGAAATGAAGATAGAATAGTGATTACTGGAGATAGGAAAGGGGACAGGGGAGATTGAATAAAGTGATCTGGATTTGTTTAGTGCACACAGTATTTATATAGTGAAATATCACAGTAAACTACAACATGTACAACAAATACATGTAAATAAAAATAAATTCTTAAAAAATGCATAAAGTTGTGAAAATGATGAGGAAACAAATACAAAAAAAAATGATTAATGGAAAATAGTCACAAAGTAATATTGATTCTATTCCAAGCAAATAAAATTTAAATCCTTAATAGAACTGATAAATTTCTAGCTAAAGAGAAATCAATAAATTCAATCTCGGGGAAAAAAAAGTAGAAAACTAAGCCAAGCACGGTTGCACATGCCTTTAATCTTAGAGAATTAGGAGGCTGAGGCAGGAGGATTTCAAGTCCAAAATCAGTGTTGGCAACTTAGTGAGGCTGTAAACAAATTAGTAAAACCCTATCTCAAAATAAAATAAAATAAAATAAAATGTTTGGGGAATTGGCTCAGTGGATAAGTATCCCAGTACAAATCAAACAAACAAACAACAACAACAACAAAAAAAAACATTAAACTATTCACAATTTTCATAGAAGAAACAGAACATTGTCACTGCCCTCAAAATAATATAAAATTGAACAAAAGCAAAGCACCAGTTCCAGATAATTTTATAAGGGTTATTAACATTTTTAAAGAGAAAAGAATGATGATATTTTAATGTTTATATCATGAAAAAATTAAGTAAAGCTTTCGCAGAAAAATAAGAAAACAAAAAAATATATATATATATATAAAGCAAAGAGTTCTGAAGAATGATAGAAAATCTTTAAGGGGGAGAAAACTGCATAGAATTACAGCAGAGTCCTGAAAATAGAATGTCCACATGCAAATGGGAGTTTATTCCAGGATATAACAATGGATTAATATTAGAAAACTTACACAAATTCCTCCTATTAGTAGATATAAGGAGAACAGTCAAAAATGAAAATAAATGGCTAATTTGTTTTTTTATTACCTTTTAAATATTTTTAGTTGTAGATGAACACAATATTTTTATTTTATTTATTTTTTTATGTGGTGCTAAGGATCAAACCCAGTACCTCACATGTGCAAGGCAAGCACTCTACCACTGAGCTACGACCTCAGCCCTAAATAGCTAATTTCTTAACATGATTTCTCTAACAAGAAATATATCTAGGACACATATACTATACTAGGCAAAATATACATAATTCTCATACACTATAAACAACAATTATGGCAATTTCTTAACTGTGTAGGACAAGATATGAACATGTCCACTCTATGAGTGTGTCTGAAATGAGATAGGAAAAAGGATATTCTGCAATTGAAAAAAATAGCCAAGCAACTCTCTCCAGACTAACATGAGTGACTGCTGCTTTTATTTTTCCAGTGACATCTCTGACATGTTCCAGTGAGCATGGTAGTTTACACACTAACCTCACTCATAAGAAGAAACTATGCTCAAATGCCATCTTTATTAACCTGTCAGACTAGGAAAATTTCAACGGACAGGTCCCACAGGGAAACAGGCAACTGGAACATTGCTGGCATAGTGCAAATTCATATAGTCACATATGGAAAGCAAGTTGGCAAGAAGATTACACATAGCATACTACCTTATGTGTAATAAAATGGAATATAGATTTTCATACTTGACTGTATATACATAAATATTGTAGAATGATAAAGTGGTTACTTTTTCAGGTGGGCTTAGGAAGAAATGAGGCCAACAGGTAGGAAAGAGACTGATAATTTTTACTTGTATATCTTTTTACATTGTTTTGATTTATTCCCCAAGGGAACAAATACATTCTTTCTCAGATAGCTGGTAGTGCTCTGTGTTTGTTTAAATTTTTTTTAGTTGTTGATGACTTTTATTTTTTATTTATTTATATATGGTACTGAGGAATCGAACCCAGTGCCTCACACATGCTAGGCAAGTGCTCTACCACTGAGTTGTTGAGGCTTGTCTTGAACTTGCAATTCCCATTCCTCAGATTCCTGAATTGCTGGGATTACTGCTGTATGCCACAGCACCTGACTTACAACCTTTGGCTTCAAGACTGATCTATTTCACTTAACATGCTTTTCATTTCCTCCATTTTCCTGCAAATAACTAAATCTTGCTTTTCCTTATGTCTGAAAAAAAACTAAATTGTGTATATGTGTCACCTTTTCTTTGTCCATTTGTTGAGGGGCACCTAGGTTGGTTCAATAGTTTGGCTATTATGAATAGTGATGTTATAAACATTGTTGTGGTTGTATCTCTATTGTATGCTAATTTTTAGATCTTTTGGATATATATCAAAGAGTGGGATAGCTGGGTCATACAGTGGTTCCATTCCTACTTTATTGTTTTTTTTTTTTTGGTTGTTTGTTTTTTTAGGAATCTCTATACTGCTTTCTAAAGTGGTTGCACTAATTAGCAGTCCCACAACAATGTATGATTCTACCTTTTCTCCCCCACATCCTCGCCAACACTTATTAATGTACTATTGGTAATTGCCACTCTGCAGTGAGATGCTATCTCAGTGTAGTTTTACCCAATTGCTAGAGATGTTGAACATTCTTCATATACTTGTTTTGAGAAGTATCTGTTTAGTTCTTTTGCCCATTTATTAATTGGTTTATTTGTGTTTTGGTGTAAAGTTTATTGAGTTCTTTACATATACTGGGCATTAATGCCATATCTGAGGAGCAAAGATATTCTCCCATTTTATAGGCTCTCTCTCCAGGCTCTAAACTGTTGCCTTTGCTGTGCAGAACTTTTTGATTTGATTCCATCCCACTTATTTATTATTGGTTCTATTTCTTGTGCTTTAGAAGTCTTGGTAAGCAAGTCAGCTCTTTTGCAGACATGCTGGAGTGTTGGGCCTACATTTTCTTCTAGGAGTTACAGAGTTTCTGGTCTAATTCCTGTTTTTGATCCACTTTGGGTTGACATTTTTTACAGGTTGAAGGTTTTTATTTTTGTTTTTTGTTGTTGTTGTTGATTGTTTGTTTTTGTTTTGCCTGCAGCAATCTGCTGGTGAACACCTCTAGTGATTTTTTGCTCCCCTGCCCCCCACACTGGGAATCAAATCCAGGGCTTTGTGCATGCTAAGCAAGTGCTCTACCACTAAGTCTAATGAGCTCTTCATTTCATTTTTTGTACACTTACATGCTAGAATTTCTATTTGTTTCTTTTAATAATTTATATATCTTTATTGGATTCTATATTTGGTGAGATGCCATTCTTTCCTGGTTTATTTTTTGCCTATGATTTCATAAAACTCTTCAAGGCAGTTGATTTAAAGTCTCCATGTAGGGGGTCCAGTACCTTGAGTTCCTCTGGGACAGTTTGTTTTAGTTTACTTTTATCCTGTGAAGAGTCATGCTTTCTTGTTTTTGTGCATTCCTCAAAAGTTTTTTGTTGAAAACTGGACATTTTGAATTAAAGCATGGCAATTTTAAAAATCAAATTTTCTCCTATCTCTTGGTTTTGTTGTTGCATGGTATAAGATATATTTGTATGTTTAATAATTTCCATAAATTGTTATGTTTTGTCACTGAAAACCATACTATTAATTGACAACTATTGATTTGACAATGTCCTCATGTTTGAAGTAAAAAAGACGAGGGAAATATCCTTTCTTTTCAAATTCATTGTATTGGGGCACTCCTTCAGTACTTAGCTAGGCCATGTACAGCTCTGATTTAGCTTTTAATTTTTGCTTAAACAAAGTCTAAATATTCAACGACATTGAATCTGTGGCCTTCTGAATTCCCCATTTTAAGTTTCTGCATATCAAATTGCTTACTGTGCCCCACCCCCACCACATCTTTTTTTCCCAGAGCTTATTCCTTTCTAAGCTTTTCTGTCTTCCTGATTCTTGCCTATCTCTTGAGCTACCATAAACATTGATGTGGTTGCATCACTATAGTAGGCTGATTTTAAGTCCTTTGGGTATAAACTGAGAAGTGGAATAGCTGGATTAAATGGTGGTTCCATTCCAAGTTTTAAGAGAAATTTCCATAGTGTTTGTACAAATTTGCAGTCCCACCAGCAATGTATGAGTGTACCTTTCTCCGCACATTCTCACCAACATTTATTGTTGCTTCTATTCTTGATAATTGCCATTCTGACTGGAGTGAGATGAAATCAGTGTAGTTTTATTTGCATTTCTCTAATTGCGAGAAATGTTGAACAATTTTTTCATGTATTTGATGATAAATTGTATTTCTTTTTCTGTGAAGTGTATGTTCAGTTCCTTTGCCAATTTATTGATTAGGTTATTATCATTATTATTTTTATTATTATTATTATTATTGTTATTGTTATTGTTATTATTTTTATTTGATGTTAAGTTTTCTGAGTTCTTCATATATCCTGGAGATTAATGCTCTATCTTAGGTGATAAAGATTTTCTCTCATTCTGCAGGATCTCTCTTTACATTATTTTATGCTGAGAAGAAACTTTTTAGTTTAAATCCATCCCATTTATTACTTTTTTCAGTTTTTTAAACATTTTTATGCTACTTTGTTATATGCGACAGCTGAATGCATTACAATTCATATTACGCATATATGGCATTTTTTTATATCTCTGGTTCTATACAAAGTATATTCACTCCATTCATGTCTTAATACATGTATTTTGGATAATGATGTCCATGTCATTCCATCATCATTTTTAAGCCCCTGTCCCCACCTTCCCCACCCACCCCTTTGCCCTGCCTAGAGTTCTTCTGTTCCTCCCTTACTTTGCCTTCCTACCCCGCTAATGAATCAGCTTCCTTATATCAGATAAGACATTTGGCATCTTTTTTTTTTTATATTGGCTAACTTAATTTAGCATTATATTCTCCAAATCCATCCAATTACCTGCAAATACCATTCTCTTTTATTGCTGAGTAATATTCCATTGTGTATATATACCACAGTTGCTTTATCCATTCATCTACGGAAGGGCATCTAGGTTGGTTCCACAGTTTAGCTATTGTGAATTGTGCTGCAATAAACATTGATGTGGCTGTATCCCTGTAGTATGCTGTTTTTAAGTTCTTTGGACATAGACCGAGGAGTGGGATGGCTGGGTCAAATGGTGGTTCCATTCCCAGTTTTCCAATGAATCTTCATAATGCTTTCCAGATTGGCTGCACAAATTTGCAGTCCCACCAGCAATGTACAAGTGTGCCTTTTCCCCCACATCCTCACCAACATCTATTGTTTTTTGTATTCTTAATAGCTGCCAGTATGACATGAGTGAGATGGAATCTTAGAGTAGTTTTGATTTTCATTTCTCTAATTGCTAGAGATGTGGAACAGTTTTTTCATACATTTGTTGATTGAGTGTATATCATCATCTGAGAAATGTCTGTTCAGTACCTTGGCCCATGTATTGATTGGATTATTTTTTTTTTTTTTAATTTTTGGTGTTTAGCTTTGTGAGTTCTTTGTATATCCTCAAGATTAGTGCACTAGCTGATGTGTGAGGGGTAAAAATTTGCTCGCATAATGTGGGCTCTCTATTCACCTCACTAATTTTCTATTGCTAAGAAAAAAAAAATAGTCATTTCTATCAGCATATTATCACTTCATGCACATCTGATTATTTGTTGCCATATTTATCAATAAATATGCCCTCAATAATGTGGTTAGGCTTGCTATACTATATTTCTTTCTTTTCAAAGTTATACATAACAGTAGGAGCCATTTTGACATACCTATACAAGCATGAAATATATCTTATTCTAATTCAGACCCCAGTACCTCTCTTTCCCCTTCATTTCCCCACACACTTCTCCCTTCCTTCTATGTATCTATCTGCCATTTACTCATATAATAATATTATTAAATAATTTATTATATATAATTTATTATGAATAAATATAGATAACTGATAATAAATACAATTTATATTAATTATAATTATTATAAAAATGCTTTATTATTTTAAATTAATTTCTTATGGATGTATACAATAATATTCATTTTTGTGTATTAATATATGTGCATAGGAAAGTTAGGTCAGATTAATTCCACTGTCTTTTCTTTTCCTATCCCCCATCCCTTTCCTTTATTTCCCTTTGTATAATCCACTGAACTTCTATTCTCCTCACCCCCTCATTGTGAGTTAGCTTCCACATATCAGAGAAAATACTTAACCTTTGTTTTTTTTTTTGTTTGTTTGTTTCTTTGTTTGTTTTTTGATTGGCTTATTTCACTTAGCATGATGGTCATAAAGTCATTGTTCTTTATGGCTCAGTAATAATTAATTGTGTATTTACACCAATATATCTTTATCCATTCATCTGTTGAAGGGTACCTAGGTTGGCTTCATCTTTTAGTTATTGTGAATTGTGTTGCTATAAACATTGATGTGGCTGTGTCACTGCAGTACACTGATTTTAAATCCTTTGGATATCTACAAAGGAGTGGGATTACTGGTCAAATGGTAGTTTCATTCCTAGTTTTTTGAGGAATATTCATACTGCTTTCCAGAGTGGTTGCACCAATTTGTAGTCCCACCAGCAATGTATGAGTGTACCTTTTTCCACATCCTTGTCAACATTTATTGTTACTTGTATTCTTCATAATTGCCATTCTGACTGGAGTGAGATAAAATCTCAATGTAGTTTTAATTTGCATTTCTGTAATTACTAGAGATGTTAAACCTTTTTCATATATTTAGTTACCATTTGTATTTCTTTTTCTGTGAAGTGTTCAGTTCCTTTGCCCATTTATTGAGTTAGTTGATATTTTTTTGGTGTTAAGTGTTTTGAGTTCTTTATATATCCTGAAGATAATGCTCTATCTGAGGTGCAGTTGTACAAGATTTTATCCCATTCTGTAGGCTTTCTCTTTACATTCTTGATTTTTTTCTTCTATTTGCTGGGAAGAAACTTTTTATTTTGATAACATTCCATTTATGAAATCTTAATTTTACTTCTTGTGCTTTACGAGTCTTGTTAAGGAAGTCAGTTCTTGAGTTGACATGTTGAAGTGTTGGGCCTACATTTACTTCTTGTATGTGCTGGATTTCTGGTCTAATTCCTGGGTCTTTAATAAACTTTGAAGTTTGTGCAGGGCAAGAGATAGGTGTTAGATTTTATTCTACTACATACGGATTTCCAGTTTTCCCAGCATCATTTGTTGAAGAGTCTATCTGTTCAACAATGTATGTTTTTGGTGCCTTTGTCTAGTATGAGATAACTGTATTCATGTGGGTTTGTCTCTGTGTCTTCTATTCTATTCCATTGGTCTGCATAACTGTTTTGGTGCCAAAACCATGCTGTTTTTGTTACTTTAGCTCTGTAGTATAATTTAAGTTCTGGTATTGTTATGTCTCCTGCTTTTTTTTTTTTTCTGAACAAGGATTGTTTTGACTATTCTGGGCCTCTTATTTTTCCAAATGAGTTTCAAGACTGCTTTTTCTATTTCAACAAACAATGACATTTGAATTTTGATGATAATTGCATTGAATCTGTATAGTGCTTCTGGAAGTATGGCCACTTGACAATTAATTCTGCATATCCAAGAACATGGGAGGTCTTTCCATCTTCTATGGTCTCCTTCAATTTCTTTAGTAGTTTCCATTGTACACATCCTTCACCTCTTTTGTCAGATTGATTCCCAGAGGGTTTTATTTTTTTTGGAAGGGGGGTTTGAGGCTATTGTGAATGAGATTTTCCTAATTTCTCTTATAGCTGATTCATCATTGGAGTATAGGAAAACAATTGATTTATGAGTGTTAATTTTTTATCCTGTTACTTTACTGGAATCATTTATGAATTATAGATATTTTCTAGTAAATTTTTTTGGTCTTCTAAATAAAGGATCATGTCATTGAGAAAAAGAGATCATTTTACCTCTTTTTTTTCCTATTAGAATCCTTTCTATTTCCTTCTTTTGCTTAATTGCTCTGGCTAGAGTTTCAAGGACTATGTTGAATAGAAGTGACATTCCTCTCTTGCTTTTTTAGTGGGAATGCTTTCTGTTTTTAACCATTCACAATAATGTTGGCCTTGGTTTGTTGCCTACATATTTTACAATGTTGAGTGATATTCCTCTATCCCCATTTTTTCTAGTGTTTTAAATGTGAATAGGTGCTGTATTTTGTCAAAGGTTTTTTGTGTCTATTGAGATAATCATGCAATTTTTGTCTTTAAGTCAATTTATGTGATGAGTTACATTTATTGATTTCTGTATGTTGAACCAAATTTGCATCCCTGGGGTGAAACTTACTTTATTACAGTACACTATATTTTTAATGTGCTTTTTTTTAGTTTGCAATTTGCAAGCATTTTAAAAAGAATTTTTACATCTATGTTCATTAGAATATTGGTCTGGATATCCTAGCAATATTATGTTAATGATGATGTAAGTATGCCTCTAACATAATAGCTTTCTCTTTTTGTGGGGGTGGGGGTGGGCACTTGACCACTGAACAACATCCCCAGCCCTATTTTGTATTATATTATGAAACAGGGTCTTATTGAGTTGCTCAGGACCTCACTTTTTCTTTGAACTCATGATCCTCATGTCTCAGCCTTCTGAGCAGCTGGGATTACAGGCATACACCACAGCTCCCAGCCATAATAGCTTTCTTGAAAGCATTTTTCTTTTCTATATTATCCATCATGAGAATCACCTTTAATATCCATATTTCAGCCAACATTATCTTCAAGACTAGCAAGGGTTTTTTTTTTATTGTTGTTTTGTTTTGTTTTTAAATGTGCACTTCAATATTTTCCCAGCCTCTCCCCATAACTAGTTCCCAAGTCAAATCTCCACTGTTTGATATTTCTTGTAACAGCACCCAATTTCCTGGTATCAAAATATGTATGTGTTTGCTAAGGCTGCAATAAGAAATACCACATTCTCGATCATTTAAGCAACAGAATTTCTCAGTTTGAAGGAAAGAAATCAGAGATCAAGCGATGGTAGAGTTGGTTTATTCTGAGACCTCTTTCCTTGGTTTTTAGATGGTTTTCTCCTTTTTATGTGTTCCTGTGATCTTCTCTCTGTATATGCATATATGTGTCCAATTTCCTCTTCTTATAAGAACAACAGTGATACTGCACTGGGGTCTACCCTAATGACCTCATTTTAAATTTAATTAACTTTTCAAAACCTTATCTCCAAACACATTCAGAGATACTGGAAATTAAGACTTCAACATATGAGTTTATGTTTGGGGTGGTACAATTGTGCCCATAACTCTCTTTTTGTTGTTGTTGAAAAGTGTACATTCATGATAAATACTGGATATATTAATTCACCTGTCCTCCATATTTGTTATAACTCTTCTTTTAAAAATTGCTACTCCTCCTTTGTTTAGTGACAATGTAGATCAAGTTAGTAGATGCTACATTCTGTATAGTATGCAGCCATAGATTTCTTGAAAGACTTTTGAAAATAATTCTGGCCTTTATTTTTATGCCTGGCTCCCAGAGGTTAGCCTTAGGTTTGTATAATTAGTGATCAAAAAAGAAAAAAGAACAAACAAACAACAACGAAAAAAAAAAAAAAAAAAACCAAAGTCCTTGAATGCTTTGAGTCAGTAAGTTTCCATGATTTGTCAACTAGATCTGTATATGAAGTATGAAGGCAGACCTTCAAGTTTTAGGCAATTTACAAGTAAGCTTCAACTTTTACTTCATGCTTGTACAGGTCTTCCACATTAATCAGAGATAAGTGACTCAAGTATTCTCCTTTCAGTGACTCAAGTATTCTCCTTTCCTTGGTCATTTCTCTCCACACATACTATCATTATAGTATACCTTATAAAAACCCTGCAATGTCAAAACTTTTCAAAGTTCACTGTGGTTATCTAGATCTTTAGGTATTCCTTTTTAATTTTTGGCTAGGTTCTTGTCTGACCCTGTAGAAATCACAGCCTTAGACATCTGTGGTGATGTAAGCAGTAGATTGCTACTAATTTTTAGTAATGGCCTGAGGATGATGCTTTATTTTATTTTATTTTTTATCTTTTAGAGCATATTTTTGATTACAATACAATAGTAATAATGTTGTTGGAATAGGGATTTTCAGGAATTCAAATAGGACTTTTAACAGAGCTCCAAATAGATCTGTCCTTTCTGCTAACTGCAAGGACACTACTGGCTTTTCATGACTAATGAGGGAGGGTGATGGGAATGGTGATAACTTAAAATGCAGTAGATCTTATAGAGGTTCAACAATTTTTCTAGAATAAATACATTCTAATTTCTTTTCTGTTTTTGAATAATGTCCAACTTTTGAAAATATTTGATTTACATTTTATTTTACAAATATTTTTTCCACATATGAAAACATTGGTTAATTCCATCTCACCCAAAGTTCAACTCATTCCATATACAAGGTGTTGGCATAATAGTTTGTGACATAGAAAAGGTAATTAATCAACTGTCTTAGAGGGTTACTTTAATATTAATAAAGAGAATGCAGAGAACACATTCAGTTGGACAAATTAAACAGTTACACAGAATACCTTCAAAAACTAGTTTTGAAAAGTCAATCTTTTAAGTCTTCAACCACCTGTTTTTAGAATGGCCAATATACTAAAGGACAACTTTCAGTTATTAGAACCAACATTCTTCTTTAAAAAATATATATTTTCATAACTTTATTTTATTTATATATTTTTATGTGGTGCTGAGGATCAACCTAGTGCCTTACCTATGCTAGGCAATGCTCTATTACTGAGCTACAACCCCAGCCTCAGAACCACCATTCTTATCATGTGAGACCTCAGAGAGATATCTGTATTTTGATCAAAATAAAAGCTCTAATGCAAAACTGCACAATACAATATTTTTATTCTGGGATGATGCAATTTAGCCAAAAGACTCTATAGCCAAAATGTCTTTAACTTTAATGTCTAATTGTCTCTGGTTTAGTTGCTTCTATGATACTGGTAATTAGGAGGGGAAAAAAGGGTAACTAAATACCATAGTTAAGTCCTTTCTTTGCAAGTGACAAAAGTCTTTATATAGCAGCAATCTCATTTGTTCCTATGGGTCTTACCTTTAACTTTTTGTAGTTCTTGATTTTTAAACTTTAGAAAAATCTCAAGATTCTATGAGATTCAGAGCCAAACCAGACCTTCCTGAAATTGAGTAAGGCACAATGGTTCGACCATAATGACACAAATCCATTTCCCTTGCAAGTGTATCATCATCATGGAAGTTCAGAGCTATTAAGAGATAAGTAGTGACAACCAAAATTACTATTATCTGTAGCAAGATCAACTTCCAGTGTGCTAACTGAATAGTTCCCTTTTAATAAACGTGGAATAAAACTGTTGACAGTAAAGTGGAAACTAAAAAGAAGAGGAAAAATAGTATTACAATGGTTAGTGATCAAATAGGATGTACAAGTAAAATACATTAGTTTAAATGTTTCAAATTTTATGGTAGAAAATACATGCATATGTAATAAAAATTTATGCTTGGAACTGAGCCCAAGAAAACAAGATGGTTTACTTGTATAAGGTATTAAGTGAAAGATAAAAAATGGGACTTCTGATCTGACTATACTGAAAATCTTAAGATGATTTATTAATATGGTATAGTACTTCTGACTGGAAAATCAAAATTATATCTTTTATTTATTTCATATTAAGCTATATTTTTCTATTTTCTCCATTCCATAAGAAAACATTCCATAAAATACTATATTTTTTTCCCTGGGTATATGTACTCTAGTTCATAGCGAGAACACATACTTAATTTGATCAACAAATATTTTCTGAATATAATAGTCAAAGTTCATGGGTCTAATCAAAACTGAACAAGGGGAACACCTATAATGATGACTTTTGAAAAGAGATTTTTTTTTTTGAGAAATAATGAGGCTGAGGGTAGCAGCTGTAATCTTTTATCTAGAACCCATTTCTCCTGCATGAGGAAATTAATGTGGTTATTACAGACTGGTCTATATCTGGCTGGCTAAGCTCCAAATATTTCAAATTTAGATATTAAACTACATGAACATATTTAAATCAAACATTCTAGTGAATATGCTTATCCAGTATTAAATTTAATGGTAGCAAGTTCACCAAAACTGGAAAAACATGGTCTTTCATCACTTCTGGACATGCTCTTATTCTGCTGTTTGTCTTTTATGTTTTGGTCATAAATCCTCATTGGGGAAGATGCCAGCTTATTGACTCTATACACATACACACATACATAAAATGAACACAGAGCATTTAATTTTAATCATAGCCACAAACTATTTTATTTAAGGAATGGTAAACAAGATTTTAAACTTGGAAAGCTCCTTGGTCTTGCTCATGGATTGGCAGGAGCATTGCATATGAGGAATATAATAACAGTGGCTCTCAATAAACCACTCAGAAGACTGCTGCCAACCTATGGCAAAATTTCTAACATTCTGAGGCAACGTGAGAAATACAAATACAATACATTTTGTTTCATTAAGCTGAACACACTCAAGTTAAAATACTTACTTTTAATCAAAGATATCTGTCCTTCAGGATTCAATATGTTCCTTGTTTTATAAAATGACAGGGACCTTGAGCAGTAGGGTTTTTTAATTAGATAGAAGTTTTTATGTTTTCCACTACTGCCTATGTTCGAAGCTGGTTTCCTGGGTGTGCATACTTGAGAATAATGCAGATACATACAAATAGTTTCATATAAATGAATGGTGGGAATGCTAATTAGAATAATAGAAGAAAAAAAGACATCACAGTATATTGAGAGAGAGGAAAAGTGGTAAAACACTTGGTGGAAAATACATTATTTGAAAGGTATATTATTTTATAAACTGCAGAGCTATCAGAATCTTTTCAACAAATTTCTGCTAGTATTTGTTTGGACTATATTACTAAACTCTGACATTTATAAGCAATGAGTAGATTGATGACTTAGGTATACATTAAAAACCACATATCAACATAATACAATAGACTTATTAAAGAGAAGAATCATATGATTATCTCAATAGATGCAGAATAAGCATTTGGCAAAATATAGCACCTCTTATATTCAAAACACTGGAAAAACATTATAAAAGCTATCAATGTTAAGCCCAAGGACAATATCATTCTAAATGGAGAAACACTGAAAGCATTCCCTCTAAAAACTGGGACAAGACAGGGATGCCCTTTTTCACCATTTATATTCAACCTAGTCATTGAATCTCTAGTCAGAGCAATCAGACAAGTGAAAGAAATTAAAGGGATATGAATAGGAAAAGAAGAACTCAAACTATCACTATTTTCTGGGGACATGATTCTATATTTAGAAGACTCAAAAATTTCCACCAGAAAACTTCTAGAACTAATAAGTGAATTCAGCAAAGTATCAGGATATAAAATCAACTCTACTGAAGAGAAATTAGGAAAGTGATCCCATTCACAATAGCCTCAAAAATTTTTTAAAAAGTAAAATAAATCCTTGGGAATCAATCTTACAAAAGAGATCAAAGACCACCACAATGAAAACTACAGAAAACTAAAGAAAGTAATTAAAGAATGCCTTCAAAGATGTAATGATCTCCCATGATCCTGGATAGGTAGAATTAATATTGTCAAAAATAGCCATACTACTGAAAGCATTATACAGATTTAAAACAATTTCTTTTAAAACACCAATGGCATTCTTCATAGAATTAGTAAAAGCAATCATGAAATACATTTGAAAGAATAAGAGACCCAGAATAGCCAAAACAATCCTTACCAAGAAGAATGAAACAGGAGGCATCACAATACTAGACTTTAAACTATACTACAGAGGCATAGTAACAAAAACAGCATGGTTTTGGCACCAAAACAGACATGTAGACAAATGGTACAGAATAGAAGACACAGAGACAAATCCACATAAATACAGTTATCTCATACTTGACAAAGGCGCCAAAAACATTCATTGGTGTAAAGGATAGCCTAGTCAACAAATGGTGCTAGGAAAACTGGAAATCCATATGTAACAAAATGAAGTGAAACACCTAGTCTCACCCTGCAAGAAACTCAACTTAAAGTGGATACAAGACTTAGGCACTAGAACAGAGACCCTGCACCTAACAGAAGGAAAAGTAGGCCCAAATCTTCGCCATGTAGGTTTAGGATCTGACTTCATTAACAAGACTCCTAAAGCATAAAAAGTAAAAACAAGAATCAATAAATGGGATTGATTAAAACTAAAAAGCTTCTTCTCAGCAAACAATAACATGAAGAGAGAGCCTAAAGAATGGGAGAAAATCTTTACCACCTCAAAGAGAGCGTTAATCTCCAGGATATATTAAAAACCCAGAAAACTTAACACCAGAAAAAAAAATAATAATAATAACAACAACAACAACACAATCAATAAATGAGCGAAGGAAATGAACAGACACTTCACAGAAGAAGAAATACAATTGATCAACAAATATATGAAAAATTGTTCAGCATCTCTAGCAATTAGAGGAATGCAAAATAAAACTACACTAAGATTTCATCTCCCTCCAGTCAGAATGGCAGCTATCCCATTCCTTGGTCTATACCCAAAGGACTTAAAATCAACATACTATGGTGACATAGCCACACCAATGTTTATAGCAGCTCAATTCACAATAGCTGAACTATGGAATAAACCTAGATGCCCTTCAACAGATGAACGGATAAAGCGAATGTGGTACACAATGGAATATATTACTCAGTGTTAAAAAAGAATGAATTTATGGCATTTTCAGGTAAATGGAGGATCTGGAAACTATCATGCTAAGTGAAATAAGCCAAACCCCCCAAAATCAAAGGCCAAATGTTTTTTCTCTGGTAAGTGGGTGCTGACCTATAGTGGGGGACGAATAGGGAAGAATGAAGGAACTTTGGATTGTGCAGAGGGGATTGAGGAGGGGGTGAACCTGTGGGGATGGGAAGGATGGTAGAATGAGACAGACATTATTACCCTATATCCATGTGTGATTACACTACTGGTGTGACTCTATACCATGTACAGCCAGAGGAATGAGATGTTGTGCTCCATTTGTATACAATGTGTGAAAATACATTCTACTCTCATGTATAACTAATGAGAACAAATTTAAAGATTTTAACAAAGAATAAAATTATGGAATTTTCCAATAAATGGATGGAACTGGAGAATGTTATGCTAAGCGAATAAGCCAATCCCAAAGAAATAAAGGCTGGATCTTTTCTCTAATATGGGTGCTAATTCACAATGTGGGGAGTGGGTGGCAGAGAACAGAGAAAAGAGGGGAGTGAAGGGAGGGAAGTGGCCATCGGGCTAGGAATGATAGTAGAATGAATAAGACATTATTACCTTATGTGTATATATGATTATATGATTTGTGTAATTCTACATCATGTATAACCACACAAATGAGAAATTATGTTCCATTTATGTATGATGTGTCAAAATGCATTCTATTGTCATGTATAACTAATTAGAACTAATTAAAATGTATTTTAAAAACCCACATATCAAATGTAATTTTAAAAAAATCTGCTTCAAAATGTCCCCATAGTATGCTTCTTTTATGATACTAAAAAGATTGAGGACCACCATGCTTCAAAATATAATTATTGAGTATTTTTCTCTATCATCTTTCAGAATAGATTGTATTCTTTATGTTTTGTTCATTGGTAGTAAATTCCATTAGAACAACATTTAAAATACAAATAAGTAAAAAGGCAATCCAACCCTAGTACCTATGGATAACCCTGATAATTTTAACAAACATATAAAGAGAGATGAATATACACCCTTGAAAGGAGCATTTGAATCGTGTTCAGTCCATTTACATGTACAGGCATGCATTGGTTAATGACAGCTATACATTCTAAGAAATGCATCATTAAAGTTTGTCAGTATGCAAACATCAATGTACTCACACAAACCTAGATGTTATAGGTGACTACAAAACTAGCCTCCTGGTATAGCTACTATAGTATATTCAGTTCATTAACTGAATTACTATTATGACATGTCACTAGAATGTAATGAACATTGATTTTTTTACTCATTCTTTTTTAAATAGAGCATTATAGTTTATATATAGTTGGTTCATTTTGACAAAATCATATGTGCGTGGAATTTTACTTACTCCATTTAAGTCCCTGTTTCCCCCTCCCTTTCCTTTCCCTCCTTTCTCCCTCTATTTTCCTTCCTCTACTCTTGTGATTATCCTTTCTCTGGCTTATGTATTTATTTTTGATTGGTGCTTTCTACATGTACATAAGCATGGAATTCCATGTGGTATATGCATTTATGCATTTAACCATATGCATTTAGCATGATTTTAAAATTCATTCTGTATTTCCACATTTTTTCTGTCCCTCCTCCCTTCTACTTGATCTCCTCCTTCTACTCGATTGATCTCCCCTCTTTACAATATTCAACCCCCAACCTCTCTATCCTTCTGCAAATGAGAAAAAAAATTGATACATGACTTTCTGAGTCTGGCTTATTTCATGTAGCATAATGTTCTCCAGTTCCATCCATGTGCCAGCAAATGCCACAATTACATCATTCTTTGTGGTGGAGTATATATACCATTGTGTATATATACCACATTTTCTTTATCCATTCATCTGTTTTTATTTTAATTTTCAAGGTCATCATTTATTACATTGATATAAAACCAAAATCTACTTCTTTTTTCCCTTTTAAGTTGTTGTATATGACAAGCAGGATGCATTAAAATTCATACTACACTCATAGAGCACATTTTTACATCTCTCTGATGGTATACAAAGTATATTCATACCTTTTGTGTTTCCATACTTGCACTTAGGGTAATGATATCCATCTCATTCTACCATCTATTATTTTTTACCCTTTGCCCCCTCCCATTCCTTCCCTCCCCATTGGCGTTTCTAGTGTTCCTCTAATACTCCTATGCTCCCTGTCCCAACCCAACTGTGAATCAGCCTCCTTATATCAGAGAAAACATTCAGCATTTGGATTTTTGGGATTGGCTAATTTTACTTGGCATTATATTCTCCAACTTCATCCATTTACCTGCAAATGCCATTATTTTATTCTCTTTTATTGCTGAGTAATATTCCATTGTGTATATATACGAGAGTTACTTTATCCATTCATCTACTAAAGGACATATAGATTGGTTCCACAGTTTAGGTATTGTGAATTGAGCTGCTATAAACATTGATGTGGCTGTGTCCCTGTAGTATGCTTTCTTTAATTCCTTTGTGTATAGACTGAAGCGTGGGATAGCTGGGTCATAAGTTGGTTCCACTCCCAGTTTTCCAAGGAATCTCCATACTGCTTTCCAGTCTCACCAGCAATGTGTATGAGT
The DNA here is from genome assembly GCA_025594165.1 of Tamias sibiricus. NCBI lineage: Eukaryota > Metazoa > Chordata > Mammalia > Rodentia > Sciuridae > Tamias > Tamias sibiricus. The sequence continues at coordinate 16,480,917 of CM046674.1, read as the reverse complement.
GTGCCTTTTTCCCCACATCTTCTCCAACATTTATTGTTTTTTGTGTTTTAATAGCTGCCATTCTGACTGGAGTGAAATGAAATCTTAGAGTAGTTTTGATTTGCATTTCTCTAATCGCCAGGGGTGTTGAACTTTTCTGTGTGTGTGTATTTGTTGATTGATTGTATATTTTCATAGAAGTATCTGTTCAGTTCCTTGGCCCATTTATTGATTGGGTTATTTCTTTTTTTGCTGTTAAGATTTTTGAGTTCTTTATATATTCTAGAGATTAGTGCTCTATCTAACGTGCATTTGGTAAAAATCTGTCCCCAATCAGTAGGCTCTCTATTCACCTCACTGATTGTTTCTTTTGATGAGAAGAAGTTTTTTAGTTTGAATCTATCCATTTTGATTCTTGATATCAATTCTTGTGCTATAGGAATCTTATTAATGAAGTTGGGGCCCAATCCAACATGTTGGAGATTAGGGCCTACTTTTTCTTCTAATAAGTGGAGTGTCTTTGGTCTAATTCCTAAGTCTTTGATACACTTTGTGTTTTGTGCATGGTGAGAGATAGGGGTTTAATTTTGTTTTGTTGCATATGGATTTCCAGTTTTCCAGAAACATTTGTTGAAGAGACTATCTTTTCTCCAATGTATGTGTTTGGCACCTTTGTCTAATATAACTGTAATTATGTGCATTAGTCTCTGTAACCTCTATTTTGTACCCTTGACCTACAAGTCCATTTTGGTGCCAATACCCTGCTGATTTGTTACTACTACTCCGTAGTATAATTTAAGTTCTAGTATAGTGATGCCACCTGCTTTATTCTTCTTACTAAGGATTGCTTTATCTATCCTGGTCTCTTATTTTTTCAGATGAATTTCATGACTGCTTTTTTTTTTTTTATTTCTATGAGGAATGTCATTGGGATTTTCATTGGAATTGCATTGAATCTGTATAGTGCTTTTGGTAGTATGGTCATTTTGACAATATTAATTCTGCCATTCCAAGAACAAGGTATTTCTTTCCATTTTCTAAGGTTTCTATAATTTCTTTCTTTAGTGTTCTGTAGTTTTTGTTATAGAGGTCTTTCACATTTTTTTGTTAAGTTGAATCACAAGTATTTTTTTGTTGTTGTTGTTTTGATGCTATTGTAAATGGGGTAGTTTTCCTAGTTTCCCTTTCAGAGGAATTGTCACCAATATATAGAAATGCCTTTGGTTTTTGTTTGTTGATTTTGTATCCAGCAACATTGCTGAGTTCATTTATGAGTTCTAGAAATTTTCTGGTGGAATTTTTTGGGTCTTCTAGGTATAGAATCATATCATCAGCAAATAGTGATAATTTGAGTTCTACTTTACCAATCTGTATATCTTTAATTTTTTCGTCTATCTTACTGCTCTGGCCAGTGTTTCAAGAACTATGTTAAATAGAATTGGTGAAAGAGGGCATCGCTGTCTTGTTCCAGTTTTACAGGAATGATTTCAATTTTTCTCCATTTATAATGATGTTGTCCTGGGGCTTAGCATAGATAGCTTTTACAATGTTGAGATATACTCCTGTTATCCCTAGATTTTCTAGTGTTTTGAAAATGAGTGGGTGCTGTATTTTGTCAAATGCTTTTTCTGTGTCTATTGAGAAGATCATATAATTCTTATTTTTAAGTCTATTGATGTAATCAATTACATTTATTGATTTCTGTATGTTGAACCAAACTTGCATCCCTGGAATGAAACCCACTTGATCGTGGTGTACTATCTTTTTGATATGTTTTTGTATTTAATTTGCCAGAATTTCATTGAGATTTTTTGCATCTATGTTCATTAGAGAGATTGATCTGAAGTTTATTTCTTTGATGTGTCTTTGTCTGGTTTTGAATCAGGGTGATATGGGCATCAGAGAATGAGTTTGGTACTGCTCCCTCTTTTTCGATTTTCTGAAATAAATTGAAGAGTATTGGTATTAGTTCTTCTTTTTTTTTTTTTTATTGAGGGCCTCAGAAACTTAGTGAGATGCTGTCTCAAACTAAAATATAAAAAGAGTTGGGGTATAGCTCAGTAGTAAATCTCCCCTGGGTTCAATCCCCAGTACACACACACACACACACACACACACACACACCAAACAGTCTTTGGAGAGGAGTTACAGTCTCTTCTACTAGAGTTTCATGAGCCTTAACATTTGTAACTCTTTTTTTAAATTTTATTTTTATAATTTTTAATATGTACAACTATACAATTATACACATGTACAATATTTACAACAATTATGTACAACAATTGTACATATTACATATTGTACATATTACATATTATTGTACATATTACAATTGTACATATTACAATATGTACAACAATTATACAATATGTATAATTTTTAATATGTGCATATATTTAGTATCTTTTTACATACAACTGTTTGTATACAAAGTATATTCGTACAATTCAGGTCTTCAATCATGCATTAAGGAAAATGATATCCGTCTCATTCAATCACCTTTTTTTTTTTCTCTTCTCCCCCTCCCTCCCCTCTTGCTCCCTCCCTTGCCCTCCCTTCCCTTGACCATTCTAGTGTTCCTCTAATCCTCATAATGCTAAGTGAAGTTAGTCAGTCTCAAAAATCCAAGTACCAAATGTTCTCTTATATAAGGAGGCTATTTCAAAGTATTGTTGGATGGGGGTACATAGGAGGATTAGTTCTTCTTTAAACGTCTTGTAGAACTCGGCTGAGTATCCTTCCAGTCCTGGGTTTTTCTTGGATGGTAGGCTGCTGATGTCATCTTCTATTTCATCGCTTAAAATTGATCTGTTTAAATTGTGTCTATCATCCTGATTCAATTTGGGCAAATCATACGACTCTAGAAATTTGTTGATAACTTTGATATTTTGTATTGGAGTACAAGTTTTCAAAATAATTTCTAATTATATACTGTATTTCTGTAGTGTCTTTTGTGATATTTCCTTTTTCATCATGTCAGTAATTTGAGTTTTCTCTCTCCTTCTCTTCATTAGCCTGTCTCAAGGTGTGTCAATTTTATTTATTTTTTCAAAGAACCTACTTTTTGTTTTGTCATTTTTTTTTTGTTTCAATTTCATTGATTGCAGCTTTGATTTTAATTATTTCCTGTCTTCCACTGCTTTTGGTGTTGGATTGTTCTTCTTTTTCTAGGGATTTGAGATGTTATGTTAAGTCATTTATTTGTTGACTTTTTCTTCTTTTGAGGAATGAACTCAATGCAATGAACTTTCCTCTTAGTACTGCCTTCATAGTGTACCAGAGAATTCAATATGTTGTTTCTTTGTTCCCATTAACCTCTAAGAATTTTTTAATCTCCTCCTTAATGTCCTCTGCAATCCATTGTTCATTCAGTAGCTTATTATTTAGTCTCCAGGGGTCAGAGTAGCTTTCATTTCTTATTTTATCATTGATTTCTAATTTCCATTATTGTCTGATAGGATGCAAGGTAGTATCTCTACTTTTTTATATTTGCTGAGAGTTGTTTTGTGGCATAATATATAGTCTATCTTAGAGAAGGATCCATGTGATGCTGAGAAGAAAGTATATTTGCTCATTGAAGGATGAAATATTCTATATATGTCAGTTAAGTCTAAGTTATTGATTCTATTATTGAGTTCTATAGTTTCTTTGTTCAGCTTTTGTTTGGAAGATCTGTCCAGTGGTAAAAGAGGTGTGTTAAAGTCACCCAAAATTATTGTGTTGTGGTTTATTTGACTCTTGAACTTAGAAGAATTTGTTTGATGAATGTAGATGCTCCATTTAGGGGGGCATATATATTTATAATCGTTAAGTCTTGTTGGCATATGTTTCCTTTGAGTAATATGTACTGACCTTCTTTATCCCTTTTCATTAACATTAGCTTGAAGTCTACTTTATTTGATATGAGGATGGAAACCCCTGATTGCTTCCACAGTCCATGTGAGTGGTATGATTTTTCCCAACCTTTCACCTTCAGTCTGTGGAAGTCTTTTCCTATGAGTCTCTTGGAGGCAGCATATTTTGGGGTCTTTTTAAAAATCCAATCTGCTAGTCTATGTCTTTTGGTTGGTGAATTTAGGCAATTAATATTCAGGGTTATTATTGAGACATAATTTGTATTCCCAGCTTTTTTGTTGTTTTGTTACTAGAGCTCTGTAGTATAATTTGAGGTCAGTTATTGTGATACATCCAGCACCACTCTTCTTGCTCAGCATTGCTTATGGGATTCTTATTCTTCCAAATGATTTTAGGACCTTTTTTTTTCTAATTCTTTGAATAATGCCAATAATGCCATTGACATTTTGATGGGAATTGAATTTAATCTGTATTAATGCATTTGGTAGTATGGTCATTTTGACAGTATTAATTTTGCCTATACAAGAACATGGGAAGTCTTTCCAACTTCTGAGATTTTCTTCAACTTCTTTCTTCAGTGTTATATAGTTTTCACTGTATAGTTCTTTCATCTTTTTCATTAGATCAATTCGCAAGGTCTTGCTTTCTTTTTTTATTTTAATTTTTCATTCTTTCTTTTTTCTTTTCTTTTTTTTAGGTTATTGTGAGTGGGATAGTTTTCTTGATTTCTTTCTCAGTAGATTCATTGTTAGAACGTAGGAAAGCTACTGATTTTTGTATGTTGATTTTGTCATTATAATGTGCTGTGGAGAAGTTCTGCTTTGATCTTGTCTATTGGGGTTCTGAGTGCTTCCTGTATCTGGATGTCCATTTAAGTCTCAAGACTAAAAATTTTTCTGCTATTATTTCCCTGAAATGGTTATCCACACCATTAGCCTGCATTTCACAACCTTCCTCAATCCCAATAATTCTTAAATTTGGTCTTTTAACATTGTTCCAGAATTCTTGTTTATTCTCATCATGGTTACTTCTTTTCTTTAATACTGTCTGAATGTTTAAGCCTGCCAAAATATTCTAGAGTGATCTAGATTGAGACACTTCCTTGTAAGGGTGGTATCCACACACTTTGTGTTAATTTTATTTTTCTATAGCAGTGGATGTCCATGAACAGAACCTGAGGGCTCTTTTCACTTGGGGCCTGGTTGTTACTTTGGGTTTTCAAATCTAATATTCTTCATATTAAAGTATAGCTTAATCTTGAGTGTGGTGGTTAATTTGTGTGTGCATCAAAGTGTGCTGCCATTTTTTTTTTAAATTTAGTTCAGCAGCAGAGTCTGTACCCTGTGAATGTGTTGTTTCCTTGTAGGTTCCCAGCACCTTACAGAAAGGGCAGAAACAACAGAAACAATCAATGCAAATAACATATAATATTAGAATAAATACTGTGTGCCTACTATGACATCTACAAAACTAATTACCACAAAACAGGAATGGTGGGTGTCAACAACTTGAACTAGATCTGGTATTAAAGCAAATAGCAGTTGTCTACTATGTGATACACCATAGTAATAATTGAAACAACATGAATGGTGGGGACAGGAGATGTATAAAACAATTAGTTCTAAAAGATGATAAAAACACATTTCATTAAGGGAAGAGAAAGTGTGAAAGAAAGGTTTAAGAGAGTTTATAATGTTCACCATGTGAACAGGGAGAATCAGAAGAGATGTAGTAGGTGATAGAAAAAGGAGAGGAAAATAGGAAAGACCTATTCTGAGGTGCTCAAAAGAGTCTGTAAGAATGGATGATGGCAGTCTATTTTCACCTGTCCTTCTTTCTGTTTCTTAGAAGGCTAGGTAGAGGGAGTGCAGGAGGGAAAGAAAGCAAGCATACATGTAAACAAGGGCTGCTAACTTCTTCCTTTTTTTGTGTTGCTTACCAAGCTGCCAGCTGGAGTGGCCTAATACTGAAGGCCTGTGAAATAGTTCTCAGCTCTCTTTCTTACCCGTATAAGGTAGGATGGGATAGAAAATAAATGTTGATCAGAGTTTCATCTGCATAGACCAGATTAAAACACTCCGGGTGCCTGCTGCAGAGTTCCGTAAGAGAAGAGCCAGGCCTAGGGGTTTTGCTGAGTGGTATCAGCTTTGGACAGATTAAATCAACACTTCCCACCAATATTCCCCAACCTGTGGGAAGATATATTTTCTGCCTTCAATGTTCTTAAATCATGGAATTCTTTATGAGTAGAATTATGCTGGCTTGGTGTAAGTGTGGGTATCATGAAGCAAGAGGACTATTCTTACCTGTCACAGCCTTTCTCAGTTCTGTGGACCTAAGAGATTTTTTTCTGATATGCCCTTATTTTGGTAAATTCAGGGTGTCATTTTGTGTATAAATTGTGCTAAATGGACTTCTTGTGGCTGTGCATGACCCATGTACCATCAATGTTGACATCTTACTGAAATCACTCCCAATGAAATATTTTTTGCCTAGCTTCTATGTTTACCTTATAAAAGTCTTTCCCTGCACCCCTTCATTGAAAACAAGATCTTTTTGCTGTCTGATTCTGCCTGATTCATCAATTACTAAATGCTCAAATGAACCCTTTAATATTTTAATGTGACTCTGTTAATCTTCGAACACATTTTGTCTTGTTTAGTTGTATTTTTTCAGTTTGTAAATCTATCTTATAAACTCTGTTTGAATGTTTCTATATTTTAAATACTTTTATATTCAATATTTATTTATTTCCTTTCTTCTGTTGACTTCAAATTACCCAAAAAGAATATTTTAATATACTGTTATTTTCTAATCTGTGATCCAGTACTTTGTCAATCTCTGTATCTATGTTATACATATACTTGAAAAAGTATCCCTCAATTGTTAAGAACAAAGTTCTTTCTTCATATATATGAAAGACAAAAGAAGAAAAGCTTAATTGTCAAAACAATTTAAAAGTATTTTTATCTACATTATTTGTCAGTTTATGTGAAAAGCATGTTAATGTCTCCTACACATTGTAAATTTTTTAAAATTACAATTATATTGGTTTTTGCTTTTTTAATACTTCAAAATCAGGTGCATATAAATTCTTGAATAGTACTGGATTACTTTTTAACAATATTAATTTCTTCTCTTGAGTTTTATTTGGTCCATTTTCAGTACAACAAAATAATAAGATTATAATATTAAAAAACTATTGCAGAAGCTATAATAGTTCTATTTGGAAAGCCTTGCAGAATCAAAGATATTAAATAATTTTCAAGTATACTTTTTGTGTGTGTGTGTGTGATGCTGGGGATTGAACCCAGGGCCTTGTGATCATGAGGCCGGTGCTCTGCCAACTCAGCTATATCCCGAGCCCTCAAGTATACTCTTGATGGAAACTGACAAATGATGTTAAGATTCATATATTAGTTGATTTTGTCATTAAATGTTGTAAACAAAATATAATGAGGAGGAACTGCACTATTTTAGAGTGAAGAATTGGCATTTAAATATGAGTGAGATTTGTAGAGTAGAAGATAAATTCTGGAAACATCATTCAAGATGTGCAAGCATTGTACATGTAAATCATTTTGGGAAAAACTGGTTTAATCCATGCCTCACTTCAGACAACAAATTGTAAACCACATGGCTGAATCAAACTCATATGGTTGGTAATTTCAAAGTTGCCATGCCTTAAAAAGAAAATAATGGAAAATGTTGATTAAAAGAAAATTGGGAGCTAGTCAGGTGCAGTGGCACATGCCTGTAATCTGAGTGGCTCAGGAGGCTGAGGCAGGAATATTGTGAGTTCAAAGCCAGCCTCAGCAATAGAGAGGCACTAAGCAATTCAGTGAGACCCTGTCTCTAAATAAAATACAAAAAAGGGCTGGGATGTGGCTCAGTGGTTGAGTGCCTCTGAGTTCAATCACAAAAAATTGGGGGCTATAGTTAAAAAGAATATGAAAATTAAAAAGGAAAGACAAATTGGGGAATTGTTTGCAAAGTGGTTATCTTCTTAAGAGGAAGGCATGAGTGTATGTGTGTGTGTATTTCAAAATCTATAAGAAAAAAATTCACTTTGATTGAGTCTGCCACTTACCTACTTAGTAAGCTGATATTGTGTAAATTCTCTGGTTTTAGTTTTCTTCCCTAAAAACTGAACCCTATTTCGTGGATCATAGTAAGAATTACTTGTTTTTAAATTTGTTACTTGGAATAGTATTTTTCAAATAGTAGATACCCAAGTAAATGACTTAAAACACTCCAAAAAGCTTCATAATTTAATATCATCATTGTTATATAATCATTATAATCACCATTTGCTGAGTATATAAAAGGAGCTATTCATTGTGCAATGCCTGACAAATAAATTATGTTACATTCATTCTTTAGCTCTTCTTAGGTTAATCTGAAATTTGGAGAGGTTTGGTAATTTATCTGAGGCCACACAGCTAAAATGTAGCATAGTCGGGCTATGATATCAGGTCTACTTGATGTTGCTGCCTTTGCTGCCTTTATTGATTAACATAGAAATAATTACCTTAAAGACAGCAAGTCACTGTTAATTTAAATTTGACAGTCTCAAAACTGAATTGAAGAAAAATGTAGTCATTAAGAACAAGTTTGGAATGGAGATTGACACTGCCAATAAGCCCTAAAGGAAAATATTCATCATGGTCCAAGGTTTTTTGTTTTTAAACTGGAGACTGAACCAAGGGAGCATCTTATTACTGAGAAACATACCCAGTTCTTTTTATTATTTGACAGGATCTTGTTAAATTGCTAAGGCTGGTCTTGAATTTGTGATTCTCCTGCCTCAGCTTCTCATCTCACTGGAATTGCAGGTGTGTACCATTGTGCCTGGCATGGTCCAAGATTTTGAACTATAATTTCCCAGGTGCAGGTAGAGCTTCTATCATGGGAATGATGGCTTTAATGAATAAATAACACTCAATCATTAAATTACTCATTGAAAACTATTTTTGAGTATCCTTTATATGACAGCTTCTGTGTGAGGCCCCAAGTGTAATCACTGAACAAAAAAGACAAGATCTCTGCCCTTATGGAGCTTTGTATAGCTGTGCTTACATAGAAACTTTTTATTTAGTTCTCTACAAAGATACAAGAGAAGATTTTATTGAATGATCAAGAGACCATTTCTTATCATAAATTGCCATAGTCAATCTTCTGCTTCTATGACAGAATATCTGAGACTGGCTAATTTATAATAAACAGAAATTTATTTCTCATGTTTTGGAAGGTGAGAAGTCCAAGATTGAGGGGCCAAACATCTGGTGAGGATCCTCTTGCTGTGAAGGTAGAAGGTAAAGAAAGCACACAAGAGGATCCTGAACTTTGTAGGACACATTCAAGTCACAACACAAATTATCCTTATGATAAATTAATAAAGTCACAATTTAATTTATATATATTAGTCTTTTATAAATTTAATTTGTGAATAAATTATCCCAAGTTTACTTTGAGGTTCTGATTAAATCCTTGATCCTGAGAGAACTTCAGCTCTGTCATACCTTTACCAGAAAAGGACATTTGGTGAATCCTTGTGATTGCTAACTAGCTGACTTAGCAACAACATGAACTCCGTGGGTGCTGTGATTTTGCATTTTTACACAGTAAGATAAAAACCATACAAAAATTAAACAAATTACAGAAATATAGTTATAATTTATAATTTTAAAGTCATTTGTACTACACACTACAAGTTAGAAAAGAAATTTTCATATAATATACAGATGTTAATTCTTTTTTTCCCTTGACCAACTCTAAACCCTGTGCTACAGAAAGACATATGCATCAAGGCCCAAGTTCAAAATCTTTAAATATTTCTTAGCTGAATATATAGAAATACATTAGCAAAAAATATTTGAAAACTCAGTAGTACTGTGATTATACCAACGGCAAATGGGGGGGAAGTTTACTCTTAAATTGATGTAGGATTTTAGGGGTGGAAATTGTTTTTCTTTTTTAAGGTCATTATTACTTACTTAAGGAAGACTTCTTTCATGGTAGTGATTGAAACTCAAAGTTGGCAATGCCCAGCTCTATCTGATACTTTTGCAACTCATCAAATAGAGCTTCAAATCTGGAACAAGAAAAGAAAGGAAAAAAGAAAGAGCTAGTGTTAGTCTAATAAATTTTACCTTGTTTTTTCTTTTAATTTTATTTTCTAGTAAAAATAATTTTTTAAAAGTAAGCATTTTCCCAATTTGATACCAGTCAATATTCTCAATTGTATTTTCTCTATTATTTCCTTAAAATATATTTTGTGGTAGAATATATAATGCAAAATTTGTCATTTTACATAAGTGTAAAGTTGAAGTGCCATAAAATTCATAATATATAACCATCCCATCACCATTATCCATTTCCAGAACTTTTTCACCATCTCTATGTGAAACTTTGTACCCATTAACAAGTAACTTCCCATTCCTTCATCCTGACTTCTGCTTCTACAAATTTGCCTATTTAATGTACATAGAATACAGTATTTATCCTTTTGTGTCTGACTTACTTAGTATAATTATTTCTAGTTTCTTTCATGTTGTAGCATATATTAGGTTCTATTCCATTTTAAGACTGAATGATATCCCTTCTATGGATACACTACAGGTTTTTTATACATTCATCCATCAGTGAACATTTGAGTTGTTTATTCCCTTTGTGTATTGTGAATAATATTGCCATGCATATCTATTCAAGTCCCTGCCATCAGTTCTTTTGGTTATAAAACTAGTAGTGGAATGGTCATGTCACATAATAATTACATATGGTTCCTACATCAAATGAAAAAAGAGTTCTCAAATTATAGAAAGAAGTGATGAAATGGGGTTAGTCAAGTAGAAGCTGGCTACTAAATAAAAAAAGATTTAACCAAATAGCCAGGATAATTATGTGAAAGATTTGCTAATTGTTTAGTTTTATCAGGAAGAGTTAACACTGTTTTAAGTTAACAAAATCTTCTATAGAAATCAATCAATTGCTTAAACACATTTCCCATTCTCAATGAGGGATTATCAAGCCTACTAATTACCCTCAGAGGTGGTGATCTCAAAACTCCAATTTCAAAATTTCTTCCATTCTAGGCTGAATTTCATTCCCATGTAACCTTACCTTGCTTTGATTCTTAGGTTTAATTTTACCCCTCAGTTTAATCTGATCCTTCTCCCTATGACAACTCTTCACATATTTTAAGACCATTTTCTTGTTCTTTTTGAGTTTTCTTAATAGAATTCCAACAGTGCTTGCTTGGTGTTCGTCTTTATTTAAGGCCTCATATGTTAAAGATTTTTTTGTAATATTAATAAAATTATATACTAGCCTTATAATACAGGTGAGGAAATGTTTCCTTTTCTACATTTTTTTTTCTAAAAATATTTTTGCGTAACTGGTTTCTTGTTTTTGTTCTTTTTCTCCTTCTTCTAAATGTTTGGGAGACTCATCACTGAAACCACATGGTACCACATTTTTCTCAGTGGGAAGACTTTCTTTCTTTCTTTTTCTTTTCCTTTTTTTTTGAGATGGGATTGCCTGAGCTGGTCTTGAACTCCTGGGTTCAAGCAATCCTTCTGATTCAGCCTGGGACTACAGGTTCAGACCACCATGCCTGGTTCATGGTAAGATTTTAAAAATATTTTTGAACTTACAAAAGTTTTATTTAGTTCTTAATTGATTCATAATAACTGTAGATATTTATAGGGTTTATCATGATGTTTCTAATAATTTAGATATTCAATTTCTTTAATAAATAACAGACTTTTCAAGTTAAGTATTTCTTATTGAGTCAGTTTTGGTAATTTGTGTATTTTCTCCTTTCCTTCATGATCAATGTGACTAAAAGTTTTACTGAATATACTGATCTTCTTAAAGAATAAGCTTAAAGCTCATTTAAAAATCTCAAGTTCACTTTTGTTAGCCACACTGTGTGGATATAAATCTAGGTTCGTGAGGCTAGAAGTACTATTTCTAAGTCTCCTCCTTGTTTTCTCATGTAAATGCACACATGTTTTCTCTGTTACATCTACTCTAGTGTTTACATTCGAGCTATTATTTTACTCTTATCATCTTAATATTTCCCTAGATATGACTCACAATGCAGAAAATTTGTGTACCAGGAACATCCCATTATTAGTTAATCCTTATTAGAAAGCTGTAGCCACTAGAGTGCAAACCTCTTCCCTTGAAAACAGAAAGAAAAATATCAAATAAGCCTGAATGAGCTTCAGCTTGTGAGGCAATCCTGTGTTCAGCAACAGAAATCTTAAACTGTGAGCTTCCTAACTCTACCTGGCAAACAGCAGCTGGAAACATGGTTTGTTAGAAAAACAATACTAGACCTGGAAAATGAAAAATGATTTCTGGTCACCCCAAAACCATAGAGCTCACTGGATCCATCCATACCTATGTGTATACTCTTTGAGTAGTACAAATGATAATTCATCTCCAATATCATCCTCCAACATGGCACCTGGAACATGAGACTGAATCAATGCTGAGATTTTTTCAACATCACAACATGGTTCCCTCTGCATGACTATGTGATATCCAGCACCTGAGATAAACCATTTAGATGATCAAATGAAGATGCATGCACTTTTTAATACACGCGTGAGACCAAACTTGGCTCTCCAATTTATCTAGGTCTACAAGGAAGAAGACATGGTGTGTTGCAGACATTAGGTAATGACCATGAGGAAGCTCACAAGCTAAGAAATGCTATCCCAAGAAATAGATACTGAACAAATAATAGCTTTCTTTATAATTGCAAACAATTTTCTTAGAGAATTACAATGATTTAATGTATAATTGATACAACCAATATATAAAGAAAGGTCTTATTATCTGGGTACTTATCATTCTTGAAACTAAAATCCTGATAAATACTCATTTAGCTATTACTATTGGTTTTCCACTGTATATTAGGCACTAATAAAAGCCATGGGGATATAATAATGATCAAAGCAGATAACAATTCACACCATCATCAGAGCTTACATTTTAGTTAAAGGAGATAATCATCAAACGGAATAAATTGAAACATATGGTGGGTTGTAAATAACAAATGAGTGGTCACTGTATCTGCATTGTTGTTTTTTTACTAAGATGCTTTAAAAGCAAGTAATAGATCTTGAGCATGGATCTCTCAGCTGAGCCTAGTTTATTAATTTGCTTCCAGTAGGGAAGACTATAATTTCATTTTATAATTGAGGTACTTCACATCAGAGAATGAAGTGCTCTCTCCATTGTTTACTAGGTACGAGAACCAAAACTACTTTTGGTTAAGCTAAAAATTGATGTGTAAATTGTCATTTCTCACCAGGTGTGGTGTTGTCGGCCAGTAATTCCAGTGACTCAGGAGACTGAGGCAGGAAGATCCTAAGTTGAAGGCCAGACTCAGCAACTTTTAGCAAGGTGCTAAGCAACTTAGCGGGACCCTGTCTCAAAAAATAAAAAAAAAAAATATAACAAAAAGGCTGGGAACCTGGCTCGGTGACCAAGTGCCCCCAGGTTCAATAACTGGTACAAAAAAATTGACATTCTCTGGAATTATGACACAATTTGCTTTTCTATTGTCTTCTTTAAGAATCTGATCAATAAAAAATGCCTTCTTTTTCAGAGAGTTGAGGTAGTTAGTGAGAACTGCGTGCTGACACCAACATGGAATATCCCATGCCATCAGAGAAGTTAATTCAAATCCTAAGATTTTGATTAAAATGTAAGAAATTCAATTTTAGCAGATTTAAAATTAATCATCTATCATAAGGGATCTCAATGCTCTAAAATATGTAGTCACCTACTATGTACTGGTTTGTGAATACTACTGAAAATTACAATTAATGATTTATTTATAAAAGCACAGCTATTTAAATAACCAAGGCATACCCAATTCAGATGTCATAAACCCAAGTTTGGGATGTGAAACCCTTTAAAGGCAATTGTTCAAATTCAAAAAACTGTAAGGTGATCATAACCTAAAGGGGTATCAAAATTGACTTTAGAAAAAAGTTTTTTGATAAATCTGGGTCCCAGTTTTGTAGTCTTGTATAAAGGGAGGTTGTTAGTTTGAATTTATATAAGATATACAAAGTAGAAAGCAGAATAAAATCAGAATAAAAGAGATAACTGTTGCTGCCTGAAGCGATGGCCGCTTGGAGCAACGAAGCCGCAGGAAGAAGTTCAGAGGCAAACTGGAGACAAACAGCTTTTTATTCTGATAACTTTTCTCTCTGGCTCTAACAACGACTAACACGCGCCGCACACACCACCAAAATGGCGCTGACCCGATCAGCAATCTCGGCCAAGTCACTCGAGATCCCGGGCCAAGTCCCGTGAGACTACGGAAGGCGACAATGCCCAAATCTCCATGGCTCATAGTCAACCGCAATTCAAGCCATCTCCCCAAACAGGGCTCCTGCAGATAACAGTAAGCTGAATGAACCTCAAATATTAAATAAATGTTCAAAATAGTTCATCCTTAATTATCTTCATTTACATTCACTTTATCTTATTTTGGAATCAAATTTCTATAATTTTAGCCCTCAATTATACATTGTTTAATGCAACAATTGTATTTCCTATCAAAGCTGTATACTTATAAAAGTCAAGAACTGCTTTATTTCACTTATTATGATTATGATTTTTCTTCTGTACTACATTCGTACATTGATTAGGATGAGCAAGCAAAACATCATCCATATAATGGAGGCACATAAGCTTTGGGTATTTGTTCTTGATAGGCTGAATAACTTTATCTACATAGATTTGACATATAGTGGGGCTATTAGCCATTCCCTGGGGTCAAACTTTCCATTGAAATCTTTGATCAGGGCCATTATTATTGATAGAAGGAACTGAAAACGCAAACCTGGGGGCATCCAGAGGGTGTAGAGGAATAGAAAAGAAACAATCCTTTATATCAAGAGTTATAAGATGGAAATTTTTAGGAATAGCTACAGGATTAGGAAGTCCAGGTTGGGTAGGGCCCATAATTTGCATGGTTTTATTGATTTCTCTAAGATCATGTAACAATCGCCATTTTCCTGATTTTTTCTTGATCACGAATATGGGGGAATTCCAGGGAGAGGTAGAAGGTTCTATGTCCTGCTTCTAGTTGTTCTTGGATTAGTATGTGGGCCGCTTGTAATTTCTCTCTAGATAGGGGCCACTGAGGGACCCAAACTGGCTTATCAGAAAGCCATGGTATTTTCAAAATTGTTTTCTCAGTGGCCCCTAAAAAAATATCCTTTACCTTTTTGATTATGATTTCCTTTTAGCTTAATAGGGTTAGGATTACCATGTAGATTTTTATTTTTAACACCTGTGGGCTTGGTTGCGAGGTGTACTCCCATTTGTTGCAAAATATCTCTTCCCCATAAGGTAACTGGCAAGCTGGACAAAGCATAAGGCTGAAATGTTCCTTTATGCCCTTCATCATCCTCCCATTTTAAAACGGTTGCACTTTGTTCTGGGATGTTAGTATATCCCAAGCCTCTTAAACTGGTTGAAGCCTTCTGCAGAGGCCAGTGCTCAGGCCATTATCGTAGATTGATGATGGAAGAGTCAGCCCCAGTATCAATCAACCCCTCCATCTCTATACCTTGAATTTTTATTTTGCACATAGGTCTCTGTGAACAATCCTGAACCCAGCAAGCCATAGGTCCTGAGCCAGTGGAACCAAATCCCCTGTTGTTCCTATTTTGAGGCATACTCTTAAAGAGTCATGTAAACTGGGAAGGAGAAGCAGCTGAGCAATTCTATCTCCTTGGTTAACAGAGCAAATGCCTCGAGGTGAACTAAGCATAATCTTAATTTCTCCTTGGTAGTCTGAGTCTATTACACCTGGAGTCACTTGAAAACCTGATAAGCTTTTAGAACTTTGTCTGAGGATAAGTCTTACAGTCCCTGAGGGAAGAGGTCCCCTGAATCCCATGGGAATCAGTTGAACCCCCATTTCAGGTGTTAGCACTATTCGGGCAGTAGAACAGAGGTCTTGTCCTGCACTTCCTCTTGTCACTCTGACAAGGGAGCAATGGGTAAGAGGGATTATGTCGAGGAATCATCTGGATGGATGTTTGAGGATATTCCTCCTCTAATGCTTCATACATTTGTGGGCCCCAGGGCATTGGGCCCCATGCCCTGTTTTTTGAATTCCTAGACAAAATGTTTCCATAAATATCAAATTTAGATCTGCTCTTATTAGCCCAACGGTTTCCTTTTTAACACCTGGGGCAGCAGCCTGGGGCACGATATGAGCTTGGTCTTATTTCTCTTTGGGAATATTGTCTAGAATAACCTGATTGATTATAAAAATTTTTAGGTTGAGCCCTTTTTGTGAAATTTTGAGGGGAAGCACCTCTCATTGCTGCTGCAATCACATTTCCTGTGACAAAGGCGTCATTTATATCTTTACATAATCTTATATATACTGAAAGGTCCCTTTTAGATTTCCAAGGTCTGATAGTTTCTTGACAATATTTGTTGGCATTTTCATATGCCAGCTGAACGACTAATGGCATAGCTTGATCAACGTCTCCAAACACTCTACCTGCAGTTTGCAAAAGCCTATCAGCAAAATCAGCATATGGCTCATTAGGTCCCTGAATTACTTTAGACAAGCTACCCTGTAAGTCACCAGTTCCTTGTAAAGTTTCCATGCCTTAACAGCTACGGTGTATATTTGAGCGTAAACTCACGGATCATACGGAATTTGAACCTGTAAGTCAGCAAACTGCCCTTCTCCAGTTAACATGTCTACGTTACGGTCTGGAAATCCTGCATTCGCATTTTTTTCTAGCTGTTTCCACACAAAACTCCTGGAACTGTGACCTCCAAATCAAGTATTGTCCCCCGCTCAATACTGCCTTACATAAGCCTTTCCAGTCTGAGAGGGTTAAAGTGAAAGTGTTAAGGGACTCCAACATGCTCAACGTGAAAGGAGCTTGGGGCCCATAGGTCATTATTGCTTCTTTGAAATTTTTTATTGTTTTGAAGTCTAGGGATTGGTGGTACCTCTGCCCATTTTCATTTTCAAATACTGGCAGATCCCAATGTCCCTGCGGGTTTTGATGTTCGAGGGCGCGTAAGCGCTCAGAAAGGCCGTTAATCTCTGCTTCAAGGGCACGCAAATGCTCAGAAATACCCCTCATGGTTTCTGTAATTGATTCAACCCATGAGGGAGCAGAGGGCACAAGTGGTTCCTCTACTTGATGGTCCTTTATGGTCTTAACTGACTCAGCGGAGGAGGCTATGCTTTCCTGGTTATTTGACTCCTCCTCAATTCTATCACTTTCACTGGTAGTAACATCCTGAGTCCCAGGTTCAATTGAGAGCATGTATTCTTCAGCTATCTTTAATAAATCTTGGATAGCTTTAGCAGCTTGGATCTTCGTCATTTTTGAGTCCACACCACTACTATCCTTACTGGTCCTAACTGACTCAGTGGAGGCTATGCTTTCATGATCACTTTCCTCCTCACTATCAACTGAGTCAGCTATATCAAAGAATTCTTCCATAGCCTTTATCACTCGGGTCTTAGTTATTTTCAAACCCATCTTTAGAGACTTCTCAGTTCTTACCTGCTGATTCCAAACTCCCTGTACAGGCCACCACTTGTTGCCGTCTGCAGCTATAGCCGCCTGCAGCAACGATACCGTGGGAACGTATTCAGAAGCAGACTGGAAAATGAATAGGCTCTTTATTCTTGCTTCTTCTAACTTCTCTCTCTGGCTCTGACAACCTCTCCAACTCCAACCACCCCTCTAGCCAACCTTACCCAGTTAAATACTTTTTGCCTTAACAAGGATATACGTGTCAACAGCTCAATCTTACAGGTGCATCACATAGTGTTCACGGGCATAGAAAGATTCTTAGATAAATGCATGAATATCAGGTGAAAACACTGAAACACCTCTTATGGCTCTCAGCTAGCCGCCATCTTAGCTATCTCCTTATTAGGGCTCTTACAACCACATATTTGTTTCAGGAAGACAGAAGAGCCACAGCACTGCAGAATGCCCCTGGCCAGGATGGCAATGCAGTCACCCAGGGTGTCCACTTCATCCATCAAGTGGGTGGTCACTAAGATGGTATGATTGTGTTGATATTGCAGAAGGAGATTCCAGGGGAGCCTCTTTGGGACTGGGTCCATGCTAGATGATGGTTCATCAAGTATGAACACCTAAAGGTCAGGAGTACAATTCCATGATCACTGATAACTGATGCTATGCTAGCTGCGGGATTACTTACTATTTGAGTGGAACATATTTAAGCTAACATACAAAATCTAGACCAAAATAGAGGTGACCTTTAAGAAAATAATAATAATCCCAAACCAAGGGATAACAGTTGGACTCATAATATAACTCCTTTTTTATTGTGATTGAGAGGTTTACTTTTAAAAAGATTTATACTATTTCTCAAGTTTTATGCAGCTGGATTTTCTATGCCAGCTGCCAGGAACATATATTTAGTCCCCTACGTACCTTCAACTTTGTTTGCTCCTGATCCCCAACCCTGTTATCTTCCTTCTTTAATATTTTATAACCCCCTGTGAGTGTAATAATGACAGAGTTTGTGCTTCGCTCCTTCACTCAGTGAGTGTAAAAATGCGTGGTGATTTTCTACCAGGTCAAAAATGGACAGCATATGGTCAATTTCCAAAGGATGCATGATTTAGTGGCATTCCTTTTATCTAAAAAGAAGAACCAGAATTTATATTGTGCATTCAATTTTATCCTACAATGTTCTCACATCATCAATTTTTCTTAGTTTCATAGAAATTTCTTGCAGATTTATCATTAGAAACATTTTTTATACCATTTCTTTTCTTTGAGACAGCCTCTCACTATGTTACTCAGGATGTCCTTGAACTCAAGATCCTCCTGTTTCAGCCTCCAGAGTAGCTGGAATTATAGCCATGTACCACCACACAAGGCACTAGTTTTATCTTAACATAAATAAAAAATAGCATCTTCTTTCCCTTGCATCCATTTATATCTAAAGAAGAGTCTGCAAAACAAGAATTTTCAAGGCCTGGGGATTTGATTCAGTGGTAGAGTATGTGATGATAGTATGGGCAAGGCCTTGGGTTCAACCCCCAGTGCAGGCAAAACAAAACAAAGTGAAAAAAAGGGTTCTCAGAACTAGAAAATCTGAAGTTCATCAACAAAGTGAGGAAAGAAAACATCTTTGGCTTCCAAGGTATACTGGAGTAAAACTACACAGCTTTTTATCTACCATTGAATTTAAGATGAAAAGCAACATATGTACAGAATATATTTTAAAATTCTGAGACATTCAACAATAAGAAAATAACTAACACAAATTTAAATACAGACAAAAGGCATGAATAAACATTATTTAAAAGAGAATATGGGGACAACTAATAAGCACATAAAAGAGAGATTCAAGAAGGGGAGGGAGGAATGGGAAAGGGTTGATCAATGAGCATTAAGTTATAGTTAGAAGGGAATCATAAATTCTGGTGTGCTATTATACAGTAGGGTAACTATAGATAATAATAACCTACTATATATATTACAAAGCTAGAAGAAAGGATTTTGAATGTTTTTACTAGAAAGAAGTATGTTTAATCCGATTTAAACACTGCATAACATATGTATCAAAAACATCAAAATGTATAATTTAAATGTTTTTATGTAACAGCTAAAATAAATCAAATTAATAGATCTGTATATTAAAAAGAATCAAATTTACCACGCAGTTTTATGAAACGTATCTCTGACTCACCACAGAGTAGAAAAAAAGGAGTTCTGCTAGTGTCAAATCTTTAAATCTTTAAATATCAAGTCATGCTGTGGACAGAAGCCCAAGTTTTTTGAATTTCAATCATGTTATCTGAAATGTCAAATCCATTAACAAGGGCCTCTCCTCGGGTAGGAGGATAATGACCTAGAATTATGTAGAAGACATGGGAAAAGCTAAGATTTGTTGAGAGAATATGATTAACACATTGCAAATTAGTGCCTCACATTCATAATCTATTTGTGGATTACTCAAGAGAATTAGCACTATTTCCTACAGAGGAATAGTTCAGAAAAATGTATATTTTATATCAGGGTGATGGAATTAGTTCTGTTAATTTTCTTTTTTCTTTCTTGTCTATATATACTAACTTTCTACAATGGGCATGGAATATGTTAACAAACATTAATTTCTTACATTTTAATGTATGAACACTGCAGTCATATAGTAACCTCTCTGAATCATATTATTATGTAGATACTACGAAAAACCATAAAGATTGGGAAATGTGACATTTGTCCCTTTAACTCTTTAATCCTATTTAAAAATACATTAAGATACATTTTTAAAAGTATATTTAAAATATACTCCAAAGTAGAAAACTGTATTCAAAGATGCCTATCCTTAGATAACTAATTTGAAAGAAGACAAATGCTCAACAACAAAATAATTACAGCACATGAATATGAAAGCTTACTAACACTACATGGACACTGAAAGACATATAAATATGGCTGTTTGAAACATATGGGAGAAATTATTTCTGCCATTTTGCTGTTATTTTGTGATTGTCCCATCTTTCCTTCATTACTGCCTTAATTTTTCTTTAGTTGGCATTTTCTAGAGAGCCATTTTGATTCCCTTCTTATTTGTAATCACAAATACATAAAAATTTTAAAAAATGCAATAAATTTAATTGCTCATTTTTTTTTTTTTTTTTAGGTGAGGTGCTAGGAATTGGATTCATACGCTCACATTTGCTAGGCAAGTGCTGTACCACTGAGCTATGATCCCCAACCTTCAATTTAGTCTCTTCAGTTTACTATAATTTAGTCTCTTCCCCAATAGTATGAAATGAGTAGCAAGCAAAAAATATGGTAATATTTGCTAAATGTTATGCTAATGTACTCCTTCAGTGCTTTTCTGGGTATGTTTTAATTTCTCTATTACTTTCAAAGGGCATTTTAAATATGTCACCCCAATATCTGCTAGTCTGCATAGTTTCCAATGAGAAATAATCTATTGAACTATTAATAATCCTGGGTATATGAAAAGTTGCTTCTTTTTTAACTCCTTTGAAATTTATCTTTTCATAGTATGATTGAAGTATCTGTGAATTCTTTTGAGTTTATGCAGTAGGAGTATTCAATAAGCTTCATGGTTATGTTGCTCATCAAGTCTGGAGTTTTGGGCTGTTATCTTTAGTTCTCAGCTACTTTGGCTTTTTGCTCTCCTTGTGAAATGCCCACAAATGTATGTCTTGGTATGGTTGAAGGAATTTCAAAGGATTCTTTAACTTCTGTCATTCTTCTTTATCTTTTAAAGTTTTGTTCCTCAGACAGGATAATCTGTTGTCTCATCTTCAAGTTCACTGATTTTTCATTCTGCATGCTTAACTCTGGTGTTGAGACTCTCTAATAAACTTTCATTTCTTTCGCTGTATTTCTTAGTTCCAGGAGTTCTATTTGGTTCATTTTTATAATTGGTATTTCTTCACTGGTATTCTCACTTACACTTTTTTTTTGTAATGAACTGTATTTTAGCACCTTTTATAACTATTTGACATATATATATATATATATATATATATATATATATATACATACATATATATATATATAGGTTTATTACAATTCTTCTCCCCATCCTTGATTTTATTTGAGTTATTAGTACTGTTTGAGTTATTAGTACTCTTCCCTCCTATTTAATGCTATATTTATTTCATGGCTATTTATTGTTTTTGCTGTTGTTAACTGCTGACCCACCATTTCTGTTTTTGTGGTACTTCATGTTGTAGATGTCATAGTAGGCACCGGGTATTTATTTTAATGCTCTATATTAGTTTGCTCTGGTTGTTGCTATTGTTTGTTTTTCTATGAGGTGCTGGGAATCTACAGGGACACTTCAAGTTCACAGGGTCAAACTGTTCCTGAAGTAAACCCAATCAAAAGGCAGTGCATATCACTCAACACACAAATTAACACACTAAAACTTCAGCTGTACTTTAATACAAATGATAAAAGAGATAAAACCCCCAAACTAATGACTAGGTCCCAAATGGGAACTGGGGAAGCCCTCAGGTGGCACTCACAGACATTCATTCCAACAGCCAAACAAAAAGAATTAACACAAAGGTTGTGTAGACTACACCTACAAGGGGTCTAAATCTACATCACTTTAGGACACTCTGGCAAGAGAAGGTTGTATCCTAAAGGACCCATATAGCAGAGTGAAATAGAAAATCATCCCAACAGATGCATAATACCCAACACAAGAATACAATAACTATGAAAAATCAAGGTAATATGGTGCCTCCTAAAGTTCTTAATTTCATCAGCAAAAGACTGCAAAGATACTTAAGTGAATGAAATTCAGAAAAAAAATTCAGAAAAATAATTATAAAAATGATCAATAAATTCTAAAAGAACACAGACAAACGACTAAATGAATTAAGGAACCAAATGCAGGATATGAATGAGAAATTCAATGAAGAGATACAGAAAAAGAACACAAAATAAATATTGTGAATCAACAGAAAATAATCAAATAAATTATTCAGCTGAGAGTCAATGTAGACTCTTCTGAAGATACAATCACAGAGATGGAGGCAATGTGGCCAGCCTTGAATATCCAGACAGTATTAAAGAAAACAACCAACTCTGACCAGAGTATATACAAACTCTGGGACAATATTAAGAAACCAGATTTAAGAATCATTGGAATTGAGAAAGGTTGTTAGATGCAGAGTTATGGCATGGATAATCTCTTTAGAAAAATAATAACAGAAAAATTTCCAGACTTTGAGACTGAGATGGACATCCAGACAAAGGAAGTATTCAGAACCCAAATACACAAAATCAAAAAATAACTTAACATTCAGATCATGTATAGAATTTTAAATGCCTCAAGAAAAAAAATATCAGGTCACATTTCAAGGCAAGCCAATCAGAAATACTTCTCATTTCTCAGCATAAATTCTAAAAGCAGGAGGGCTTATAATGATGTGTTCCAAGTCCTAAAAGAAAATAACTGTCTGAGCTGGAGTTGTAGAGTTGTTGTACACTTGTTTTCTGTTCAATTTATATATCACTTTCCATCCTTTTACATTCAATCTGTACCTATCTTTGTTTGTAAGTTGAGTCTCTTGCAAACAACATATCATTGGGTCTTATTTTTCAATCCATTCTGCCAGTCTCTTTTAATAGGAGAGTGCTTGCCTCGCATGTGTGAGGCCCTGAGTTTGATCCTCAGCACCACATAAAAATAAATAAATAAAAGCATTGTGCCCATCTACAACTAAAATAAATTGTTTAAAAAAAAGAAAAGAAAAGAAAAAGAAAATAACTGTCAACCAAGATTGCTATATCCAGTGGGGTGCAGTGGCACACACCTATAATCCTAGCAGCGTGGGATGCTGAGGCAGGAGAATGACAAGTTCAAAGCCAGCCTTAGCAACTTAGCAAGACCCTAAGCAGCTTACTGAGACCCTCTTCAAAAATAAAAAGTAAAAAAAGACTGAGGATGTTGCTCAGTGGTTAAGCACCTGCATTCAATCATTGGTACAAAATTAAAAAAAAAAAGATTAAGATGAAAGAGAAAGAAAACTTTCAATATAAGAAGAAACTAAAAGAATTCCTCACTATAAAGCTTGCACTAAGAACTTACTTAAAGAAATATTTCACACAGAAGAAATAGAAAACAAACCCCAGAGCTCACAAATAAACAAATATCACTTGAAGAGTAGCTAAGCAAATGAGAAACAGGACCAAATTAAGTATTAGAAATATACCAAAATGGCAGGAATTAATAAACATCTCTGTAACATTGATGTAAGTGATCTCAACTCTCCAATTAAAAGAGACTGGAAAAATGAATTAAAAAATAAGACCCAGTGATATGTTGTTTGCAAGAGACTCAACTTACAAACATAGATAGGTACAGGCTGAAAGCAAAGGGATGAAAAGTGATATATCATTTAATTTGATCCAGAAAAAAAGGAGGAGTAGCTACTTTTCTATCCAACAAAGCAGACTTCAAATCAAAATTAATCAGAAGAGCCAAAGATGGTTAATACATACTGGTAAAGGAAAAAATCCAACAAAAAGATACAATGATAGTAAATATCTATGCCCCATTTAGTGTACCTAATTACACAAAATGGACACTACATTCCATTAAAACCTCAAATAGACCCCAGTACAAAAATACTGGGTAATTTC
The DNA here is from genome assembly GCA_025594165.1 of Tamias sibiricus. Classification (NCBI taxonomy): domain Eukaryota; kingdom Metazoa; phylum Chordata; class Mammalia; order Rodentia; family Sciuridae; genus Tamias; species Tamias sibiricus. Next base: position 16,456,873 of record CM046674.1, on the reverse strand, counting down.
AATACTATTATCTCACAAATAGATAGGCTGTTCAGATATAGATGCTGTAAAGTCTCTATGGACCTGAAAAATATTATAAAGTAAATGGAATTAACAGGCACCTATTGGATATTTCATCTCCAAACAGCTGAATACACTTTCTTCTCAGTCATGAAATGTTCTCCAAAATAGATTATGTTTAGGCAACAAGGCAACTCTGAGAAAATATGGTTGATATAATTAATATAGTTGATACATTATCTTATCTAATCTTAATGGAAAAAATTAGAATCCAAAACAAAACAAAACAAAATCCTCTTGAAAATTAACTAAACTTCATCAACATGAAGACTGATGACAGATTTTTGAATAATAAAGACATGATAGAAAAAAATAAGAAAGAAATTTACAAATTCTAAAAATCTGATGAGAATACTGATACAATATATAAGAACATGTGGGACACTTTGAATGTAGTTCTAAGTTTATAACTATAGCTATATAAGAGAATGAGAAAGATCTCAAATACACAATGTAATGATGCATTCAAGGCCCTTGAAAAATAAGAACAAACCAATTCCAAAATCAGCAGAAGGAAGAAAATAATTAAGATCAGAACCAAAATCAATAAAATTAAAATTTAAAAAATATAAAGTATTAAAGAAAAAAGTGTTGGTTCTTGAAGAAGACAAACTAAATTGATAAATTCTTGCCCAAACTAGTCAGAGGAAAAAGAGGGAGGACCAAATAAATACAATTAGAGATAAAAAAGGAGAAATCAGTACAGACATCATAGAAATCCAAGGGTCATTAGGAACTACTTTGAAATCTTATATTCCAATAAATTTGAAAACTCAGAAGAAATAAGACCATATGGATTCTCAGCTAAATTCTACCAGACTTTTAAAAAATTAATGTCAATGCTCTTCAAATTACTCCATAAAAGAGAAAGGGATAGCACACTCCCAAATTCGTTCTATGAAGCCAGTATCACATTCATATCAAAACTAGATAAATAAACATCAATAAAAGAAAACTACAGACCAAAAAATATCCCTGATGAACTTAAGATACAAAAAATCCTTAATAAAATAATAGGAAATCAAATTCAACAAAAAATTAAGTAGAGCTTACATCATGACCAATTTGGACTTATCTCAGAGATTCAAGGATGGTTTACATTGGGGGAAATCAATAAAAATAATTCACTGTATAAATAGAATTAATGACAAAAATCACAGTCATCTCAATGAATACAGAGAAAGCCTTTGACAAAATTCAGCACCCATCCATGACCAAAATACTGAACAAACTAAGGATGGAAGAAACTACTTCAACATCATAAAGGCTATATACAAGAAACCTAAAGCTAACATCATAGTGAATGCGGAAAATAGAAAGCATTTCTACAAATATATGAAATAAAACGGTCAACATGTCTAGCAATTAGAGAAATGCAAATAGAAACTATACTAAGATTTCATCTCACTCCAGTCAGAATGGCAATTATCAAGAACACAGGCAACAATAAATATTGGTGAGGATATGGGGGAAATACACTCATAAATTGCTGGTGGGACTGCAAATTGATATAATCAATTACTATGGAAAGCATTGTGGAGATTCCTCAGAAAAACTCAGAATGGAACCACCATTTGACTCAGCTATCCCAATCCTTGGTTTACACGAAAAAGACTTAAAATCAGCATACTACAGTGATGCAGCCACATCAATGCTAATATCAGCTCAATTCACAATAGGTAAATCATGGAACCAACCTAGGTATCCTTCAGTAGATGAATAGATAAGTAAAATGTGGTATACATATTCAATGAAATAATACTCAGCTTTAAAGAAGAATGAAATTATAGCATTTGCCAGTAATTGGTTGGAAATGGAGAATATCATGCTAAGTAAATAAGCCAATCTCAAAAAGACCAGAGGCTGAATGTTTTCTCTAATATATGGATTCTAATTCACAATAAGGCAGGGAGGGGTGGGGCAGAGAAGAATAGAGTTACCTTAGATTAGGTAGAGGGGAATGAAGGGATGGGATGAAAGGGGATGTGGGGATAGGAAAGAGAGTAGAATGAAACACACATTGTGTGTGTGTGTGTGCGCGCGTGCTTGTGTCTCTGTGTATGACCGCATGACCAATGTGATTCTGCAAAATGTACAAATGAGAAAAATGAGGAATTATACCACAAATATGTATGATATACAAAGTGCATAAATGCATTCTACTATCCTGGATAACTAATTAAAACAAATAAAAACTTATGAAAAAATCCAAATTTCAAAATTAATAAAAAAAATCTGGAACAAGACATGGATGTCTAGTCTTACTACTCCTATTCAATATAATAATAGAAATTCATCAAAGTATTAGTAAACACAATCAACCACAAAAAAAAAAAAAAAAAAAAAAAAACCAATAACTTTCCTGACCGACCAATAATGAATCTTTTGAGAAAGAAATCAGGAAAACAGTCCCATTCACAATAGCCTCAAAAAATACCAACAAAAAATAGGAATAAGTCTATACAAGGTGATGAAAGATCTCTACAATGAAAACTATAGACATTGGAGAAAGAAATTGAAGAAAACATAAGAAGATGGAATGACCTCCCATAATCATGGAAAGGCAGAATCAATATTTCTAAAATAGCCATGCTATCAATGACAACATATAGATTCAACACAATCCCATCAAAATACCAATGATATTCTTCACAGAATTAGAAAAAAACATTTCTAAAAGTCACTTGGAAGAATAAAAGACCAGAATAGCCAAAGCAATGCTATGCCCAAACCAAACTAAATAAACAACAAGAAAACAAAAACAAACAAAATTCCAATGCTGGACCTACCACAATACCTGACTTAAATTATACTATCATGCACAGTACTGGCATCAAAACAGACATAAAGATTATTGGGACAGACAGAGTACACAGGGAAAAACCCACAAGAACACAGTAATCTGATCCTTGACAAAAGTATCAAGAATAGGGAGGAAGGGCAGGCTCGATGAAGGGCCCTGCTGACCACCTGTGTGACCCCCACTGCCACAAATAGACTGGGAGGAGACACAGGAAGAGGAGAGTGGGGAGAGGAAAACCAGACTGCCTGCTCCACCACACTGCCGCCAGGAGGCAATCTCGAAAGAAAGGCCCACCCATTGCCCGCAAATAGGAGAGGCAACCCATGCCTGCCCAGGGAGACAATCCACACTGGGGTTCCATGGCTACACAACCCAACATCAAGATAATTATAGGCTTGAGGCTGCCACTGCCATAAAACTGAGATAGCGAGGCTACTATCAAAGAACAACAAAAAGGTCCTGGTATGACATCACTAAGGTCCCTGTAGACCAGGCTGCACCAGAGGGTGCTCTACTAGAGGTGCTAATAGTTATCCTGTTTGTGAACAAACAGGGAGTCTTACATGGGGATGCCTACCTCATTTCTCCTACTAACAGCCAAATACTTAGGATTACACTCTCACTAGTCAAATAATCTAATACCTCTAATTTCTCACATCCAACCTCATAAGCATCTTAGCCAACCCTTAAGTCCCCCCTTCTACCATTAAATACTGTAAACCACCATGCAAACATAGAGAATATATGGTAAAAGATAACTGATCTATTTATAATGACAAAACTGTAAATACAAAAATAGAAGCTAACTGATTGATATATGGATACATGTTGGGTACATTGAAAGCTGAAATATTGATCTTTCCCTAAAACGTGAAGTTTTGGGAAACCTGTAAGAACGTTATAAGACAATAGGGCAGAAACTGTAATACCTCAGGCTTACCCTGCAAGAGAGAAAAACACATAGACACCATGAAAAAACAAGGGAGGGAAAATGCCCCAAACAAACCAAGATACTACAACAACAGAAGCCATAGAAAGCACAGTATGTGAAATGTTAGAGAAAGAGTTCCAGATATACATAATTAAAATGATTTGGCATTTAAAAAAAATGACCTGAGTGAGCAGATACAGGCAAAAATTGATCTCTCCAACAAAGAAATAAGAGATCAAATATAGGCGACCATTGATCAAACCAACAAAGAGTTAAGAGAACAAATACAGGTAGCCAAAGATTACTTCAAGAAAGAGATAGTGACTCTGAGAAAAAAACCAAACAGAAACACTTGAAATGAAAGAAACAATAAGCCACTTAAAAAACTCAATACATAGCATCATCAACAGATTGGATCACTTGGAAAACAGGACCTCAGACAATGAGGACAAAATACATAATCTTGAAAATAAAGTTGACCTCACAGTGAAGATGGTAAGAAACCATGAACAGAACATCCAAGAATTATGGGATACCATCAAGAGACCAAATATAAGATTTATTGTAATAGAGGAAGGTGCAAAGATTCAAACCAAAGGAATGCACAATCTATTCAATGAAATAATATCAGAAAATTTTCCAAGCAGGATGAATGAATTTGAAAAGCAAATACAAGAGGCCTATAGGATGCTAAATGTACAAAATTACAAGAAATATACACCAAGGCACATTATAATGAAAATGCCTAGCATACAAAATAAGGATAGAATTTTAAAAGCCGCAAGAGAGAACAATCAGATTACTTATAAGGGACCAATTTGGATTTCATCAGATTTTTCCACCCAGACCCTCAAAACCACTGGAACAACATACCAGGCTGAAGATAAGGGATGCCAACCAAGAATCTAATATACAGCAAAATTAAGCTTTAGATTTGAGGATGAAAAAAAAATTCCATGATAAACAAAAGCTAAAAGAATTCATAACAAGAAAGCCTGCACTACAGAACATTCTTGGCAAAATATTCCAAGAGGAGAAAATAAAAAATAACAATGAAAATCTGCAAAGGGAAGAACTACAATAAAGGAAAAACCAACCAAACCAGAAACTAACTCATGATAAATAATAAAATTAAAAATAAAATAAGAATGACTAGTAATACAAATCATGTCTCAATAATAACCCTGAATGTTAATGGCCTAAACTCACCAATTAAAAGACATAGGCTAATAGATTGGATTAACAACAACAACAAAAATGACCCAACAAAATGTTGCCTTAAACTCACAGCAAAAGACGCCCACAGACTGAAGATGAAAGGATGGGACAAAATATTCCATTCACATGGTCTACATAAGCAAGCAGGGATCTCCATCCTCATATCAAATAAAGTAGACTTCAAGCCAAAGTTAATCAAAAGAGATAAAGAGGGACATTTCATACTGCTTAAGGGAATCATACATCAACAAGACATAACTGTTATAAATATATATGCCCCAAATAATGGAGCATCTATGTTCATCAATCAAAACTCTTCTCAAGTTCCAGAGTCAAATAGACCACAACACAATAATTCTCGGTGACTTGAACAGACCTCTTTCATGACAGGATAAATCTTCCAAACAAAAGTTAAACAAAGAAACTATAGAACTCAATAATACAATCAATAACTTAGACTTAACTGACACATACAGAGTATATTATCCATCAATGAGCAATAAACTTTCTCCTCAGCAGCACATGGATCCTTCTATAAAATAGACCATATATTATGCCATAATACAATCAATAACTTAGACTTAACTGACATATACAGAGTATATTATCCATATATGAGCCAATACACTTTCTTCTCAGCAGCACATGGATCTTTCTATAAAATAGACCATATATTATGCCTTAAAGTAACTCTCAGCAAATGCAAAAAAGTAGAGACACTACCTTGTATTATATCAGATCATAATGGAATAAAATTAGAAATCAATGATAAAATAAGAAACAAAAGCTACTCCAACACCTGGAGACTAAATGATATGAACAATGGTTTGCAGAAGACATCAAGAAGGAAATTAAAAATTTCTTAGAGGTAAATGAGAACACTGATACAACATATCAAAATCTCTGAAACACTATGAAGGCAGTACTAAGAGGAAAGGTCATTGCATGGAGTTCATTCCTTCAAAGAAGAAAAAGTCAACAAATAAATCAACTAACATTACATCTCAAAGCCTAGAAAAAGAAGAACAAATCAACCCCAAAAGAAGTAGAAGACAGGGAGTAATTAAAATCAGAGCTGAAATTAATAAAATTGAAACAAACAAACAAAAA
>CM046674.1:16148910-16450651 GCA_025594165.1 Tamias sibiricus | reverse complement strand
GCATCACTATACCAGACCTTAAATTATACTACAGAGCAATAGTAACAAAAACAGCATGGTATTGGCACCAAAATAGGCTGGTAGACCAATGGTACAGAATAGAGGACACAGAGACTAACACATATAATTTCAGTTATCTTATGTTAGACAAAGGCACCAAAAATGTACATTGGAGAAAAGATAGCCTCTTAAACAAATGGTGCTGGGAAAACTGGAAATCCATATGCAATAAAATGAAATTAAACCTCTATCTCTCATCATGCACAAAATTCAACTCCAAGTGGATCAAGGATCTAGGAATTAGACCAGAGACACTACACCTAATAGAAGAAAAAGTAAGCTCTAATCTCCAACATGTTGGATTAGGCCCCAAGTTCCTTAATAAGAATCCTGTAGCAAAAGAATTAATATCAAGAATCAATAAATGGGATAGAATCAGATTACAAAGCTTCTTCTCAGCAAAAGAAACAATCAGTAAGGTGAATAGAGAGCCTACTAATTGGGAACAAATTTTTACCACATGCACACCAGATAGAGCACTAATCTCTAGAATATATAAAAAGCTCAAAAATTTTAACACCTAAAAAACAAATAACCCAATCAATAAATGGGCCAAGGAAATGAAAAGACATTTCTCATAAGAAGATATACAATCAATCAACAAATACATGAAAAAATGTTCAACCTCTCTGGCAATTAGAGAAATGCAAATCAAAACCACTCTAAGATTTCATCTCACACCAGTCAGAATGGCAGCTATTAAGAACACAAACAGCAATAAATGTTGGAGAGGTTGTGGATAAAAAGGCACATTCATACACTGTTGGTGGGACTGCAAAATGGTACAGCCAATATGGAAAGCAGTATGGAGATTCCTTGGAAAACTTGGAATGGAACTACCTTATGACCCAGCTATCCCACTCCTTGGTCTTTACCCAAAGGACTTAAAAACAGCATACTACAGGGACACAGCCACATCAATGTTTATAGCAGCACAATTCACAATAGCTGAACTGTGGAACCAACCTAGATGCCCTTCAGTAGATGAATGGATAAAGAAAATGTGGTATATACACACAATGGAGTATTACTCAGCAATAAGAGAGAATAAAATCATGGCATTCACAGGTAAATGGATGGAGTTGGAGAATATAATGCTAAGTGAAGTTAGCCAATCCCAAAAAGCCAAATGCTAAATGTTTTCTCTGATATAAGGAGGCCAATTCACAGTCGGGTTGGGATGGGGAGCATAGGAGGATTAGAAAAACAGTAGAATGGCCAATGGGGAGGGAAGGGAAGGGAGGGGGCAAAAGGGTGAAGAAAAAAAAAGATGGTAGAACGAGATGGATATCATTACCCTATGTGCATGTATGAAGTCACGAATGGTGTGAATATACTTTGCATATAACCAAAGATATGTAAAAATGTGCTCTATATGTGTAATATGAAATGTAATGCATTCTGCTGTCATTTATAACAATTTAGAATAAAAAATAAATTTGATGAAAAAAAGAAAAGTATTTGGGAATGAGGAGTGGGAATGATTGGAAACTAAACAGGCAGAAGATAAGGAGGGCAGGTGTGCATAAGCTTGAAGGGATGGCTCTGTTTCAAGGTTTTTATAAGGACACCATCTCTTCTGTTAAGAGGCACATAAGTGAAAACCATAACCCTCTCTCAAACCTGGATTCAGGATGAGATGTAACTTTGATAGTCCACTTCTCAAAGCCTCAATTTGTGTCTGTTAAATGGGAATCAGACATTGAAGTGTACTTGTAAAGACCACAAATAAGGGCTGGGGTTGTGGCTCAGTGGTAGAGTACTCACCTGGCATGGGTGAGGCACTGGGTTCAGTCCTTAGCAGCACATAAAAATAAAATAAAGATTTTGTGTCTATCTAAAGCTAACAAATAAATATTTTTTTAAAAAGGCCATAAATAGTATATGTAAGACACCCCACAGTAAGTACCCAATAAATGAAGGCTAAGTAGCCTCAAAATCTTTTAGAAATAAGGTAGAGTATAAAACAGAAAGTGAAAAAATGGTAGGAATTATTTTTAATAATATTTGGTCTTACCAATTGGGTGGGACTGCTTGGCCTAGGGAATGAGGTGGTTTTCCAAGTCTGAATATTCCCACATGTCCTTTGTTCAGCTCTCTCCCATGGCTTGTCCCTATGAGTATCCCTTGGGATTCTTCTGGGCTGAGGTTTTGTCTTGCTGTCTTGTAGCCATAGGAGCCAGCAGACCCGACTGGCGTGAGTTGGATGATGAACTCATGAAGCAGGCCGTGCTGTATGTGGATTCCCAGGAGGCAGCCCTGAAGGAGTCAGGAGATGTCCTGTGGTCAGGGGTGAGTCTCCTGTGCCATCTGGCACAGCTTCTAGCTGGCCTGGACTGGATCCCAGGGTTTCACTAACTCCCCTTCAGTTTATCCTCTTAAGACCTTGGTCAACACACTTCTTGGTGGGGAAGAATCTCCTAAACATCGTGTACCCCTTTTTAATTCCATTCCAGAAAATATATGGCCTTTATGGTGATGGCAGGTGTTTTTCCTGGCTTCTCTGCCAAGAGAGAGAAGGTCGAGGGGTTTTTCCACTGGACCATCTGATAAGGCAGTAGGATTGGGAGATGGGAGCCCATTGCAGCCTGGAAAGTTTCCCAGTGTGGCCAGGACAATAGGACTGTGGTTGATCCCCTTTTGGCTGCCCTTTTCCCTCATAATCAGGGCATAGAAGCAAGAAGGGGGCAGCTAAAGTGCATGTTCAGATCCAGACACATCTATTTCCTCACTGACAAGGGGACCTGGCAGGCCCTCTCCATGCAAGCTCAGCTCTCTGCATTCACGGCATCAGAAAGGATTTCAGGGAACAGCATCCAGTTTCCAGATGGACTTTGATCAAGTTCAGCCCTTGAAGCCAACCCTGAGCAGACTCTGGCTTCTACCCTTAGTCGGTGTGTGTTTGTTTTCTTAGGCTGAGATCTTCGCTGAGCTGGGAGAAGTAGTGAAGGGCGTGAAGCCAGCCCACTGTGAGAAGACCACAGTGTTCAAGTCTTTGGGTAAGAGCCATTGCTCCCTGGGCATAAATCCAGCCATAGTACAGGCAGGCTTCCCAAGTGGGGCAAAGAGAAGTGAGTCACCAGGCCCTGGGGCTGGATCACTGTCCATCATTCGGGTCAATTATTTACATGTCTTAGTGCAGTGGTTAAACCCATGAACTCTGGGATTGGGAAGTCCAAGGTTGGAGTCCCTTCTCTGCCATGCACTGGGTGTGTGTCTTTGTCCTGCCATCTCTGAGCCATGCATTCTTGAGCACCTGTTATCTTGATTGTTATGAGGATTAAGTTAGAGGTACTTGGAAAACCAATTGGTGCTCAGCAACTGTCGGCAGTAAATCATTCAGACTTAGATCTAAGTGAATTCAGGAGACAGCTTTCAGAGGTCAGGGCAGGGAAAACAGGGGAAAAGACTGAAAGAGATTCAGACAGGAAGTTCAGCCTAACACCTCTTCCTTCCTTCCTTCCCTTCCCTCCTCCTTGCTATATGGATGATGTGGGTCATGGGAGCTACAAAACACCTGGGCTGGTCCGGGTAGAAACCCGATAAGACTGGGTTCCCAGTGGCTCACCTCTGGGCCCCTGGGCTCACCTCTTCCACTCTACCAGATTTAAGAAAATAGAAGTAAATGGGAACAGAACACATTCAACTGATAGGCCTACAATACTGAATTAATCCCAAACTTGGTATATAGTTGCTACCTTGCACCCCTCAGGAGTGCCCTCTGCCCTCTCTTAAGACTTTCATACTTCATAACAAAAGCTTCAATGCTTGACAGTGTGTTAAGAGGGCTCTGGCCACCCAGCAGCCATGCCATGGTTTAGTAGCCATGCCTTTCCAGTTGTTAAATATTTTTTAACTCTCTCAGGTACTTGAAGATAGGAAAAAAGGCAGTATAAGCTTTATGCAGAATTTGGTTCAGAGATATCCCACTGATCCTGTTGTGTCTGAAAGTTTCAGATTCATAGCAGACCAGAGGACAGCCAGCCTCCTTAAGGAGGCCAATCACTGCAGCAACCTGCACTCCCCTTTTGAGTAGTATTCTGTTTTCTACCTCTTGGGGATTGGTTTATTGGCACATCTTTTCATCTGACAGGTATATCTTAAACACCTTTATGCATCTGTGCTGGATGCAAAAGATTAAGGTATATATTCAAAATTACAGATCCAGTATCCCTTATCCAAAATGCTTGGGACCAGAGGTGTTTCCAATTTTAGAATATTTTAACAGGCTATATTGGTTGAGCATCCCTGATTGGGAAATCTGAAATCTGTAATGTTTCAAAATTGATCTTCAAAAAGTTTCAGATTTCAGAACATTTAGGTTTTCAGATTTTCAGGTTAGGGATGCTCAACCTAAACAAGACAAAGGGGAGATGTGAGGGATGCAGGGTTGAACTAGACCAGAGGTCAGCAACTACAGTTGACCAATCACCTGTTTCTATATGGCCCATGAGATAGAAATGCTTTTTATATTTTCAAATGATTAGGAGGAAAAAACCAAAAGGATGATAATTCATGGCACATGAAAATGACAGAAATTCAAATTTGAGTTTCCATAAAGTTTTACTGGAACACTGGCAGGCCCACTGACTGACCTATCATCTACAGCTGCTTTTCCACTGTCAGGGTCAGAGCTGAGTACGTGTGACAGTGACCCACAAAGTTGAACATATTTACCATCTGACCTACTGAAAGTATGCTGACCCCTGAACTAGGCCTTTCTTGCATAATATCACAGTCCATTTGCCTTGACCTGCCCTTTGCAGAATTATCCAAGCCTGAACTCCCTATTATCCTGATGGGCATTGGTAGCATGCACGATATATCAGAAAACTGCCAGTCACAGGCCTGGGTTGTTTTGGGTGTTATTCTGACAAAAAGTGACCCAAATTTCTGTCCATTCCAGGAATGGCAGTGGAAGACATGGTTGCAGCCAAACTAGTGTATGATTCCTGGTCATCTGGTAAATGAAACAAAGGAATTTTGTGTTGAGATGGATGCTACGGCTTGAGGGTTGCTGCCCCGGGTTGTTTCATAATTTCTAGATCAAATGAGAGAAGCCCAGTCCCCAGTGACTCATAGCTTGTGCTTATCGTGTTTTACCTTAAATACTGAGGTCCCCATGTTTGTAGTTGGAAAGCAACACTAGTAACCATTCCTTTTGTTATTCCAGTTATCATAACATTCCCCCTCCCTTGGATCTCACTGACTTTGTATTCCCCCGAAATAAACATTTTCCAATTCTGCAGTGTTTGCTTCAGTAACTCCTATTCCTCTTGGTGAGGAAGTGAGGAGGCTCGGTGCCTCTATTCACTCCCTGGAGGGGCATCAATGACTGTAATCACAATTTTTTTTATTTTTTGGTTGAACTGCAACTCATCACAAGTGTGCAATTTAATTGTTTTTATTATAGTCACAGGGTTTTGCAACCATCCCCACTATCTGATTTCAGAATATGTTCATCACCCCAAAAGAATCCTGGGACTTATTAGTGTCACTAACCATTTTCTCAGCCCCTAAAAACCACTCATTTACTTTCTACTTGAATGGATTTGCCTCTTATGGAAATTTTTACACATGGAATCATATTCTATGTAACATTTTGTTCCTCTTTTAAAATTTAAAGAAAAATGGAGTTTCTTTTTTTTTATTCTAATTTGTTATACACATTTGCAGAGTACATTTCATTTCATATTACATATAAACAGCACACTTTTTCAAGTTGGTGGTTTAATATAAAGTATTTTTACAACAATTGTGTCTTCATACATGTATTTAGGGTAATCATGGATAGCTCAGTCTGCCATTATTCCTATCCCCTCCCCTCCCTCCCCCCTCTTTGTTCTATTTGAAGCTCTTTCATTCCTCTCATTCCCTCTCTCTTGCCTTTATAAGTTAATATCTTCATATCAAAGAGATCATTCAACCTTTGTTTTTTTGGGATTGGCTAACTTCACTTAGCATTATTTTTTCCAACTCCATCCATTTACCTGCAAATGCCATGATTTTATTCTCTTTTAGTGCTGAGTAGTGTTCCATTGTGTATATATACCAAAGTTTCCCTATCCATTCATCAGCTGATGGGCATCGGGGTTGGTTCCACAATCTAGCTATTGTGAATTGTTCTGCTATAAACATTGATGTGGCTGTGTCCTTGTAGTAATCTGGTTTTAAGTCCTTTGGGAATAGGCCAAGGAGTGGGATAGCTGGGTCAAATGGTGGTTCCATTCCCAGTTTTCCTAGGAGATTCCTAGGAAAATAGAGTTTCTATATAGGTCAGGAATCCTTTGGTCACAGATAGTAGAGAGCACAACTCAGTCTCTCTTAAGTGGAATGAACAAATGGAAAATGGAATTTTATTGGCTCTTGTAATTAGGAAGTAAACAGGCAACTGGTTCCAGCCATGGTGGTATATACACAGGCTGCAAGTGAGATCAGGAGCCAGTCTTGTTCTCTGCATCCCTCCATTCTGTTTTCTTATCATGTGGGTTCTCCCCTGTAGGGACAGGGCAGCTGCCAGCAGCTCCTGAATTATACTTTGCCCTCTTTATTGACTCTAGCATAGAAATTCTCTTCATTCTCAGTTAAAAGTCCTAGCACTGAAACTTAAACCACCCAGGTCATGAGCTCCTTCCTGAGCCTCACATCATAGCTATAGGAGATGAAATACACTCTTTGTGCCTGTCCCTGAATGATTGCATTATTTGGGGAAATCTGATGCCCTTGTGATTCCAGCCTGGGTCACATGCCCACCGTTGAACTCAGGTGTGGAATCAACCCATTTGACCACATGAGATGACAAAGAGAGGGAGGACAGGCCATGCAGGAGGCTAAATCTCTACTTGTCCACCACAATTTTCAGTGTTGAAAGGGCCTTTGGGAATCATATACTCCGATCTGAGCATACGGATGGGGAAACTGAGATGCAGAGGCAGAGATGCCTTCCCCAGGCCCCCTGAATCACTAGCAGAGCTTTGTTGCCTCTTTCCTGCCAAGGAGCCTGTCTGGATGAAATTATGGCATTTGCAGGTAAATGGATGGAACTACAGACTATCATGCTAAGTGAAATAAGCCAATCCCCAAAAAACAAAAGCTGACTGTTTCTCTGATAAGCAGATACTGATCCATAATGGGGCAGGGGGATAGGGAAGAATGAAGAAACCTTGGTTTGTGCAGAAGGGAGTGGGGGGGAGGGTGGGGCTGTGGGGATGGGAAGGTCAGTAGAAAGGGACAGCCATTATTATCCTATATACATGTATGATCACACTGCTGGTGTGACTCTGCACCATGTACAGCCAGAAGAATGAGAAGTTGTGCTCCATTTATGTACAATATGTCAAAATGCATTTGACTGTCATGTATTACTAATTGGAACAAGTAAAAAAAAAAAAAAATAGCCTGTCTGAATCCACATTCCAACTTCATCCCAAGGCTGGTTATCAGATTAAAAAAAAAAAAAAAAAAGCATAGCATGTTACTCTGCTTTGTTTTTCTCCCATACTCCTCCTGACAGGGCCTCTTCATGCTCCAGATTAGCCAGAATCTGTTTTTCAGGCTGTCTGCCTTTGTGCTGAAATAAAATATCCACAGGATCTGATTCAGCACATCTGAGGTGACTTTGAGTCTTTCTGAGGATCTTAATAGTGTCACAACCCTATGGATTGCAGAGAAGGGAGCATGATGATAAGAATGTTCATTCATATACACTTATTATCTGAACAACAGCCCCATCACAATTCTGCACTAGGCTACTAAAACACAAAAGAGAATAAAGTCCTCACTCTCCGAAGAACACACATATCTGATGGAAGACAGACATATAAAAAGGCAATTATTATAAAATGTGTTGGCATTACATATGATACAAGAGCCCTAGAAGGAAATAGATGCCAATCTCAAAAGGCATGATTTAAGAGAATTTAATGAAGAGATTGTTTAGAAGGAAGTGCCCCCAGGGTTAACAACAGCAGGAAGTTGCTAGCACTACTAAGCTTGAAAGAGCAGTTAGTGGAGCCCAGCAAGAACTGGAGCTGTGAGAGACAGCTGCCAGACAGAAGCTGTGGGTTTAGATGAAGGAAGCCAGCGACTGTTCTGCAAAGAAGAAGCAGGTGGAATAAATGTCCCAATATCTCTTCCACCCTCTGGTCTCCTGTTAATACCCCCATTGGTCAAATGCAACCAGAAACCCAAGGTAAAAGGAGCTCTCTGATGTCCTCTACAGAGGTCAACAACCTGGGAAACAGAGTTGGCTAGAAAATAGCAGATGTTTTAGAGGAGCAAAAGAAAACAGGCTGCCTAGCTAGGAAGGGAATCCAAGAGCACCAGACTAGGGGGAAAGAGACGGTAAGTCTCTCAATGGGGCTGGTTGCATGAAGAAAGTGTCTTCCAGGCAGAGGGCTGATGGGGTACAAAGACACTGGCATATGAGAGTCATCATGTATTTGAGAAGCTACAGGAAATCTTCTGTGGTAATTATCAGAGGACAGAGCAAGGTCAGAGATCAGATCTGAGTCTTGGAGAAGAGAATAGGGCTCTTTCATCATGAGGTTCTTGTGTGTGATGATGAGAGACTGAAAAACAAGAGGGAGGCAGAAGGTGACATGAGGAAGTTCACATGGTACAAAGGTGACTCAACCGGCATTGCAGGGAAAGAATTAGAGACAAATAAGGATACTTGTAACCATCCAAAAAAGTGACAGCAGGGTCATGAAGCAAGCAGTAGTCTTGCAAACAGAGAAGAGGATTTGGGTTTGAAACATTAGGGAGTTGAAAGAAGTTTGTAATCCCTTGGTGACGAAGGTGAAGGAAAGGGGTGTTGTGTTGAACTTCCCATTCATCAAAAATGGAGATATCGAGCTAGCATCTCAACCTCAGCACTATCAATATTCTAGATGAATCTAGATGGTTCATTGTTATAGAGGGCCACCCTATACATTGTTGGATGTTTAACATCCATTGATTCTACCCACTCAATGTCAAGAGTACCCCCACCCAACTCATGACAATCAAAAAATGTCCTGAGACATTTCCAGATGTCAACAAGAAGCAAAATTATCTAAGTTGATAGATTTTGATTTGGGGGGAAAATGTTCAGTTCTGGGCAGAACTGAGTTTGAGGTACCTGTGAGACATTTGAAGGGGGGAGTCAGATAAGACTTAAGCTTGTGAATTTAAAACCCAAAACCATAGTGTGGGTTGGCGTTTCTGAAATAACATCGACCACACCATAACTTCTCAAACTTGTCTCTTCAGTGAAATGTGTCCAGCTATTTCTTTCTTGTTAATGTTTATGTCAAGCTACATAGAAGGAAAAACAGCAGGATGGGGAAAGGAATCCAGTATCACTGGATTGAACTCTTCTAAGCATGTGGTTAAAGGATGGAGATCTGAGATCAGTGGACATCTGAAACTCATCCTGGCTCCTAACCCTCTTGTCTTTGGCCAATCCTTTCTGTCACTCTCACATCTTCTCTTGGACACGTTTTGTTACATTTGAATGATCTGACATTGTTAGAGCATTTATAACCTTCTATAACAGGGTATAAATCTTCTTCACAACATAATGATGCATGATGAAGAAGCTGGATCTCAATGTTAAGAAGTTAGGAGAACTCATCACTTATTAATTCCATAAATCATAAGAGGACAAGGTTCCCTCAAGAAGAGCACAAAAGTGTCTACTGACAAATATCTCCTCAAAAAGGGTGAGAGATAACCTGCATAGGCTCATTTCTCCCAACTTGATGTTTCCTCATTATATAAGTTGGGACAGGAATGGAAATAGCATCTCTTCAGGAAGACTGTGGGGATACATGAAGGTGGGCCCCTGGCATCTACAATAATGACATATAATAAAGGCCAACTCAAACCGCAAATTTTTTGAGTGCCTTGTACATGCCAACTGCTTTTATACACATTATTGAGGAAGTAAAAATTTTACTTCAAGACAACAAAACAGTATTTGTAAACATAATTATCCTCTAATGCAACATATTTAATGACTGACAAGCTTCCTAAAATCATCCAACAAGGGAGAATAACCAACTGTTCATCAGATTTGAGCATCTGTATCATCCCAAACCTTATGTCCTCTATGGTGCCCCTTGAAGTAAGTTGTTATGGTTTAGATATGAGGTGTCCCCTAATAGCTCATGTTTGAGACAATGCAAGAAATCTAGAGAAATGATCAGGTTATGAGAACCTTGACCTAATCAGTATGGTAATCCACTTGAAAGGATTAACTGGGTGGTAAGGTGTAGCTGGGGGAGGCGAGTCACTGGGGGCATGTCCCTGAGGTATGTGTTTTGCCCCTGGTGATCTGAGCTCTGCTTCCTGGTGCTATATTCTGAGCTGCTTTCCTCCACCACACCTGTCCACCATGATGTTCTCCCTCACCCTGGCCCAGAGCAATGGAGTTGGCTATCTATGGACTGAGACCTCTGAAACCATGAGCCTCAAATAAACTTTTTCTCCTCTAAGATTGTCCTTGTCAAGTCTTTTGGTCACAGTTATGGAAAAGCTGACTAAAACGTAAGCCAAACAGATGTGAATTAGACCATGCTCGAGGCAAACAGCTTCTTCTATATTATATGCATATTCAATGACAAATTCTACATGATATAAGTCTGGCTATAAAAATTTAGTGAAGTTTTTCTGTTCAGAAGAGTTTCCATTTGGATTTGAGGATTCCTTTCAAATAAATAAATGTCAGCAGCGATGGTTGCCGGTTTATGTTGTGGAACGTACATGCAGCATTGGTGATAGACGACAGTAAATAAAAGATATATAATAAGCATGAAAATACAGAATTTAATCCTATAATCAAATATTTCCTACAAACAACTAGATTTTTTTTTTTTTACCTTTTTTAAGTTACAAGAAGCACTAAACCCTTATAAATATCATCAAGAGTTGGGTGCAGTGGCACACACCTATAACAACAGCCTCATCAACTTTGCAAGACCCGGTCTCAAGATAAAAATAAAAAGGGCTGGGGATGTAGCTCAGTGGTAGAGTGCTCCTGGGCTCAATTCCCCAGTTCCATCCATACTTAAAAATAGTTGTAGGGGGCTGGGGTTGTGGCTCAGCGGTAGAGCGCTCTCCTAGCACGTGCGCGGCCCGGGGTTCGATCCTTAGCACCACGCAAAAATAAAGGCATTGTGGACAACTAAAACAAATAAATAAATATTTAAAAAATAGTTGTAAAGTAGCCCTGATTCCTTTTTTCTCTATCCTTCTTTCTCTCCTTTACCATCCTCTTGCTTAGGTGCTTTATCCATAAGTCCTGGTTGCAATAAGAAAACATCATAGACTGAATGGCTTAAACAACAGAAATTTATTTTTTCACAGCTCTGGAGGCTGAAAGTCCAAAATCAAAATGTTGGCAGGGTTGGTTTCTCCTGAGGCTTCTCTCCTTGGCTGGCAGATGGTGGTACCTTCTGGCTGGGTCCTTGGGTGATGTTTCCCTAGGTGTGAGTACATCCTTATGTAGATCTTTTTCTTCTTTTAAGGACACCAGTCGTATGGGATTAAGACACCATCCTTATGATCTTATTTAAACCTACTCCCCTCTTTTAAGACCCTATCTCCAAAAACAGTCATTTTGGGGGTTAGGGATCCAACATGAATTATATACCCCAGTCCACAGCAGGGACCTATGTTCTCTTTCTTCATTCTCCCTACCTGCCACCCTGTCCTTGTTCTCAGGCAGGAATATCATAAACCCAGTTCCATTGTTTGTAAACACGTAAGCATTTGTTGAAAGTTGAAGTTGGGCACCAAGCCTCAGGCAACATGGAACTTCAGTCCCCACTGACAGGCAAAGTCATAGAGCTCAGGGCAGAACCAGAGTCAGCGTCCCCAGGGTATGCAGGTCAGAAAGGAAGCAGTCGGCCATCAGGATGAGAAATGATGAAATTCAGTGGTAGAAAAGTAAATTTCTTTCCCTCTTCTGTCATCCGTTTGACCCTATCTTTATTCAACAATATCAAAGGATATTTGAAGAGAAATGCTGTTTTCTCGTTCCAAGGTTCCCTTGAGTTTCCCACAGATGGTTTATTTGGATAGGTGTTGGAGTGGAGTCTGGGCCTCTTCTTAGGTAGGCACCTCCAAAACCCTAAAAGCCATTCCAAGTGGTCTGGCTTTGGGTAGGGAGTGGGTATCGTGTGGAGATGGGCCACAGCATGGCTCCAGTGCTGCAGGCTCACCCTGTCTCCTCAACATTCTCCATCAGAGACTGGTGTCCACCAGGGGTCCAGGTTGTTGTACCACCTGCTTTCTTCTGTTTATGGCATTAAGAACTTTCTTCCTGGGACCCAGCTGCATTTGAATGTTCTGAAGGTCCTCATCAGAGCAAAGCAACAGAGCTTCTAGGTCAATCTGCTCTCTTGTGAAAATGGGAAGGAACTCTTCCAGGTGGTGGGACTGCAAGAACACTTCCAGGGGAGTTGCATCCATCACTTCTTCCTCCCACTCCACTTCGTCTTCATCCCAAGGCAGGTCAGGTGACACAAGGCCATTTTCCCCTCCCTCTTCATCCGCCTCAGCTTCATCAGCCTCTACTGCTCTTTGTCTTTGGAGCAATTCACTGGGCATTTTAAATTCCGACTCCCTCCTGCTGTTTGAGATGTCTTCAGGACTCCATACACTGTTCTTTTGAAAAATAATATTCCCTAGACCTGGACGGTTGAGAATGGATTCATGTTGCACATCGTTGTCCTCCTCTACTGGGAACTGGAGCTTCTCTTTGAAGCCCCCGGAGAATGAATCTTCGTCCTCCTCTCTGAACACTTCCATCACATTCCTCTGCCCACTTCTACCTTCCTTCCCTGTGTGCTCTGCTGTGTCCTTGTTCTTTTTGAACTTCATCTTGAAGGTATCTTTAATGCCCTTAGACAAGGATCCGAATGTACTGGAAGCAGAAGCATTTGAGAAGGATGACCTGGAGAAGGTGCCCTTGGAAGAAGAAAGAGTCCCAGATTCCTCCTTGTTGTAGGTGCGGGCCATCTTATTTTGGTGCTTCTCTTGGAGCCGTTCACACTCTTTGATCTGCCTCCTGGCATTTTTCTGAGCCTGCTCCTTCAGCCTGGAGACCTTCTTGGGGTTTGTGAGGTTCTGGGCAGTGGCGGCCTTATCCAGGAGAGCAAGGCATTCACTCTGATCCCTGCTGGCAGCAGCATCCAATGGAGACTGTAAGTCATTATCCAGGGCAAAGATGTTGGCACCAAAGTTGATCAGGAATGAGACACAGTGGGCATAGCCATTGGAAGCTGCATAATGTAGAGGAGTATTTCCCCAGATGTCACATTTATCGGGGTCCCCTCTAGAAGAGAAAATATGAAAGATGCAAGTTAAACAATCTTTTTTTCTGGGAACATGAATGCCAAAAACAGAAATAAAAACAAAAACAATGAACAAAATGCATGCTAGTGCAAGCATGTTTATCCTGCCTTCACGTTGACACACGATAGCTGCTGTAAGTCTAGACGTGTCATCTTGCAGCTAGGCAACATATGGCCAGAAATAAACAAACAAACAAAGCCCTTTTCTACCCTATCTCCTTTTTAGAAAAAAAAATCTTTCCAAGAAACTCCCTAACAAGGCAACTTTTATATCTCATTTGCCAGAATGGTTCTCATAGCTAAGGAAAGGGTAGTACCATGTTTAACTTAGATCAATTAGAATTTTTCCCTGAAGCTAGGAATAGGATTATCCAATAGCATGCTGGTAAATGCTTAACTGGACCATTTGAGTGAGAAAAAAATCAAAGCCCTGATTTATAGCCAATTTCTGTTGTGTAAATAAGACTCACAATGGTAAATTTAAACCTACCAATATAACATCACTGGACAGAGTTTGGAAGAGATGTGCAGTAGACTACCATTATTAATCATTTCTTCCACGTAGAATCAAAGGATCTATATAATCTTTTAAAAAAATATTTTTTAGTTGTCGATGGACCTTTATTTTTTATTTATTTATATGCAATGCTGAGAATCAAACCTAGTGCCTCACACATGCTAGGCAGAAGATCTACCACTGAGTTACAACCCCAGCCCTGGACCTATATAATCTTAAGAGCATGATAATAGTAAAATGTGGTAAAGTATATTTCCTTTTAACATGATTTATTAAACTGTAGGCTTATATCATTTTATTTTAATAATTGTGCTTAACTGACCCTGAAACTTCCTGAAAATTCAACAGCACCCCCTCAGGAGCTGGTAAGAGCTGATTCCAGCACAACACTGCTGTGTTCCCTCAAGTCACACGTGGAAACAAACAACTAAACAAAACTGGGTTATCATCAGCAAGAAAGAAGAGAGGAGTACATGTTGGGTGGGTAGTAAGCAGTGTCTACTATGACCATTATTCATGTGTAATGTAGAACATCTCTGTCTATTCTTGTTTACTTCCAGTATTGTATAAGTGATAGTTCTACAAGAGGTCAGGGTGGGTTAGGGCACTATAATGGCACTGAGGCCACAGACCTACTGTCTGGCACAGAAACAACAACATTGGTAGGTTCTCACTGAAGATCTGTGAAATGACTGAATGACTACTGGAATCCTGCCCCAGGCTCCCAGCTCCCCTGTCCCAGGAGGCCTAGAGATATACACATAGGTCCTGTGGAAGGACAGGAGAGTGAGTCTGAAAAGTTCTCCTTATATTTCTGGTGGGAAATGGCAGAAACAGAAGAGAAGATCACACCCTTGTAATTGATAATATTGGGTAATCCTTCTCTTTGGGTAGTTTCTTATCACTAAGGAGTTTGGTCCCCAGACTACCTCAAGCAGCAGCAGCAAGGGCATTATCTGTGATTTTGTTAGAAAAGCAAAATTTTGGACCCCAGCCCACACTTACTGAATGAGAATCTAGAGTAGAGTTTAACACTATCCTCTGGTAATTCCCAGGCTCACTGTGGGCTGGGAAGAGCTGCACTAGTGAATGCAGCACAGCCAGTGTCCTGTCACTCCTCCTGGGGATCCCTGGCTGCCTCATGCTTTTCAGTTTCTAAGCACTTTCGCTCTCACTGCCCAGCACCACCATCATCACAATCTCCCTCCAAGAGAAGGAAGGCGAGAATCTTACTGCAGAAGTAAAATGAGACTCAGATGAATGAATAAAGAAAGTGTTACATACATATGCAACCATAAAGAAGAATGAAATTATGGCATTTGCTGGTAAGAAAGTAGAGAACATCATGCCAAGAGACAAAAATAAGGCTCAGAAAGTCAAGAGTTGAAAGTTTTCTCTCATATGCAGAAGCTAGACCAAAATAAAGAGAAAAAGAAAAGGCCAGGGGAGGAGCATCCCCTGAAAATCAAAGAGAGATCAGTGGAGTAGAGGAAGGAGTCTGAGTGGGAGGGGTGAAGGAAGGGAAGGGAAGAAGGGTGGAATGAAATTGACCAAACCATCCTATGCACATGTATGAACATACCACATTGAATCTCACCGTTATGTGTATCTATAATGCACTACTTTTTTAAGAAGTCTATAAATAAATAGAAGAAAAATAAGAAGACTAGAGAAAATGGAACACAGGCAAGGAAGAGAAGAGGAAAAAGGGAAGTACTGGGGACTGAATTGGAGCAAATTATATTCTGTGCTTGTATGATTATGTCAAAATGAACCCCACAATCATGTATAACGATAATGCACTAATTAAAAGAAAATTTTAAAGACTCAGAGTGAATGATTTTGCCCAAGGCTAACAGGCAGCACAGGTTGGGTCAGGCCTGTCTCTAAGTATAATCATCTCTAATTCACCAATAATACTTCTCAGATTTTCCTTCACAGCCACAAGTCCTCTTGCTTGACTTTTCTGGGACTCAGTTCCCTTATTTGTAAATTGAGACTAACAATACTACTGACTCTTATAGAGTCATTTTGTGAATTAAAGTTAATATATAAAGCATGAAAAAGTGCTTTATAAACATTACTTATTCTGTTTCCCCTCCAAACTCATAATCCTGAATTTTATGTATTTATGTTTTTCCTCCCAACCACCTACTAAGTTTCTGGCAACACAATAGCTTTTATAGTTTTTTAGTGCTATAGTCTTACTTGTCAAATATGCATGCTCTCTCTCCATAGTTAGATAATTTCCCCAAAAGTGCAAATCCTGTTTTCTCTCTTTTTCATCATGTATAACTCCTAGCAGAAATTTCAAGCCTAACACAAAGAAGCCAAGCAGGTAATGTAAGAGACCAGAAGGGGCCAGGTTCTTTCAACAAAGACATAGTTCAGTGCATGTCCTTCTAGAAAAGACATGCCTGCAGCTGATACTGTATTAAATAAAACACAGAGACAATATTTTCAGAGCTTCCATTTTTCTTTAAATGCAGGAACAAATCCAGAATTTCATGGAACTTTTAGGTGTTAGCTCAAATTTAAAAGAAAAACACAGTGAAGTCCAAATAAAACACATTTATGTGGACTCTATCCAGCCCATAAGCTGACAACCTCCTTCTGCACAGAGAGAACAGCATAAGGAGATACACAGATTTGGGACATTGCATGGCATACCTGGGGAACCCAGCATACACATCGGAGTGACCCGAGTGTACCAAGCTGGGGATAAGGAAAGGAGAGGGAAGGAAAAGGAAAAAACTATAAAATTGAATCTAAAAAAAAGCAAATATTAAATAACAGTTTTGTTGGGCAGCCTCTTTCAAGAAGTTTCTGGTCAGTCAGTCTGATTTAATTGTTTTGGATCAGAGGAGAACCCTTTCAACCTTGGCACTGTTGTGCATCTTAGGGGAACACAGTGCCTCACCCCCAAACACGTGGTTTCACTTTTTATTTATTTTAGCCAACCACCATATTGTAAAAGACTTATTCTTAAATACCCTAGACACCAAAAGAGGAATTGTAAAATACTCAAGGCATTACTATAGACATAAACAAAAACATACTGATTAAATTTGCCTGGAATTATCCTTGGATTGGATAAGCTAAAAAGGAAGTTATGGTGAGGAGTGAGTTGTGGAGGTTGTAGGATGACAGAGTATGAAGAAGTCTGGGTTAAATAGATATGCTTAGGCCACAGCATAGTGGAGTTTTCCCATCTCAATGTACTTAAATGAGGAGGAAGAACACGAGGAAAGACCAAGATGACTTCTAAGGGTCTTCCTTAGAGAAAATTTCAAATGCAAAATTCCAAATTGAATTCCAAATCTTAGAGATGGAAGTGTAAGATGATTCATGAGTTTTCCTGGTGTATTTAAGCTGTTTCCACGTGCAAAAATTCTATTTAAAGACAACTTTCCAAACTGACATAAAGCTTAAATTAAAATATTTTCTATGAATAAGCTTCATGAGGTCTTTCTAAAGTCAATCTTTGTCATCTTTCACATTTCTTGATGAAACTATATAATAACTGCCCAGGTATGCACAAACTAGCTCCCATGTTCTATGAGCCAAGATTTACGGCTCAGATATGATGTATCCCCCCAAAACTACTTATTAACACAGGGATAGTCAGAGGCAAAATGATTGAATTATGAGAGCTGCAACCTAGTTGGTCCATCCCAATTTGAGTGGACTGTGTGGTAACTGTAAGCAGGTGTGACATGGCTGGAGCATGTGGGTCACTGGGGGCATACCCTGGGAAGGTTCATCTTCCTTGTGTCCCCTTCCCCTCTCATTCTCTCTGTTTCCCACTGCCATATCTTGAGCTGCTTTCCCTTGCCATGTTCTTCTGCCATGATGTTCTGCCTCACTTCAAGCCCAGAGCAATGTATTGGCCAGCCATGGACTGAACCTCTGAAACCATAAGCCAAATGATACTTCTCCCCCTCTAAGTTGTTCTCATCAGGTACTTTGGTCAAACAACAAACAACTGAGTAACAAATTCTAACACTGATGCTGTATGGTTTCCTTGGACTAAATCTAGTCTACTGTTGATTTTTTTTCCTACAGTCTTTTTGAAAAGAGAAACTAACTGAAGAGATTTCAAATATTGTGCTATTGATTTTTGGTAGGCCAGTTGCATTTCAACAAAAATTTTTAAAGCTGGCTTGGTATTAGTTTCACTAAATAGGCAATTTCCTTTAATTAAATTACTCTAAAACATCTGTGCCCTTACAAGTTCTCCTTTTGAAGTTGACTTGATTTTCTTTTGTGCAGTTGTTCTAAAAAATAATCATTCTTTCAAAAATGTTTTCTATGTAAAAAGGAATTACTGGACTCACAAATAATCAAAGAAATCCAAATTAAAACAACACACTATTTTTTTTTGCCTGTTAAATAGGCAGTGATTAAAAAGAATATTAAGACTTGGTTCTAGTAGGAGTGTGAGAAAAGGAACTGTTGAAGGAAGCATGAAATAGTTCAAATTTACTTGCTCAGTATGTGTCAAAAGCCTTTAAAACAGTCACCCTTTTGAATCAATTATTATACTGTTAGGGATTTATCCTAAGGAAATGTCAGACCTTTGTGCAATCAAAACAAAAATGCAACTGTGGAACTCATAGAAGTCTCAGAAAAGAATGATGGTTGATGGTGGGGAGGGATTATAGAAATGTTGGTCTCCCCAATACAAAAATTTCAGTCAGGAGGATTAAATCCAAGATATCTATTGTCCAATATGGTGACTATAGTTAATAACAATATTATATAGATCTAAAAGTTGCAAAAAAGTAGATTTTTTATGCTCTTACACAAAAAAGCATATGAGGTGATGCATATAAACAGCTTGATTTAGCCATTCCTCAAGGTATACATAGTTCATAATGTATACCATAAATGTATGCAATTTTTATCAATTTAAAATAAGTAAATGAATGAACATAACAATAAAACACACTACCATGTAGTCATTAAAATAGTAGCATGGATCTCAACTTTTAAGTGCAAACGGCCCATGATTTATTACACTGTCAGTATGATTTGTATGATTGCCATTTTAGGGAGAAAAATGTACATATGCATGGCTCAAACAAAAAGTCTGGAAGGACATATTGATGGTCCCCAAGTCATAAGGCTTATATTTAAGGGGCTTTTACTTTACAATGGTGCAATACTGATATACATTCAGTAGAAACTGTGCATTGAATTCTGATCTTTTCCAGGTTAGTGATATTCCGGAGGGTATTTTCTAGCGATGCTGGGCAGCAGCAGTGAGCCTTGTTGCCCAGTTTGCCATGTCATTGTGGCAGTAAACAACTGGTACTCTACAGCGTACTGTCTTTCTAAGATAGGATGTTTAGCATTTCGGTAACTGAATACACTTTCAACTTCTGAGGGCTCATCAGGACGCAGCCCCATCATAAGTGGAGTAGCATCTGTACTCATAGTGATAGCTATGATAATTGGTGTGCTCTTAAATTTTCTAAAAAAGCGTGGGTTTTCATATTAACGGTTACCACAGGTTATCCACTAACTCGATCAGGTCTGAGAAATAAACATTTAAATCATCAGGCTGTAATGGACTTCTTCCATAATCGATTAGCTAAATTCAAGGTATTAGTTTTCTCTCCTCTTGTCACCCCTTTAAATCTAATTGGCCATTTGATCCCACACTGGTTTCTAAAGATTGGCTCTGGTCAAGACAGGAGATGACTTCTGAAAATCCTCACAAGACTTTGTTTGTAGCCTATGCCAGACCAACTTAACACAGCAACTCTTAAATGCTTTGGGGTAAGGAAACAAAATCTGAGCTGCAGTAGGATCAATGAGCAAACAAGAGTTGAGAAAGAAGGGCTAGAAAATACAGGGTTAGAAGAATTTTTGTTGCCATAGCCAGTGTTTAATAACTATGAATAAATGGACTAGATTTTGATATCATATTGAAAAAAACTATGTTGCTCTCTGTCAAGTTAGTGGAGAAAAGGGTGGACTATGTAACAAATTGTGTCAGGACCAATGATTAAAAACATGGATAATGTGTAGTTAGATCATAACCTTAGATTTTAAATCAAAATAAATTATATATGAATAATGTCTTTAAAATATGAGACTAAAAAGGTACTAAAGAAAATCTCAGTCAATAGCCACAAATTAACTCAAAATTAGAGGTACCAGCCAAGTGTGGTGGTGCACGCCTGTAATCCCAGCAGCTCAGATGCTGAGGCAGGAGGATTACGAGTTTGAAGCCGGCCTCAGCAATGGGGAGGTGCTAAACAACTCAGTGACCCTGTTTCCAAATAAAATACAAAATAGGGCTGGGGATGTGGCTCAGTGGTCGAGTGCCCCTGAGTTCAATCCTGTACCAAAAAAAAGAAAGAAAGGAAAAAAAGTTATAGGTACTTACCAAAAATTGCTAGAGACTTAATATGTACTTAAAATATGTATTTGTATACTTACATTTGCACTTATATTTAAAATATTTGTTGTCAAAAAATAAATTACAAATTGTGAAAATATTTGTAACATATGACAAAAGGCTTGATATTGTTAACTTTAGAAAGAATTTTTATAAATTAATAAGAAATGTTGATGATCCCAATATAAAAGTGGAACAAGATTAAAACAGTAAACATAATTTTTAACCTCACCAGTAAACAGAGAACATTAAAGCCACACTGATACATCATTTTGTACCTACCATATTGGCAAAAATAGATTTTCACTCTCTGAAGGACAGTTATCAATACTCCCCCCAAAAAAGTCTTTAAATCGCACACAGGTGGCCATGGTTTGAACATCTGTGTACTCTCCAAGATTCATGGGAAATTTAATCTCCAATGCCACAGTACCAAGAGGTGTGGCCTTTAGGTGGAGCTCTTAAGAATGGAATTAGGTATCCATAAGAGCTTGATGGAGACTGTTTGCCTCTTTTGTCTCTTCCACGATGTGAGGACACAGTTCCATTCCTCCAGAGGATGAGGCAACAAAGTGCCATCTTGGAAGCAGAGACTGGGCTCTTACCAGACACTGAAACTCCTGACTCCTTGATCTGGACTTCCTAGCTGCTAGAACTGTGAGAAATATTTCTGTTGTTTATATATTACCCATTCTGAGGTATTTGGGCACAGTAGCACAAATGGGCTAATCCAAAAATTTCCCTTTGGAGAATTTTTTCTCAACAAACAATGCATGAAGCTTTCTTTGTGAGTAAGGATAGTCATTGAAGCACTGTTCAAACAAGGAAAAACAAACTATTTGTCCAAGAGAGGGATTGCCTAAGAAATAAATTTGCTGACTACTAATATTCTTATAGAATATTGGCATGTACATGAATATTTACATAAACATGTAAACATGTAAATACACATATTTGTAGGGAAAAGGAAGTCTTAAATCAGACAAAAGGAATGGAGAAGAGCACCTTCATTCTCTTCATCATTCAGTCCAGAACTCAGGAACTCTCCTGACCCTGGCCAACACCTTTTCATTTTTTTGACTCCCAGCTTAAATTCTTTCCCCTCAGGAAAAGCCTTCCCTAAGCCTGAGTGCCCTCTACTTCCCCCCTTTTAACCCAAGTCATAGATGGCTGTCTGTCTTCCCCTCTCAAATCTGATCATCATATAGGAGTTGTGTTTCTCTTGTTGATCAGTGTCTCCAGTGGTGAGGAAACAAATGGCTGGCATATAACAATATGAAATATGTATCAAATGGATTCACTTGTCTCTCCTATTTACATTTTTTTTCTTCCCTTCCTTCTTTTCCTCCTTACTTCTCTTTCCTTCTTTTCTTCCTTACTTCTCTTTCCCCTTCTTAAGTCATAATGGCCAATACTACCTAACCCCTCTGGTGTGGGCTGTGTATGTACTGGATAGAGATGTAATAGAGTTGACATAGTCCCTATTATAGTTGAAAGTCCCTGTTACAGCTTGGAAAGCCAGCAATTCCATTAGAAAATCATAGGCTTGCACTGTGTTTGCATACTAATAAAAGACTGTGGGATTTTAATGGCGTAAATTAAAAACACATCATTTATTCCAGCCAAGATTGGCAACTTAAAACTGAGTAGAAAGTCAACCTCATTTTTTTTGTTTTTGAACCAGGGATTAAACTCAGGGACACTTAAACATTGAGCCATAGCCCCAGCCCTTTCTTTGTATTTTACTTAAGAGACAGGGTCTTGATGAGTTGCTTAGGGCCTTGATAAATTGCTCAGGCTGGCTTTGAACTTGTGATTCTCCTGCTTCAGCCTCCTGAGCTGCTGGGATTACAGGCATATGCCACCATGCCCAGACTCTTTTTAAAGATCCCACTATTTAAATTTCATGAAAAAGATTTGTAAAGGCACCAGATTAAAATCTCCCCACCCCCATGCCAGTAACAATACCTTAGATCTCAGTGTCAATCCTCTGCCTTTGTCTAATGAGTGAGCCCCTCCCATGGTGCCAATTCAGTCAGAAAGACTGCATCTCTAACATAACCTTCTCTCTTTCTCCAAAAGCCAGTTATTTGGACATTCTAAAAAGAGGACAAAGTATTTTCACTGACTTCCCTGCCTCTTTCTGCTTCCTGTAAAATCCTACCATAAACACTGTCTCCAACAGAACCATCAGGTTGAGCTTACCCTCTGCTGCAGATTATTTCTAGGGCTTCCAAGTTCCCGTGGTAGGCTGCCAGGAGAGTGGGAGTCATTCCATCTTCATCAGAAAGATTCAGATCTCTCTTGGTAGCCTCTTTCAGAAGTTCCAGGTAGCTATCACTAGCAGCTTGGTGGTAGCGAGTAGACATTTTTTTCTGTTCACTAAGGCTTGGCCAGATATTTCTCTTCAGGCAAAGCAGAATGTTGGCAGAGTGACTGTCCTATAGAGCTGGTTAATAAGTGATAACAAGCGTTAAGCTAGGGCAAAGTTCATTCCAGTCTCTCTCCTTGGAAGGCAGCCAGAAAGTTTTGAAGCACTGAACTTGGACCTTTTCCTTCTGGAATGACCATGACATTGAATATTGAAGCCCGCTGTGTTCATCTTGAAGGCTTTTAGGCATGCTTAATTTTTGCCATGTCCATTACAAGTCTTAATGATGGTGGTTATCATAATACAGGATGTAAAATACTAATTTCCAAAATATTCAGAACTAGTCTAGTTGACTGGGGAGGTCTTTTAATAGCTGTATTGAGATACAGTTGGTATGTTTGAAATTTACCCATTTGAGGTATATACTCCAATGATTCTTAGCAAATTTTACCAAGTTTTGCAACCATTACCATAATTCAATTTTAGAACATTTCCATCAAGCTAAGAATATCCTACATGTTCATTTGTGATCTATCTTAATTCCCACTCCCAGTGCTAGGAAACCACTAATCTTTTCCCTCTCTATGTATATTTGCTTTTTATGAGCATTTCATAAAAAATGTAATCATAAAATATATAGTCTTGTATCTAGCTTATTTCAAAAGAGAAATTTTGAAGTTCATCTTTTTATTGCTGAATAATATTCCATAATGCTAACCTATCAAATGTTCTCTGTTCATTCAATGGTTGATGAACAGTGGCATGTTCCCCTTTATTTTGGCAATTATGTAAAAAAGGTACTATCAATATTTACATACAAGTTTCTGTACAGATATACTTTTACAACTCTTGAGAATATGGTAAGGAGCAGAATATTTGCTGGGTGATATGGTAATTTATATTTAAGAAAATGCCAAACCGAACTTCTAATATTCTGTAGTAAAGTAAGATAATGATAGTTGACAACGATTAATTGTATATTTCTAAATAGCTAGTAGAGAGGATTTTGATGTGCCAATTACCCTGATTTGATTGGATCTATACTAAAATTTCACTCTTTAGCCCATACATGTGTTTAGTTACTACACTAATTATGTTATATTTGTGTTAAAAATAAAATACAGGCACATATAAAAACAAGTTGCCAAATTGTTTCCCAAAGTAGCTATACCATGTCACATTGCCACAATGTATGAGAGTTCCAATTTTTCCAAATTCTTGCGAGTCTTTGTTACGCGAGTCTTTGTTACTTGTCCGTCTTTTTGTTTATGTCCATCCCAGTGGTATGAAATGGTATTATGTGGCATTTGTTTACATTTCCCAAGCGAGAACACCTTTCATGGGCTTTTTAGACGTTCTTACGTTTTCCATGCAAATCTTTTCCCCATTTTTTTTCATTGAGTTGTCTTTTTACTAGTGAATTGTAGGAATTCTTTATATATTCTAGACACAAGTCTTTTGTCCAATATTTGGAACAAAAAGCCAGACACAGTTCTCATGCCTATAATCCCAGCTACTCGAAAGTCTGAGGTAGGAGGGTTGCAAGTTTGAAGCCAGCCTGGGCAACTTCAGGAGATCCTGTTATTTTTAAAAATAAATAAATAAATTAATTAATTAATTAAAGGCTGGGGCTTAGCTCAGTGGTAAAGCACCCCTGAGTTCAATCCCCAGTGTGTGTGGGCCGGGGGCAGGGAACACACATCAAAATTTATAGGATAAAATTTAAATTACTTAAGGGGAAATTCAGAGGTTTTAGTTAGAAAAGGAGAAAGGTTTTAAATCATTAACTCAAATTTCCACTTGAGAAAGGAGGAAAAGTATGGAAAAAATTAATGTAAATAAGGAGTACAATAGAACACTCAAAAAAGTCCAAATCTATCTGTAATCAACATAAAATTAAATGGGCCAAATTCACCACTCAGAAGACTCAATGTGTTTTATTTGTAATATTTGCATTTAAAAATATAAAATTGCAGAATGACTGAAAGAAAAAAGAAAAAGTTAGATTAAGCAAACAGAAAATTGGTGTAGCTATATTTATATCACATAAAATATAATTCAAGCCAAAAATTACTAGAGATGAGAGAGAAAACACATAATAATGAAAAGAAAAATTAATTTTAAAATGATTGTCCTAAAATTATGTATACCAAATAATATTGCTCCACAATAGATAAAACAAAAATTAAGTAGAATTTCAGAGAAAGAACAAATATATAACCATCATGGGAGATTATAACACACTCCCTTAGTGTTATAGATCAGATTAAATATTAGTACAGATATTAAACCATTTGAACACAACTAACAAGATTGATATTAAGTCATATATTTAACCCTGCAACCAACCAAAAAATGCATGTTCTTTTCAAGCACACAGGAAATATTTATAACAATTGACCCCCATATAGAACCAATGCAGGTCTCAACAAATAAAAATAACAGGTTCCAAGCCTACATGTTCTCAGAAGACCCGGCAAGAAAATTAAAATCTATCACCCTTACATAACTGAGCACCTGTGGTACACTTTTATGCCATTTTTAACATTACATACCATTTGCATTATGTATTTTCCTCTCTTTAATCTGCCATAAATACCTTCCCATGTTGTTACAAAATCTTTAATATATTTGGAGAATAGTCCACTAAATTGATGTGATGTTTATTCCTCTTAACTCTTTTTGTCCATCTGTATTTCAAAATAAATTATTTGCCCACTTGGTAAAAGTACAGATCTTTCATCTGCAGAATCCCTACAATAATTAATTAGCTCCAAGGGTCACTGTTATTTTTTCTGGTTTCTATGTGAACATCAGAAGCTATAGGAAGCTGCCTGGAGGACAGCATTATTTAGCCATAAAAAATTTTTTGTTTTTGTTTTTAGCCCAGAGAAAATGACATATTCAAACATGTTTGTGAATACTTTGAGAAGAAGGAAAGATTGTTTCTCAATTTTTGCATAAGATCTTTAGACACAATTGGATTAATTAGTGCAGTATGACAGAAAAATATACATAACTAGGGAGAAGGCTTCTCAAAAATAAATTAATTGTAGTACAGTCCTATGTGCCAATCAACCAAAGAGTCTGCTGTCAGAGGAAGATAAAGAGGAGGAGAATAATGAGGATAAGGATGAAGGCAAATGATTAAAAGGATAGAGCAATTATAGAGAGAAAGAGGACTGGAGATGGAGGATGAGGAAGAGAGAGAAGAGTAAGAAGAATTTCTTGGCTTTAGTGATTTTTATGACTTGGACTTAAACCTACCTATGAAATGACGAAATATCTGAGCCAGGCATGGTGGCGGTTGACTATAATCCCAGCTCCTGGGAGGCTGAGGCAGGAGGATGGCAAGTTTGAGGCTAGTCTCACCAACATACGGACACTCTGTCTAAAAGTAAAAAATAAAAAGGGCTGAGGAAGTGGTTCAGTGGTAGAGCACCCCTGGGTTCGATCTTCAGTACCAAGAAAAAAATAAAGAGAGGGAGAGAGGGAAGAAAGATAAGACAGCTGAAGTTTTTTAAATGGTAAAGATCCCGGAACCCTATGACATTTCCTTTGGAAACTTCTTCTTTGGAATAAAAATGAGTGAAGAAAAGAAGAAAAAGCAGAAGCAACTTGTTCTGAAGTTGAATATCCTTCGTACCTCATCCCTTCAAGGTGAGGTTGAGGAAGGGGGTTGAACTCAGAACTAGAAGACCTGGAATCCCTAAGATCTAGGGCAAGTGGCTCCATCTGGTTGAGCTTCAGTTTCCTTGTGGGTGAAACTGGGAGATGTTGCTAATGATCACAAATGTCACTATCAACTAACTTTACAGTAGTAAAGATGAAGCAAGATAAAATTCCTTACAAACTACAAAGTACGGTTTTACAAACTGTAAGTAGTAGTGTGATTGTGATTGTTCTATTTTCTTATTCCCCAAAGCCCAAAAGAAACAAAATTCATGAGAAATAGTGAGGGCAGACGTTAATGAAAAGAATGTAGATGTGCATATAATTTAGACACCAACTCCTTCTGGGGAATCTTCTAGTTGGTAGGGGAGATTATGGATTTTTGCTGTTTTGAATGGACTGTTCTCATGGAAATGAATATTTGAATGTGTAACAACAGTATGCTGCTGGCCTCTTTCGAGGTCAAGAATATGTGCCATACACAGAGACATGGAGGGTCAGACTTGAGTGGTGCTACCCTTACTCGTGGCCCTCAACCTGTCTTGTTGGAGCCAAGCCCCGCCCCCACACCTCTCCACTCTCCTGCAGCACTAGTATAACCCAGCTTCAAGAAACATCCTGCAGTGACTTGTGTGTCCTCCTGGCTGTCACTTAGGTTGAGAGGGATAGCTTTTGTCATTTGTTTCCCTAAAATTCTAGAAACTCAACTCAATCTATTATCTAGCATTTGGGGCATTTAATTCTCAAATTTCGCTTTGAGAATCCCTTCTACCCAAACAGCTCTTACTTTGGACCAGAGAAAACAGCATTCATAGACCCCCCAGGGTCAGCACAGAAGAGATTCTCCCACCAACAGATCTTCCCCTCCCCTCAGAACAATGACATAGTCCACTTCTCATTGTTGTGTTTTTAGTTTTACAGCAGCTAATCACAGCTGGGTGGACCAATGCTGGCCAAGAAGAATTTACCTAGGATTCTGACTAACTGTAACACACAGTCTGGTGAGGTTCCTTTGCTCCCAGTGAGGAAAAAAAGAGACACAGACTGATGAGAGAGACATAGTGACAGTTGATCTGTCCATCCTATGTACCAGTGCTAGCAAAGTGAAAACCAAATGTCTCCCTTGTTGTTCCCAAAAGCTATTCGCTGCTAATTGGGAAAGAAATTCAATGGTTTCTGCGTCCCAGAAACGCATACTCTGGGTAATGAGATTGCCCCCTACACCCTAAAAGATCTGGTTTTCAAAGCAAACTGTGTTTGTTCTTTAAATAAAGCTATTCATGTCTAATTACAGAAGAAGCCCGCTTGTATGGAGGGGAAGCACATTTTTACGTAATAAGGAAAAAAAAAAAAAAAAAAGATCTGAGCAGAACATTACTTTTAACAAGATTACTTCATCTAATGAGGGTCTTATTATGAATTTCAATGAAAATAAAAACAATAAAGGAGAGTAAAGGAAATTAAAAAGGGAATTACAAAAGTCTTGTTGTTACATGAAAAACTTACAAGAACCAGGCAAGAGTGAAACAAAGCACTGTTACCACCCTGCTCTGAGCACTGAACCAGGGCTTATGAGAAACCAAA
The DNA here is from genome assembly GCA_025594165.1 of Tamias sibiricus. NCBI lineage: Eukaryota > Metazoa > Chordata > Mammalia > Rodentia > Sciuridae > Tamias > Tamias sibiricus. The sequence goes on along the minus strand of CM046674.1, from coordinate 16,422,698 downwards.
CTATTGAGGTAAACACAATTCTCCAGAAACTGTCACTTACACCTGTCCTATTTTTTTCTCTTTAGCACAGTAATAAAACTGTTCAAACTATTCAAAGTGGATTTAAACACACATCACTCTTAAAATTTAAGAAGAAACTTTCTTTCCCACATTGAAGGTCATTGATGTTGTTTTCCTTAGAAACATTGTTTAAAAAACAAAAATACAGACATGAAGTGGTAAAAAGGAACCATTGTCTGCACTTTTGTTTTTACTTCTCCAGATGAAAATGTTTAGGTGGGTTAAGTTGACTATTGAAATTGTAATCTCCCTGAAGTATTGATTGGACTTAATTTATTCACATAAGTTTAAAATCATTCAGAGCACTATTTTTCTACCAAAAAAAAAAAAAAAAAAAAAATACAGAGTTGTTATTGTACCATCTGGTTTGCATGAAGAATCTCTTGGCATCTCTTAACAGCACATTTTATAAATGCTAAATCCCAGATGGTATACATTTTAACAGTGGAGAGTTTTATAAAGGCTTCCAATAACAAATTCTTTAAAATTTGAATACTGGCTAGTCTAAGCAAAGGCTATGAATTTTAATTCTACACTTGAATCAACTAGCTTTGTTAGCTGGATAAATTTTCTTTTCTTTCTTTCTTTCTTTTTTTTTTTTTTTTTTTTTTTTTGGTTTCCTTATGCCTTTCCCCCTTCCTAATTAATTATCGGTTCTGTGACTTGAAGATTTCAATCAACTTAATTCTTCTACCAGTGTGTCGCCTGTATAACTCTATGACCTGAATTCCCCTCAAGTCCTATTAAAAACTGCAGAAGCAACAATCATTGAAAAATCCATATTAGCTGCCAATTTGTTTAAAGATGGCAGAATTTACCACAGAGTAGGTGTGTGACAGCACCTTTTATCATATCATCATATACCACCAAACTATTTAATTCTTGAAGCTGATAGTTGGATTGGGAAGATAAGCAAAAGTGAACGCCAAGCATTGCATTGAAATAAAACCAAAGTTATGGGAGAAAACTCAGGTTCTGAAGCCAGAGACAGACAGAAAGCCCCAAATTGGATCTTGCCATGAACTTGGGCAAATTATTTCTGAGACTCAGTTTCCTCATCAGTAAAATGAAGAGAATAATTTTCCAATTATTCATGGGTTTGTTGCAAGCAATTGCTAAATGAATATTTGTAAAATACTTGATACCGTGTAGGGTGTGCAGTGAGTACACAATAAGTGGAAATTAGCAGCAATACCACTAAATAGAAGGAAGGTAGAAATCACCTCCCCTCTAAGCCGATTATAGACCTATGATCACTCTCCACAACCATCTTCCCTTTCCTCTGCATTTTCTTCCCAATAACCAAAACAGGTAGGACATGGGGGGAGGAGGGGGGCTTGTGCTATTTCTTATCATGGTATAGTAAAAAATAATAGATTTTATAGTCACACAGAATTGATTTCCATCTGGGATTTTATATTAGTTTGCTAGGGATGGGATGTTTAAACAACAGAAATTAATTTTCCCACAGTTCTAGAGACTGAACATCTGGGATCAAGGTGTTGGCAGGATCAGTTCTTTCTGAGAGCCACAGGGGAAGGATCCACTCCACATCCCACTCCTTGGTTTATAGTTACCCACCTTCTTCTTAATGTCTTCACAATGTCCTCTCCCTGTACATTCTGGGTCCAAATTTCCCTGTCTTGTGAGGACACCAGTCACGTTGGTTTGGGAAGGCGGAGGTAGGGATGGGGATCTAATGGCCTCAATTTGATGTTATCACCTCTGTAAATGCCGTCTCCAAATACAGTAAATACAGTCCCATTCTCAGGTCCTGGGGATAATCTCCAACATGAACTTTTTTCCATGGAGAGAGACACATTTGGTCCATAACAACTGGGGGGATTCACCTCTAGGAGGTTTCAGCTTCTTTTCTTACTCCTATCAGTGCCTAGCACAAGACCTATACATAATGGACTTTGACAAAAATCGTCTTCCCTTCTTCCTAGAGAGGCTCATACACTCACATATTTCTGAGAACTTCCTGCTCCTCCCTGCACCCTCTGTGCAGTGTGAAAGACACAGGTGCGGCTTTACAAAACTTGCAGGGGACCAAAACAGGAAGGGGTGGATTACGAGCCATGGTTAAGGTAGATTTAACAGGACTCAGCTCTGACTTGAATATGAGGGGGAAATGTTGTGGGAAAGATATTTTAAAAATTATACAAACATGGGAATCAAATTCTTTATACAGAAGGGGAAAAAAGTAAAGAACAGAGATGAGGGGAGATGGCATTTCATTTCCAGGACTGTCAGTAAGGAGTGGTGGGACCTAGGGCGATTGCATCTATCCGGGTTCCAGATTCCTCTCCTGAAGAGATAGTAACCAATTCTGCATCACTTTGGTTTGATCAGAGACGCAGAACCATTCTGAGTGACGTAGAACAAATGAATTATTATAGGAATTAGACTAACATTATAAGAATTAGACTTTCAGAAGCAAGTTGTCAATAAGGCTTTCTGTCGTACTTGGTAGAGCCCGCAATTGGGAAAGAAAGAAGGGCATGAAGAGATGATATGAAAGAGAAAACTAGAAACTGCAGGAGAACAAAATGGAACCCATGCCCATATTTCATCACCTCCAACTGCATTAATGCTGGCGCCTGCAGGACAAGCTGCCATCTTTCATGATAGAGCTGTACACAAACCTGACCCAGGATTCAGAGACAGTAAGAAAATACGGAAGGAGCTGGAGGAGCCTGGCTACAATACATGTGGTCACCGTGGTTTGGAAAACTAAACTCCCATGGCCGATGGTATAAGTATGGCTTGTAAATGCTTAAAGATGGCTTGTTTGATGGGCATAGGATTTTGAAAATGTTTTTAAATTAAATATCAACACTTAACAGTGAGGAAATGTAGTAAAGTCTGGATTTTCAATTTCAAGATGAAAAATTGAAGGTGATGACAGTAACTTCTACCCCGCTGCTCTGGCTGATACTGACCCTCATGGTTGCAATTAGTCTATTGTCATTTTTCATTATGCAGAAACTATTTCCTTGCATCCAACCCACTTCACTCAAACACAGTATCTGCCGGGCTCCAAGAGGCACATCTGACCACTTTTTGAGTGTGACAGTGTCCCCTAGATACTTCTCACACCAATTAAATCCTGACTTGTCTTCATTTCCTTTGTGCCAATCACTCACCAAATATATATTATGCACCTATGTGGAAGCCTTTATAGTCACCCTTTCTTACATTTCTGCTCAACCTCCAAGCATCACAAAGCCAGTTCTAATTGGGACACCTGCCCTTATAGGGCTGTGAGACTTAAAAAACTTGCATATTGTACAACTGCAGATGAATTAGTGGAAAGAAAACACACACACACACACACACACACACACACACACACACACATAGTTGCAGGAGAATTTTCCAATCCAGCCAAGGATATAGAGATATCATAGAAGTGGCAACACAGAAAAGTTAGTCACTATGTGCTTTCAGAACAATTTATTCTGGTCCTTTCATGTTATTGCTGTGCGAGCTCCTAACACAAACATTCCCTGAACAAGCAAAGTCCTGTCATAGTTGAAAACAACAGCCCATTTCTTGCTACATCACTCTCCTAGTATATGCAGACCACTCTAAGAAAAAAAAAAATATGTATCTATATGTACACATAACATATACACAAACACAACCCTAATCTCTTACAGTTATTAACTTCTCTTGGTTCTTGAGCCAAATTCAGCATAAGCAAAGTCACACACCTAAATGGGATAAAGAAAATCAACTCAGTATCCAGGTATTCCCAGATACCGTTGCTGTCCTTCTCTGCACACAAAAGGCATGTAGCAAAGACCTGGCTTAGGGCAGATGTTCAATGAGTGTCAGAAGCCTTGCTCCACAAGTACCACCCCTGCCTGCCCACATTTAATATTCCCAACTCATCTAACACCTTGTGTTTCCATCGCAATCTTTTGCTTCAAGCAACAGAAATCAATTCTGGGTAAAACACTTTTTAAGTAACAATTAAGTAGTAAGAAATGAAGTCACTCTGTGGGAAAAACACCTGTAACAAACAAAAAATCAATGTTATTACAAAAAAAAAAAAAAAAACAGAATTGAGGGACTGTGTTTTATGGATTTGAAGAGACCAGAGAGACATAACCAAATTCAATGCATGAAACTTGACTGGATCCTTCTTTATAAAGAGAGAGCTTTAATTCATATTCTTGAGACAAATGGGAAAATTTGCTTATGGACTGTATTAGATGACATTATGGAATTATTTTCTTGGGAGAGAGAATGGTATTGTGATTATGGAGGAATATGACCTTGCTTTGGTTGACACTTATAATTTATTTAGAAGTATGATGATATCCACAACATACATTGATTGATTGATTGACTCACTGGTACTGGAGATTGAACCCAGAGTTACTTTACCACTGAGCCACATCCCCAATGCCTTTTATTTATTTATTTATTTTTTGAGACAGGGTCTCTCTAAGTTGTGGAGGCTGGCTTCAGACTTGCAATTGTTCTGCTTAGCCTCCTAGGTTGCTGGGATTATAGGCATGAGCCACCACGCCCAGCACCCCCAAATTACTTTTAAATGACTCAATGACAAAAACATGTAGAGAGACATGATGAGGCAAATATGGAAAGTATCAGTAATTGTTGAACTCTGCAGGTGGTTTATACATACTCGTTGCTTTATTTTTTACGTTTCTGTGTAAGATTTCAAAATTAAAAGAAAAATTGGAGATAAAGACTATATATACCTACAAAACTAGAAGGGCTCCTAGGATCAAAGAGACAGCTAATCCCTCAGGGAATGGGCTGAGCTCCAACCCAGGTTACCCTGATGGAACTTCAGATTCCACAGAAAGAGTGTTGATTGATTAGCTTCGGTCACATACCTCCCCCTCCCCCAAAGATTGCTGGAGGCAGCTTGACAAAGTGTCACCCAGATTACATCTCTTGGGAAAGAGATTTCCTTATAGCAAGCCACATCACAGTGCCACTCTTAAAAGAAGGGCAGATGATACCAGACAGAAAAATATAATATATGTATGTATTTATGTATTTAAGTTTACTCGTTTACACCTAGGTCTTGAGTGGTACTTAAGTATTCAATAAGTATTCATTTGGTCTCCTCCATCAGAAACCCCTCAATGACTCTGTGTGTGTGTGTGTGTGTGTGTGTGTGTGTGTGTGTGTATGTGGTGGGGGTGCACTCACATATGTATGTGTTGCTTCTTTGGAGATTTCACAACTTCACGATTGCTCAATAAACACTCCCCACCTCTACAGGAGTATGTATTCAATTTCATAACTAAAGGCTGGGATTGTTTTGAAACAAAATCTTTAATTCTAATAATGGTCATAGACACCTACTGCCATTAGTGTGCCGCATAACAAGCCACCCAACACTAGGTGTCTAAAACAGCAAGCACTCGTTCAACTCAAGTCTGCAGTCAACAGCTGGTTCAGTTCTTCTGGACCCAGCCGACCTTGGCTGGACTCACTTGTTCATCAACAGTCAACTGGCAGCTCAGTAGAGGACCAGCTGCTCCAGCATGGTCTGGCTCTGCCTTTTGGGGTTGCCCATCATCCGGTAGACTAGCCTGGGCTTGTTCTCACGGAGAGAGCATAGGTAAGCAAGACCTCTTGAGAGCCAGGCTTGGAACAGGCATTCAGACATACCAGTTTCTACTGGCCAATGCAAGTCATAAGGCAAATTTGGGGAAAGAGGTGAAACAGGTTGACTACAAGGACACAATGCTAAGAGTGGGAGTACAGAGAGGGGTAGAAAAGTGGGGCCTTTACCATCAATCCACCGTATCACTTTAAGAAATTTAATATACAGTCAGCCCTCCATAGGTGTAGGTTCCCACCTCAGATTCAACCAAACACAGTTCAAAGATATTCAGGAGGAAAATATTGCTTCTGTACTGAACATGTACATAATTCTTTTTCTCATCATTATTCCCTAAATAATATGACATAGCAACTATTCACATAGCATTTGCATTGTATAAGGTATTACAGGTAATCCAGAGATCACTTAGAGTATACAGGAGGATGTGCATGGGTTGTATGAAAACATTATGCCATTTCATAGAAGGTACTTGAGCATCTGAGGATTTGGATGTGGTTGGCGGGGAGGGTCTTGGAATCAATTCCCCCATGGATATCTTGGGACAACTATTTTATTTTCTATCAACTAAAAGGAACATGATACATTGCTAAGAAACCTTTTCTTTATTCCTATGGTAACCATTGCCCCAGCTATTAGCACAGAGTTATCTGTGTTAACATTTGTGTGTAAATTAATTTTAGTTAACATTTACATACAAATGAGCTTTTTTGTTTTTTAGTTCTAGTTGGACACAATACCTTTGTTTTATTTATTTATTTTTATGTGGTGCTGAGGATTGAACCCAGGGCCTTGCACGTGCAAGGTGAGCGCTCTAGTGCTGAGCCACAACCCCAGCCCACAAACGAGCTTTTATTTAGAACCTCTAAGCTTTCTGTCATTCATGTATTGAAGCAGCCCTACCTTTATATTTATAGACAAAGCCTTTGTCCTAGTGTTTTCACTTTGTTTTTTCTTAATCTACTACTATTAGAAGGTTCATCAACTTGGGTTTGTCTAAAGGTCCAAAGGGGAATATTTACATTATTAAAGAAACTACCACATAGCCAGGCTCAGTGACACACCCCTGTAATCACAGAGGCTTGTGAGGCCGAGGCAGAAGGATTGCAAGTTCAAAGCCAGCCTCAGCAACTTAGTGAGGCCCTAAGGAATTCAGTGAGACCCTGTCTCTAAATAAAATGGTTGGGGATGTGGCTCAGTGGTTAGGTGCCCCAGGTTCAATTCCCCGTACAAAAGAGAAAGAAAAAAAGAAACTACCACATGATGTTCAAGAATGTTCTCATTGACAGTCTTATTTTGCCAAGTTAAATTCACATTTGATATTTAAAAGCTATTTTAATCTGTATTAGCATAACTGGTAGAAGTCTATTTCTTATTTATCTATAGTGCTAAATTCTAATTAATGTCATCTTGTACTTTTAAAGCTAAGTGAACTGTAAGAAAAGCACAGAGTTTTAAACCGCCCCCTCATGCACACACAGAAAATGGAAATGAAATTGAAGGAGGGGCTGGGATAGCATCAAAAAACTTGACTTCTCACTGGAGCTGTCTGCTACCAACTTAGTACATGACCTTGGGGAAATCACTAGACTTCTTTAGACTTACTATTTCCATTTTGTGATAGGGAGTTGAACTTTGGCAGCCTCATGCTCTAAATCCATTCACCTGGGCATAGAACTTTTATCCCACTGAGTTTTGGCCCGTGATCCTTGGTTCTATAGCATCTCTAGGTCACTCCAATAGAAATGAGATTTTCTATGGTTACTGATACCATTTTTAAATTGTTCTAGTTGGCTAGAAGAGTAAAAGCACAAACAAATCACAGCAGGCAATGGTGGTCAATGCCTAGCAAAGCCACGTGGTGTCACTGAGCACCTGCACAGTCTCTTCCCCTGGGTGACACTGTTAACGCTCTGGAAGACCCCTCTAGATTTTCAATGCAAATACACATTTATGTACCCACATAAAGGTAGAGACATACAGAAAAGTTTCTTCACATTTTGTTTTTCCAAATCAAAACATGACAACACACTCGTTAGCACAAAAGGACCTGGCTGGACAAAACTATCAGGGATCATCATAGTCTTTATTCAGGAACAGAATTATACCTCTGATGGACCCTCTCTCCTGGTGGAATATGAGCCACCAGCCAGAGGAGGAGTCTGGAATTTTATAGGTTATACTGAGAGGTGACTTAATTAATGAGCGTGCCAGTTTGGGCACTCAGGAATTTGGGGTCTGTTTTACTAATTAATGAGTGTGTCACTTTGAGCACTCAGGAATTTGTTTGTTTGTTTGTTTTGTTTTATTTTTACTGGGCTGTGGAGGGTCTGGAGCTAGCGGTCAGTATCTGGGATCTGTTTATATGGGCAAGATGGAGGGTTGGGGGTCAGCAGCCAGCATCTGGAAAGGATTTATTTTGGGAGAGATCCATACTTAATTCTCTTCCCAGAGGCTGTCATTGTAGGTTTGATGGACATCTTCTCCCCGGGGGCTTATTTAGTCACTGGGAAAGAATGTATTGGGAAAGGATCAATGTTATTAATGCGTGGCTTTCTTTTTCACTCCCTTTTCCCAGGCTGCACTACTTGGGGGTTCGTCATTTTCCATATGTAATGACACTAAAGTCCCATGTTATGACCACCTTTCATATCAGCATTCGTAGGTTTGAATGGATCCACACAATCATATCTAATAGTCGAAGCTTATTCTGTAGTTTATCCATTTCCTTCAGGTTGTCTTCAGTTAATATTTTAACAGTTGTGGACAATAAAATCGCAGATTCAGTCTTTAAGTGTTACAAACTATTTTTATGGGAACTGCACCTCAGAAAAGAGGGCACCACCTGAATTCTGCAACAACAAAGCAATAAGCTTTCCTTCATGCATAAGAGCAACTTAAACTCCCTCAAGAAATGCCTTGGGGGTGGCAGGAGAGGCCTTGAGTAAAGACCAGGGCATTCTGAGAAGAGGAAAGGGAACACCCCTGCAATCATAAATTAGAAAACCTGAAAAGACTCATTGAAAAAGAACATGGAAAACATACATTTGAGAGACCCCTCTATTTTATTTAGTGAGATATTAAGAACCTGTCCATTTTGTAAAGACTAGCTTTTCCTCCCTACTACTAAGGAGACATCATCTTATGGAGCAGCTATTTCTTCCTTGTTCTGAAAGCTGACTTCACTCCTTGTTCATGGAAACGGAGATTTTCTAAAGCGGAATCCTAGAAACTGATCCCCAAGGGCCTGGAGCCAATAATTGGGTGGCTGTCCCTGGCACTGCACGGGCCTGGGTGAGGAAAAATGGATGAAGTTAATCTCTGCAGCACTTACCACCTTCACCAGCCCACCCTAGACCTTCTCCTCTCCACGGCTCCAGCTCAGGGCCTCTGTGCTGCCTCTCAGCCTCCCAGAAGCCCCCAAATTGGGGCTCTGACCAAAGCTGCCTTTTCCAAAGCAAAACATCCTATTCTGGAGAAAATGCACAGTCTTGGGCGGTGGGGGACTGGGACCTGGGAGAGGCTAAACAACCACATTTGCCCATCATCTCTGACCACCTTCTCAACAGGTCTCTAAATCATACATCCACACCCCTTCCTCCTCGATGCCATTCCTTAACCATCATGGTAACAAATTCCATTTGTAGAAAAAGTGCCGTGTTGGGAGAAATATGCTTAGAAGGAGTGACCATTGCTAGCGGGACTCTGCTCTGAAACAAAGTCCTTTCACTATCTTGAGTGCTCCCGATCTACTTCTTTATATTTTGCATCCCGGTGCCACTGGGACACGATCTAATCAATCCGCTCCCCTAGTGAGTTTAACCCGTGGCATCCACTCATCTTCTTGCCTCCCTCCCTTCAGTATTTCCCAGATTTTCCTGATTATAAGAATCACTGTGGTGCTTGTTAAGTGTCGGTTACCCAGGCCTCGCCCCTGGAGAGTGATTCAGCAGCTTTTGGGTGAGACCCAGGAATCTGTGATGTTAATGAGAGTCCCACGTGATCCTTTTGATCGAGGAAGCCTGGGAAACACGATTCTCAACTACAAAGGTATTTCAGAAGCTGTAACAGAGAATGGAGATTACCACTCAAATTGCACCACGAAGGCAAGACATAAAGCACTAATTGAAAATGCTATCTTGCTACTTGGGCAGAATTCAAGCATTTCAATTCACCTGTTATGGAACCTGAGCTGACATCTAGGTGTCTCAAAGAGCAATGAGAGGTGCTGAAAAGATCCATTTATTAGGTCTCAGGAAATCTGAGATTTCAACCTGGCCCTGATACTCAATTGTCAGAGCTTGGAGAAGTTGCCTTGCCTCAGTTTCCCCACCCATAAACTTCTCATTGCTACACAACAGGGCATTCTTATTCAATCACTACTCCCTTTGACCCAGGAATTATACTTCTAGGAATTTATGCTAAAGGCTAACCAGGGAAATGTATAAAAATATTCATCAGATTGTTTATAGTGATGAAAAATTGGAAACCATTTTCATGCCCATCAATAACAGCTAAATAAACACTGATGTATCTAAGCATTCAATACTATACAACCTTAAAAATGATAATGGAGATCATTCTATATGACATGGAAATTTTATGACACATTGTAAGTAATGACAGCAGGTTTAAAAAAAAATATATTTAAAGTTTACTCCCAGGTTTTTTGGTTTTGTTTAAATTGTGTGTGGTGTTTTTAGCAAAAATCTCTAAAGATACACATTGAAATATAATAGTAGCAAAATTATGAATGATTTACCTTTTCTTTGTAACCTTCTTTAAATGCTCTGCATTTTTTGCAGTAAGCTTAAACTTTCATACTTGGAGGTAAATACTTCATCCATTTTTCTTTTAAAAGTGCCCATTACCGAGGTGACTCCAATAGCCAGGACACTAAAGGTTAAAGGAAAGTTTAAGTGAGAACAAGATAAAGCCTTCCTCAATAAAGCCCACCACACTGCTTCATTGTACATTGGAGTTGTAAATATTTTGTCCAAAAGATCCTAAATTTGTCCAAAGTCATAGGGAAAACAGCAATTCACTCACCTAAAACCAATGTCAGGGAACTCAGGTTTCATGACTGACAAGCAGAAGCAGACGGCAGAATACCCAAGACAAGTGGCGGGAAGGCAGATGCCACTTCCTTCCCAAATCCCTTCCCCTCAGCTGTGCTGAGAAGATTCAGGTGCCCCTGATGGTGAAAGGGTGGGGTCACCCCCTGCTTCCTGCTATAACAGCACAGAGCAGCCCAGCTCAGCCCAGTTCAGTGGGTTGCATTTTCACCATGGTGTGTGGGCAGAGAGAAGATTCGGGGAGGCGCAGGAGCTGGTTCAGTGCGGGCTGGAGGTGAGTAATTCTGACTCAGGGAGAGGGGATGTAATGTTCTTGTGTGCTTAAATTCATTCTTCCTTAAATGGAGATCAGTAAAGGAATGATATTGACCAAGTTGTATTTTTACATTGTGTGCAACGTATGGACATGTAAAAATGAATCTCGCCATTATGTACAACTATAATGCACCACTAGAACAGACAAACAAAAAATATATGGAGGGGCTGGGGTTGTGGCTCAGCGGTACAGCATTGGCCTAGCACGTGCGAGGTGCTGGATTCAATCGTCAGTATCACATAAAAATAAGAAATAAAAAAGATATTGTGTCTAACTACAACTAAAAAATATTTTTAAAAATATGAAAAAAATAATAAACAGAAAAATTCAGTTTTCCTCAACTCTCACTCCTGTTCTCTTCTAACACCTACAGGTCACTTTCTCTTTTCTTCATCCTTGTGACTTCAGTGAACTTAGTTCCTCAGTCGGTGAATCTTGGCTTCCCAGGTATGCCTTTCTGGTGAGGATGTCCCCTTATCTCTGGGAACAGTTTATAGGCAAATGCCTAGCTGGCCAGGCAACATAAACACTCACCACCTTCTTTCCTTCGATCAAGTCACTAGATCATTCTAACCTCCTACCTATGGGCTGACTATGTCATCTAAATAAAAGAGTTTGCAAGAATGCTATACTGCTTTTCCAATCCCTCATGGTCTCAGTTTTATGGAATCCATAGAAGAAGCCATAGCAGCAGGCCCTCGTCCCCAGAATCAGTAGTCTTCAACTGTGAACTCATGCTTAAGGGAAGCATCAACATAACAGGAAAAAAAAAAAAAAAAAAAATCAGAGCTGTTCCCCTGCAATGGGAGATTTTTAAGATTTTATCTGAGCCAGAAGTTGCAGAAAAGCAGGTCGTGGGCAGAATTGGGCCTGAAAAAGAAATGTGCCCCGAGTCTTACCCAGAATTTTTAACTTCAACTTGAAAAACCTGTCATCAAAGGTTTTGTTGTTCAGTTCCTTACAGAACTACCATCTCCATCGGTTCCATTGTCAAGGTTCTGACTTGGTTTCTGCAGACTTGCTTGCTAACCTTAGTCTAGGCATATCTTTGAACCTTCAGAAAGCTTGGATGTTTGGTACCTTCCTTGTGGATCTTGGTATATTGCATCGTATTTGTCTTGCCCACTTGTGAGCTCCCTAAGTGTCAGGAGCAACCCTTGCCTGTTTTGCCTGACATCCTTCCCTGATTCTTATCAGGGAGGGTCTCTTCACACACTTCTGTAGGAACTATGCCTCTTATAGCTCTGAGATCCCAAATGCTTTATTTGCTCTCCAGGCATTGTCAAGTGCAATGAAAATGGAGTAACGGTCAACTTCTCAAACCATCATGGCACCAAGAAATGGCATGCATCTGTGTTGGGTAAGCAAAATACACTCTCATCTTGGTCCTAATTAGAAAACCTTTGCTTCAGGATTTGCCTATTTGGTGCACAGAGAACCTGAACATTGCAGCAACTGGCATCCAACTCCCCTGTTGCCAGGTCCCTGACTACAAGATGCCACCAAGTGTGGAAGACCTGTCTTTCCTAGGAAGTGTATCTTATATCAGAATCTCCTAGGAAGCTTCTAGATGCAAGTCACAGCCTCTCAGAGCCTGTGTAAAATCACCCAATTGGGTCAAATGTGGAGTGACTGTAATCCTTTAGAAATGGACTGGCAGCCTTGGTTCTGTCTTTGGCAGACTGTCACTGAAATGTAATTCTCAGCCATCACCTGTCTAACCTGCTCTGACTTCTGCAGATTCCTTTGGGGTTGAAATGCTGAATTGCACTTACGCCCTGGACTCAGCAAATCTCACCCTGGAGGTCCCATATGAGACCTGTACCAAGAAAGTGGTAAGTGATTGTTTTTGTTTTCAGGAATGATTAGTTACTAGTAGTAACCTAGGAGCTACTGGTAGTCAACTTTACAGTTAAGGAGCTAGGCTTTGGGGTAAAGTAGTGGTTCTAAATAAACCAGAGTGTGGTGTTTGGTTTGGATTTTAAACCTTCCCAGAAGAAACCAGCAATGTCTTTGGACATTGTCAAGTAATCATACTCATAGGTGGGGAGAGGGCTGCTACTGGCACCCAGAGGGTGCAAATCAAGGATGCTGCTAAACAGCCTACATTGCCCAAAGTGGTCCCACGTAATGGTGATCAGGTTGAAAGGCCAATGCTGAGAATCCCTGGCTCTGCCACTAACTAGATACGGTCTCAAGTAAGTTGCCTAAGTGTCTATTTGCGTGTTGGAAAATGGGTCTACTGGTACCCACTCCACAGGGTAACTGAAGACACTGGTACTCCACTAGATGAAGACTTGGCCCATAATCTAAACAAAACAAATGCTCAAACATGAACCATTTTTGTCAGTGACCCCTGTGTGAGACGGAAGGTTATTTCATTGCTAGCAAATAGAAAACCTCTAGCCTACAAACAGGTGTTAGAAAGCAAATGGTAGCTAAGCAATGAGAGCTTCTCTATTGCCAAGCAACAATATTGCCCAACGGGGGTTGCTATGAGTAATGAAAGCAACCTGTCACAGCAGAAGTTCATAAACTTTAGTGTGCAAAGAATCACCTGGGGAATTAGAAAAATCTGAATTTAATTTTAAGGTAGGCCTGGCTGGGGTGAGCCCTAGGAATTGGTATTTTTAATAGGCCACATCACCTGATCCTGATGCAAGTAGCCTATAGTCTGTGCTTTGTGCAGGTACAATCTTAGATCCTGGTCCATGAACAGTTTTTTTGTTGTTGTTGTTTTCGTTTTTTTTTTTTTTTTTTTTTTTTTTTTTTTTTTTTTTTTTTTTTTTTTTTGGTACCGAGGGTTGAACTTGGGGGTACTCGACCACTGGGCCACATCCCCAGCCCTTTTTTTTTTTTTTTTGTATTTTATTAGTGACAGGGTCTCACTGAGTTGCTAAGTGCCTTGCCATTGCTGAGGCTGGCTTTGAACTCGCAATCTTCCTGTCTCAGCCTCCCAAGTGCTGGTATTATAGGCATGCACCACCATGCCCAGCTCATGAACAGGTTTTTAAAATAAGGCATCTGTGATTTCCCAATGAAGTAATCAGGTGCCCTTCTTGAAAATCTCCAGTGATTAAACTTTCTCCTCCTAAAAGAAGACCTTCCCACTTTAAGATTCTTAGAGTTGCATTTCCTTAGGTCAGGGATCTGCAAACATCAACCTATGGATGGTCAAAGTCTAGCCCATGTCCTTTCTTCAATGGTCCTTGAACTAAAAATGGTGTTTAAAGAATTTGTTTTCTAGCCAGGTGCAGTGGCACATGCCTGTAATCCCAGCACTTGGGAGGCTGAGGCAGGAGGATCGCGAATTCAAAGCTAGCTTCAGCAATGGCGAGGTCCTTAGCAACTCAGTGAGACCCTGTCTCTAAATAAAATACAAAAAAGGGCTGGGGATGTGGCCCAGTGGTCGAGTGCCCCTGAGTTCAATCCCCAATACAAGAAAAAAAAATTGTTTTCTTGGTACCAGAGATTAAACCCAGGGGTCCTTAACCATTGAGCCACACCCCCAGTTCTTTAGTTTTGGGACAGGGTCTAGCTAAGTTGCTTAGGGCTGGATTTGAACTTGTGATCCTTCTTCCTGAGCCACTGGGATTACAGGTATGCACCACCTGCCTTGGCTTTAAATAAAAATTTTAAGTGCAATGTGTGGCTCAGTCTAGAACAATTAACATTAAGAAAAGGTTAGCACACCCATGCTTTAGACCACTCCCTGAGGTCAGAGATAATATCAAAAGTGGCTCTGCCTGGCACAATGGCTGATACTTAGGTGCTCAAAGGGTAGATTTTAATCACCTGGGTAGAGGGTCCCCTGCCAGTCCCATTGAGCCAGGACCATGATACCCAGGCATAGGAGAAATATAAGAGAAAAATAAACTAAACTCCAATTCTTAATGCTGAACTCTTCTGTCAACATATGAATCTTTACTATGATCTCAACAGAGCTGTCTATAGAGTTTCCTGGCATAGGAATGAGGTGTGTGTAGTTTTGATAGATCCAGAGTTTTGGCCTTTCTGCTGGGTCAGGTGGTGGTCATCTTTCTCACTGGTGCACCGGCACTTACTCTGATCTTACTATGCTATTTGCACATAGCCTCGTGGGCATGAGATGAACATCAGAATCACCGACAACAGTTCTGCTTTAAGACCCAGGGAAGGCACGTATCGGTTTTTTCTGTCCAACTGTGCAGGTAGAGGAGATCCAAAGGCCTTCAGAATCCACAGTCTGCATGAAGGATTTTGTGTCTGTAAGTGAAGCCACTGACTTCTTCTCATATGGCTACAGCAGGGGAAACAAAATGGTGCTCTAGGCAGATCTGAGCTCAGAAACTGAACAGGATTTCAGTCCTGCATTCACTATATTTGCTATGTGACTATGGTTTAATTTCTTATCCACACTGAGGCTAGGTTTCCAAGTCCAAAGGAACAGTAACACTCCCCTGATAGGGTGACTCCAAGACTTGACAGAGTACATTCAGTATTTAGCCCATCATGCCTGTCGACAGAGATCATTTGAACTCTAATATCACATTAATAACCACTCAACAAACTGGATACCTGCCCCATTACAGGACCCATCCCAGATGCTGAGATATAGTAAGTGAGCCTAATAGCTCGATCACATTTTCATGAAGTGTAGTCTAGCATGGGTATGGTTAACAATAGATGACTAGGAGTAACTCACTTTATCATAGTGGAACAGGATGGCTTACATTGTGCTTGATTTCCATGGACTTAGTAAAAGGCTGCATATTTGAGAACCTCGTGTCTCCAATTACAATGGAAGGGAGGGAGCTTACATCTTCCAGGTGCCTTTTGGTATCAGAAAATTGGGTGAAATGACATCTAAGGGCACAACTGGGATTCGTGACTGGCCCCGTGCTTTTCCTGCTGCACCCCTCAGCCTGGCTTCTTGGTATAAGAATGACATAGCAGTTATTCTGGGTGTCTTCTGCATACTGGCAGGTGGCAGGACTCTGGAAAATTTCTCCTCCAAATAGAAACTTCACATTGTGATTTTTTTACCCCCCCTTTCAGTTTTCCTTTCCACACGTTATCTCTGGCTTCGCTGATGATGATGAGGTATGAATATAATTTTAAAAGTAAAAACCTTACTAACATTTAAATCTGTGAAAGCTGACATTAGTTTAATCTGAAAAAACATGAAACAGACTATAATAATCTTGCGGTTGAATGAGCGCCAGCCCTCCTAAACAAAACGTTTTTTACTTTATAGATGAACAAATCTGATACTGGATGGATCATTGAGGTTGGTGACAGTTCAAGTAGCCATAAGCTGTCCCTGCCAGAGGCCCTAAGACAAGGATTTAGTCTCTTGATTGACAGCCAGAAGATGACTGTCCACATGCCATTCGCTGCCACTGGAGTAACTCACTATGTGGTAAGTGTGAAAATCTTCTGGTAACACCCCCAGGGCACAGACCAGTATTTCTAAGCATGATATCAACCAGGTCCCCAAATAATAGCAGTATTTTAATGCCTACTACGTGGCAAGCACTTCACTGGGTACTATAGATGAAATGGTGAACGAAGGAGAGATGGGCCTCGCCTCCCTTTTCTGGAGATGTAGGGAGAGAACAGGCTGAGGCGAGTGACATAGAACAAAAGCACTCTTAAGAACCTATGGATTAAGGTGTTCAGTTTGGATTACACTGTCCTAAATTGTTTTGGTGTTTTCCAGGCCAACAGTGAGACACTACATTAAATGAATCTATGTATTAAGGTACCGTTGGTTGCTGTATACCAAAGTTAAGGTCCATGGTGGACCACATAAGATGGTGGCCCACAGGATTATAATGGAGTTGAAATTCTTATCGACTAGTTATGGCACAGCCATTGTGCCATCATAGCACAAAGCATCATATGTTGTGATGCCGGGATGAACAAGCCTAGTGTGCTGCTAGTTGTATAAAATCATAGCACACACAATTGTCTATTAGGATACAGTAGACTAGACCAATCAGGTTTGCATAAGCACACTCTAGATGATTTTGTCAATATGCCAATGACACTTCTCAGGAGGTATCCCTGTGACACATGACTGTCCTTGGAATAGGTTCTGGCACATAAGTGCTCAAATGTCATCCACTCTGATAAGAATTGTCCTGTTCCACTTTGAGCAAAAGCAGATTGCTAAGTAGTATAAATTTTCTGACTGCTGATGCTATAAAATAGTCATGGAATAAGGCCATCGCTTTCTCATACCTGCTCAGAAATAATCAGCTATAGGTCCTGCCCATGGAGAGTACTCATTTTCCAGTAACGGAGTTGAAATTCTTATTTCCTAATTATGGCATAGCCATAGTACCATCATAGCACAAAGCATCATATGTTGTGATTCCGGGATGAACAAACCTAGTGTGCTGCTAGTTGTATAAAAGCATAGCACACACATGTTAAGATGTTAGGATGAGATTAGGACTAGAACACCCAGGGACAAAATGCCTCTATCCCGCTTGTACCAAAGGGTATCCAAAACTTGAGTATATTCTTGCCCTTACCATTCTTATGGTTACAGAGTCAAATAAACCAATTTTTCCAAAATGCTATCTTTCCAGCAAGGAAACAGTCACCTCTACACAGCTTTTCTGAAGATTTCATTTGTATCTCCGGGGCAGAAGACCACCTTCTCATCGCAAGCCATTTGCTTGTTAGGTGAGGCCCCAGGAACCTACCTCAGCAATGGGGATCACTGTTCTGGAGGCTTAATCAAGAGCAATTGTTAACAATGATTAATAATCCATGATTGTTAATCATTTCTTCCAGATCCTTCTGTGACTTGTAATGCCACACACATGACTCTCACCATACCAGAATTTCCTGGGAAACTAAGGACTGTGAGCGTTGAAAATAGGAGCATCCCTGTGGACCAGCTGCAGGACAACGGGATCAATGCAGAAGCAGCAGATGGCTTGAGACTGCATTTCAGCAAAACTCTTCTCAAAACAAAAGTATGTTCCCTTATCAACCACTGACCTCTATGAAAGCCTGGCTTGAAGTATTCTCTTGTAAGTGATCCTTACACAGCTGAGGACTTACCCCTACACACTAATTGCCAGTGTGATAGGTTTAAACTTTAAAAGGCCTCCATTTCACATAAAATGTCAAGTAACTAAAGTTCCATCCAACACCAAGTCTCTTTAAATTCTGCAGTGGAATTTTCCTGAGTTTTTCTCAGCTCGTTTGAGTACAAACTTCTTGTCCAACATTTAATGAACCCCTGTAACGGTTTAAGAAAGGACAACTTGATCCAAACAAAAAGGTCTCTTACTGTCCTCACTGAGACCAGTCTTGACTGATGTAATTGCCAGGGACACCAGAGAGTAATCTTATGTCAGGGTGTGCATTTTGCAATAGCGTTTTGTAACATCTGTAGTCCTTTTAACTCAGAGTTAGCGTGGCAGGGTTCTTCAGTATTCTTTGGAATTTGATCTGCTCATTCAAGCTTTAGTGCCCAGTACAAAGAGCATGCAGTGCTGGGTACTTCAGGGCATGAGTTTAAAGCAATAAATTTCCTGCCTGGGGAAGCATTCTGATCTGGGGTAGTGATAGGGTCTCTCTTGTTTGGCTTAGAGGGAAACCAGATAAGTCTGCAGTGTGCCCTGCAAGTATTCAATGGACTTCCTTCCTGCCTCCTGCTCTGGGCCCCAGACTGACTGTGGCTGCTAATTGACATTCTTCTCTCATTTCAGACCTCTGAAAAATGCCTCGGCCGTCAGTTCTATTTATCGTCACTCAAGCTGACCTTTAACTTTCAACGGGATATGGTATCCATGGTGACTGAGCCTGAGTGTCTCTGTGAGTCACCAGTATCTATAGGTAAAATGTTTTATTAAAACCATCATTTACTTTTTTTCTCTCTCCCTTGGATCTTCTTGTGCATGCGGGAAAACATAAAAATTCTGAATTTTTGCTTGTGGCTTAAACTAAAGACTAATCAGATCAGAAACATCTATCTAGCTGCTACCATGAGTCCTCCTTGTTTCTAAAACTCGTGCAGATAGATCTTCTTGTAACTGTCTTGTGTTGAAATTATCCGGTTATTTTGGGTTCGAGACCTCCGCCCACCATCTAGGTAAAAGTGCTTCAAACTCCTAACTAGAGGGACCATAAAAGTTTAAAAGATCTTCCCCCAAATCCTACATATTCCCCCAAAAGGAATGCCAAGTGGGTGTTGCTTCTTGTTTAGATTATCTCTGTGCTTCTGTTGACTCTGATCTGTAGCGGGTCAAGCCAAATAAGAAAAAATAGTTCCTGCCTTAGCTTCTCCTCAAACCACTCAGGATTTGTGATTGTTGATTGAATATTCCTTATCCAAAATGCTTGGGACCAGAAAAGTTTCAAATTTGTCTTTCTGGCGTTTTTGAGAATTCCTAATTCAAAAATTTCTAAAATCTACAGTTTTTGAGGGTCCTCTTGGCACCCAGGCTATATTGAAAGAAGGGATGTAATGACACAGGTGCCATGCTAAAAGCTACTTTGAGTCTGATCTTTGTCACCTTAGCCCCTCATCAGGGGCCCCCACTAGTCTCCTACCCTCTATGGCCCTTCTTGTGTTTCCTGGTCCTTCTTTGGATGATACAGAGCAACTTAAATCTCGCTTAGGCTTCCTTGTGACTCAAGCTGCTTGTGAAGATATTTCCCAAACAAAGAATTAAGACATTCTGGTGCCTCCTGCCAAAAGTTAGGATCATTCCATCGTAACACTTCAAGGTTGGCAGATGGGATGGTTTCACAGGGCAGACAAATTAATTTTCTCTAAACCTTCACTAGTTACAGGAGATCTGTGTTCCCAGGATGGGTTTATGGACTTCGAGGTCTACAGCCACCAAACAAAACCAGCTCTCAACTTGGGGACCCTCAGGGTGGGAAACTCCTCTTGCCAGCCTGTCTTCAAGGGTCAGTCTCAGAGGCGGGTATGGTTTCACATACCCCTGAATGGGTGTGGAACAAGACGTAAGGTTAGTACCAGCAGATGCTAAAAGGTTAAGATTTAATTTACAAAGTTACTGGATGGTAACCAACTTTCTCAAATATTTCTTTAAGTTTGAAGATGATAAAGTCATCTATGAAAATGAAATACAGGCTCTCTGGACAGATCTTCCTCCAAGTAAAATATCCAGAGATAGTGAGTTCAGGTTTGAAACAGTTAATTTCTTTCTTTCTTTCTTAAAGTTTTAAATTCGACAAATTTGTTAACCTAAAATTCTTTGTACCATTCCATACGTTCTTACAGAATGACAGTGAAGTGCTATTATGGCAGGGATGATGTGCTACTAAATGCCAATGTTGAAAGTCTTCCTCCTCCAGCAGCCCCTGTGAAACCTGGTCCCCTTGTATTGATCTTGCAAACCTTCCCAGGTGAGCAAGTGACATGCTGCAGCTTGTGATAGTTCCTTAAACACTCTTGGACTTTTCCCTAAAATGAACTTTCTGATGATGCCACACTGATGGAATAGTAGTGAAGCTATGTAAGCATACATTGCAACCATCAACGTTGCAACCATCAACGTTGCAACCATACCCTGACTGAATACTGAAGAGGCTTCCTTTTCATTTCAGACAAAACCTACCAACGACCTTATGGGAACAATGAGTACCCTATAGTGAAATATCTCCGCCAACCAATTTACATGGAAGTCAGAGTCCTAAACAGGGATGACCCCAACATCAAGCTGGTCTTAGATGACTGCTGGGCGACATCTACTGTGGACCCGGCCTCTGTCCCCCAGTGGAATATTATTGTGGATGGGTAGGTGCTCCCTGTGCCAGAGGCTGCCTGGACAACCCATTCAGGACTTCCCAGTGATACAGGAATAAACCCCTTTGGGGTACCAGACGCCTTTATATTCACAAAGGCCCTGATTTTTGTCCTAGTCTCCTGGTTGTTCATCCTGGCTCTCATCAGATAGCTCACACTGCTTTCCTACTACCCTGGAATCGCAAGGAGCTGGATTCTCCCCCAAGGGAGTTGGGCTCCAATACTCCATCAGGACGAAAAGGGGAGTCCCAGACCCTATTAATTTACTGAGCACTTCCCATGTGCTAGGTACTGTGCTCTGTACTCTACATGCATCGTTTGAGCCTCATCATCCTGTGAGGGAAACACTAGCCCTCTTTTTTTTTTTTTTTAATTTTGTTTGCTTTAGTTGTACACAATGCAATGCATTTATGTTTTACGTGGTGCTGAGGATCGAACCCGGGCCACGCACATGCTAGGCGAGCGCACTACCGCTGAGCCACAACCCCAGCCCTAGCCCTCTTGCTTCATGAAGAAACCCAAGCTTGCTACTTAAGCATTGCTTTGGGCTAGTTCTTTAAATGGTGAAGCTGGAATTGGAATTCCCATCCGACTCTAGAAACTAAACACTATGATGTCATGGGGTTGTAACTATACGTACGCTTAGATGTGGGTGATGGTACTCTCCGCTCTGCACGCAGTGTCCTACCCAGGGGTCCGTATTGCATAGAATGTCAAGCTTTCTTGACATCGCAGGGGTCTGTTGCTGAGCTCTTACCCTCCATGTGCAGTCCGGCTGAGTACAGCCACATCTCATTCCCTCACCTCTTTGAGGACTTGCTCAAGTAGCCCATCTCCACGAGGTCTCTTAATCCTCCTTCTCTCACCCTGGTCTAACTACTTATCTCTTGGTAAATACCAAGTATATTTCCTTTATAGTATCACTCCTTGCTAGCATGTAAAACAAAGTGGCAGGAGTTCTATACTTATGTCCCAAGCAATATGTTGGTGACAAGACAAGCAGGCAAATTAATGGAAATAATTAAGCCAGGATCTTAAGTAATGCACATGTAATTTTGAATTCAATTGGCAGACAAATGTCCTTGTTTTAATACATACTATAAAAATAGTTACATACAACTTACGACTTCAGGTCAGAAAGTTATATAAGTAAAACAAAGGTACTGGTAGAAGGCAGATATATCCATAGTCCTGTGGGTATTATGACTTGATTTGTGCAAATGTGCATGTAGGGGTGTGTGAGACAGATATCCCTCCCTGCTTCCTAGCTGTGAATACAACCAGGACAACTACCAAACTACCTTCCATCCAGCTGGCTCCTCCATGACCCATCTCCATCACTACCAGAGGTTTGATGTGAAGACTTTTGCCTTTGTGTCAGAGGCTCAGGTTCTCCCCAGCCTGGTAAGTGATCCTGAAGTCGCCTAGGACAGGTTCGATGTGAATGCCTTGATTCCACCCAGCTCTCTTCTCTCTCTAGGTCTATTTCCACTGCAGTGCCTTTATCTGCAATCAACTCTCTCCTGACTCCCCTCTGTGTTCTGTGACCTGCCCTGCATCATCCAGGCCCCGGCAAGGTAAAAATCCAAAATGCCTGTTATATGTGCATCTTATTCAAAGACATCCTCAACCTTTTAGAATTGAAGATTTTTGAGGACAGGCATAACTCATTCTTCACTGTTAACTGTACACATACTTGGACACAAGTGTTTGTCCTCTCCTCAGTGCCTACAGCATCCTAAGGTGGATGTCACTTTCTTCATAGGGTCCCGAGAGACCTCTCAGCCCCATTCCTTTACCTGTATAATAAGCCTAAGATGGGCAGGTTCTTGGTTACTTGTGTGGATAAGGTCTTTGAGAATCCATTCCAGTTTAGTATTGAGGGGTATGACCTCTCCTGCACAAACAGTTCAAATACATGAAGGAGAAATCTGGACCATCTCTTAATGATTCCATAAACATACCTATGAGATGCTCTTCCGGAGGTCAAACGCAACCTCAATTTTTCTGCTTTCAGCCACAAGAACCACTGAAGAGGACAAAATGACACTCAGCCTCCCAGGACCTATTCTCCTGTTATCAGATAGATCTTCTTTCAGAGGTATTGATTTAAAGCCTGGAGTGCTTCCTAGACTCAAGTACTTACTTTTTACATCAAAAGTTTAATGCTCTTTCATTCCTCTCATTCCCTCTCTTACCTTTATAAGTTAGTATCTTCATATCAAAGAGATCATTCGACCTTTGGTTTTGGGGGATTGGCTAACTAGAGCTTTAAATGGAACAAAGAGGGGGGAGGGAATGGAGGGGACAAGGGGATAGAAATAATGGCAGACTGAGTTATCCATGATTACCCTAAATACATGTATGAAGACACAATTATTGTAAAAATACTTTATTAAACCAGCAACTTGAAAAATTGTGCTCTTTATATGTAATATGAAATGTACTCTGCAAACGTGTATAACAAATTAGAATAAAAAAAAACGGAAAAACAAGTTTAATGCTAATGTATAATACATGTTCATGATAAATCTAAACAAGGGGTAAATAAAAGATGGTCTCCTATCCCAAAGAGGCTTCTTGTATTCCCTCCCAGACACTCCCCTTTAACACAATCGAGATCATAGATGCTGTCCACTGAACTACAACTTCTTGTCTTAGGTCTCTGCAGATATAAGGAAACTACCTCACTGTTCACAGCTATACAGGATTCATGTGACTCAGCCTTGTTCACCACCCATCATGGACATTTAGCTTATTTCCATGAACTTGTTTATTGTCATATTAGGTCTTTAAGAGGATCTATACCTGCTGTACAAGAAATTAAAGATCTGTTTTTTTTTAATAATTATTTTTTATTCTAAGTTAGAAATGACAGCAGAATGCATTACATTTCATATTATACTTGTAGAACACATTTTTACATATCTCTGGTTGTATACAAAGTATATTCACACCATTTGTGGCTTCATACATGCACTTATGGTAGAATGAGTTGGATATCATTACCCTCTTTTTTTTTTTTTTTTCAACTTCACCCTTTTGCCCCCTTCCCTTCCCCTCCCTCCCCATTGGCCCTTCTAGTGTTCCTCTAATCCTCCCATGTTCTCCGTCCCAACCCCACTGTGAGTCGGCCTCCTTATATCAGAGAAAACAGTCGGCATTTGGATTTTTGGGATTGGCTAATGATAGGATTGATAGGTCAAAAGGCATGCGCATCCTTCACCTTGCTATTGACAAACTTAATCTATTGGATTACATTCCCATATTTATCCTATGTCTTCACCTCAGATTGTCTTAACTTTGGGCCTAGAACTTGATATTCAGCTGCCTTCAATCCCTGGCAACGTGAGATCACACATTTGAGGGATGGCTAACCAACTGGCATCATGACCATCTGATTGGAGACAGGAAAAAGCGGGTGGGGTGGGGGGGTGGCAGGGAGAAAGATGAGTGTGGAGCAGGGGAGGATGAGGATGGGTCACTGGGTGACGCTGTGCCCTGTTGCAAACTTGCCAAAGAAGTTCTTGGGGCCTAACTGCACATCTTCCTTTGGGAAGACTTAATATGCTTCAACTTATACTTCAAACAAACCTTAAGAGTTGAATGTGTGCTTCCTTTCCAGATGTTGGGGACTCCAAAGGACATAGCATTGCTGGAGATGTTGCTTCTAAAATGGTAGCTGGTGTGGCTGCCTTAGCAGGCTTGGTGGTAACTCTAGGCCTTGTCAGTTACCTATGTAAGAAAAGAACCATGTCAAATCACCAATTGGACTTACAAATAAAGTAAATCTCTTGCCTTCTATCGACATTAGATATTGTTAAAGGGTTGTTTCAGTCCTTCTTAAGGGTGGATATTGTATCTATCCACAGTCCGCTGGGTAAACTTTGGTTTGTGTGGACATGAATAAGGAAATTTATAAATTGTTACTTGGCCTTTTCTGACCCTGCACCCCTACACCTGAATCCTCTGGCACCTGCATTCAGTAGTGAGGCTTAGCTACAACCCATCTCTGGGGATATGCTTAAATTAGTCTTTTATTCCTTCCATTCCCACAGGATAGGGAACACTCTATCCATCTGTGTTAGTTTTCCGTTGCTGTAACAAAATGCCTGACACAGGATACTTATGAAGTAAAGAGTGTTTTTTTCATAGTTCTGGAGTTTCAGGTCCAAGGTCAAGTAGCACCATTGGTCTGGTAGCATATCTTGGTGGGAGGACATGTCAGATCAAGTGGTAACACAAGAGGCCAGGAAGCATAGGACATTGAAGGTTCCATCTTCCTTAGGTGAAATTGCAGCATTCCTGGTCTGAAGACTCTACAATTGAACCTGAACTTGGAGGGCTATTTGTTCTCTACTTATGCTTGATTCTTACCTCATCCTGAGGCTCTTTTCCTGATGATGCCCTGTCTTCTCCTTGGCGGCAATTACATCATCAGTGTGAATAATGCCTACTTAACACTGGAGCTCATAGCTTATAAATTCATGTTGAATTTAGAAAAATTTTTGGATCTAAACCAGAATTTTTGCAAAGAACATAAAAAATTTTAAATCTCTATGCATGGTAAGTAAAAATAGAAATATGAAAATCTTTTATTCAGATTTTAACTCACAACTCTTGAATTTTCATACTTAGTTTTGTTTTTATTAATTCATTAGTTACACACACACACACATATAGGGGTTCATTTTGACACAATGTTATATACATGGGATATATTTTGCTTCATTTTGATCCCTATGACTTCTTTCCTTCCCCTCCTTGCTCCCTCAACTCCCCTTCCTCTATCCTACTGGTCTTCTATTCATTTATAGTTTTTTTTAAATTGGTGCTATATAGGTATACATAAAGGTGAAGTCCCCTATGATACATTCATGTATGTACATAGCATAATTTGGTCAATTTGATCCAGCTGTTCTTTTTCCTGTCCCTGCTTTTCCCCTCTATTCCTTTTCTCTACTGCACTGATCTCCCTTCTATTTGCATGGGATCCCCCCATTTTTTTCCCTTATTTTGGTTTAGCTTCTACATATGAGATAAAGCATTTGACCCTTGACTGAGTTTGACTTATTTCATTCAGCATGATATTCTCCATTTCCACCCAAATACCAACACATGCCAAAATTTCATTTTTTATGGCTGAGTAAAGCTTCATTGTGTATACCACATTTTCTTTATCCATTTATCTGTTGATGGGCACCTGGGTTGATTCCATACCCTGGCTATTATGAATTGTGCTGCTAGAAATATTGTGCCTGTATCACCATTGTATGCTGATTTTAGCTCTTTGGGATAAATGCAGAGGAGTAGGATAGCTGGGTCACACGTGGTTGCATTCCTTTGAGGAATCTCCATAGTGCTTTCTAAAGTGGTTGTCCTAATTTGCACTTCCACCAATAATTTGAGTGCTGGGCACCGTGGCGCATGCCTTTAATCCCAGTGGCTCAGGATGCTGAGGCAGGAGGATTGAATGTTCAAAGCTAGCCTCAGCAAAAGTGATGTTCTAAGCAACTCTGTGAGACCCTGTCTCTAAAATACAAAACAGGGCTATGGATGTGGCTCAGTGGTCGGGTGCCCCTGAGTTCAATCTCCAGTACCCTCCTCACAAAAATTATGAGTGTACCTTTTCCCTATATCCTTGCCAGCATTTATTTATTTATTTATTTATTTATTTATTTTTGGTACTGGGGATTGACCTCAGGGGCACTTGACCACTGGGCCACATCCCCAGCCCTATTTTGTATTTTATTAGAGACAGGGTCTCACTGAGTTGCTAAGTGCCTCGCCATTGCTGAGGCTGGCTTTGAACTCGCAATCCTCCTGCCTCAGCCTCCCAAGTGCTGGGATTACAGGCGTGTGCCACCGCGCCCCGGCTAGCATTTATTTATTCTTAATGACTGACATTCTAACAGTGAGATGAAATTTCAATGTAGTTTTGATTTGCATTTCCCCCAATTGAACATTTCTTTCACATTTGTTTGCCATTTGTATTTCTTCAAGAAATGTCTGTTTAGTACTTTTGCCTGTTAATTGGGTTATTTGGGGGGTGGAATTTTTTTGAGTTCTTTATACATTCTAGATATTAATGCCCTGTCTGAGAAGCATTTGGCAAAGATCTTTTTCCATTCTGTGGGACTGTTAACCCTATGTTTTCTTCTAGCAACTGGAAGTTTTCTGTTTTAATTCAGAAATCTTTGATTCATTCATTCCTATTTGACTTTGGTGCAGGGTGAGAGATAGGGGTCTAGTTTCATTTTTCTACATGTATTCAGTTTTCCCAGTACCATTTGTTAAGGCTGTTTTTTCTCCAATATATATTTTTGGCACCTTTGTCAAGTTTGTGATGGCTATAAGCATATGGGTTTGTCTGTTTTCTAATCTGTTCATTGGTCTTCATGTCTATTTTGATGCCAACACCATGCTGTTTTTGTTACTACAGCTCTGTAGCATAACTTCAGATCAGGTATTCTGATGCCTACTGCTTCACTTTTCTTGCTCAGTATTGCTTTGGCTATTCTGGGTCTCTTTCAAATAAATTTAACGATTGTTTTTTTCTAAGTCTATAAAGAATGTTATTGGTATTTTGATGGAGCTTGCATCAAATTTGTATATTGCTTTTAGTAGTATGAGCATTTAGACATTATCAATTCTGCCTATCCAAGAACATGGGAAAGCCAGGCATGATGGCACACACCTATAATCCCAGCGGCTCCAGAGGCTGAGGTAGAAGGATCACGAGTTCAAAGCCAGGCTCAGCAAAAGCGAGGTGCTAAGCAACTCAGTGAGACCCTGTCTCTAAATAAAATACAAAATAGGGCTGGGGGTGTGGCTCAGAGGTCGAGTGCCCCTGAGTTCAATCTCCAGTACCACCCGCCCCCCAAAAAAAAGTCCACACCAAGAACATGGGAGGTCTTTCTATCGACTAAGGTTTTCTTTAATTTCTTTTTCCAATGTACTGTAATTTTCATTGTAGACTATTCTCAAACTTTTTTTTTTTTTTGAGGTTATTGTGAATGGGATGGTTTTCTTGACTTCTTGGCTGAATCACTGTTGGAGTGTAGGAAAGCTATTGACTTATAGGTGTTGATCTTGTATCTTGCTAACTCTAGACGTCTTCTGTTGGAGTTTTGGAGGACTTCTATAGAATCATGTCATTGACGGATAGTTGAACTTTTTCTGTCTGTTTCCCTTTGATTTCCTTCTCTTTAGTGATTGCTCTGGATAATGTTTTGAAGACTATATTGGATAGGAGTGGTGAGAATGGACAGCCTTGTCTTGTTCTTGATGTTAGAGGAAAATATTTTCGTTTTTCTCCCTTCCGTATGATGTCAGCTTTGTGTTTGTCATAGTCTGTGTGATGCTGAAGGAAGTATCCTTCCGTCCTAGCTTCTCCAGGGTTTTTAACATAAATGGGTGCTGGATTTTGTTGAAGGCCTTTTAGACCATTTAGACAAAATTATAAGAACATCTATCAGGATGATTATCTGATTCTTGTCCTTCATTCTGTTTAAGTGGTGAATTACATTTATTAATTTGCCTATGTTAAACCAATATTGCATCCATGGAATGAAACACACTTGATTATGGCATACTATCTTCTTGATGTGTTTTTGAATGTGCTTTGCTAATATTAAGGATTTGTGCCTCTATGTTCATTAGGGATATTGATCTGTAGTTTTCTGTCCTTGATGCATCTTTGTCTGGTTTGGTGTCAGGGTTATACTGGCTTCATAGAATGTATATGCAAGTGTTGCTTCCCTTTCAATTTCATGGAATAATTTGAGAAAGACTGGTGTTAATTCTTTAAAGATCTGGTAGAACTCAGCTGAGTATTCATTTGGTCTTGGACTTTTCCCTTTTGGAAGGCTTTTAATTGCTGTTTCAATTTCGTTACTTGATATTGGTCTGTTTAGGTTTTCTATATCTTCTAGATTTTCTAGTTTGTCGGAATGCATATTTTCAAATTAGGTTCTGATGATCCTCTAAATTTCAAAGGGTCTGTGGTGATATATCCTTTTTTATCTCTAATTGTGTCTTTTGGTTCATTTGGCTAAGGGCTTATCAATCTTTTTGAAGAACCAACTTTTGGTTGCATTGATCCTGTGCATTTTTTTTTAATCCTCAAATTCATTCATTTCAGCACTGATCTTATTTCCAGTCTTCCACTGGTTTTAGGGTTAATTTGTTCTTAAGGCCCTGAGTTGGAGCATAAGCTTATTTGAAATCTAATATTTAATATAGGTAGATACTCAGAGCAATAAATCTTCCTCTTAGAAATGCTTTCATGCTTTCCCAGATTTTGATATGCTGTATCTGTTCTCATCCATTTCTAAAATTTTTTTTATTTCTGCTCCCATTTCTTTAATCATTTTTTGTTTAAGAGAGTATTGCTCAATCTCCATGTTTTTATGTGCTTTCCATTTTTCTTGCTGTTGATTTCTAGTTTCAATCTACTATGATTTGACAGGATGCTTGGGATTATCTTCCTTTTGTATTTGCGAAGATTTACTTTGTGATCTAGAATATGGTCTGTTTTGGAAAAGTTTTCCATGAGCTACTGAGAAGTTAAGTTGTTTTGGGGTGAAATATTCTGTGGATGTCTGTTAGGCACATTTGATTGATAGAGTTATTTAGGTTGAAGAAACCAGTTGATTTTATGTTTTGATGAACTGTCTATTGTTAAGGGAATATTGAAATCACTCAGCATAATTGGAGATTGGACCTATTTGAGATTTAATGTCATGAAGCATTTATGTAATTGGGTGTGCTGACATTTGTGGCATAAATATTTACTATCACATCCTCTTGTTGGCTTCTTCCCATTATCAGGATGTAGTGGCCACTTTTGTGTATTCTGATTAATTTTTACTTGAAAGCTGCTTGTTTTTTGGATTGTTTGAAATTTTCCATCCTTTTACTTTCACCCTGTGGGTGTCTGTATATGAGTCTCTTGTAAACAGTATACATTTGGATCTTATTTTTTTTAAATATTATTTATTTGCTCTAGTTGTACACAATGCAATGCATTTATGTTCACATGGTGCTGAGGATCGAACCCGGGCCGCGCACGTGCTAGGCGAGCGTTCTACCGCTGAGCCACAACCCCAGCCCCTGGATCTTATTTTTTGATCCATTCTGCTAATTCATCTTTTAATTGGGGAGTTGAGGCAATTAGCATATAGTGTTGGCATGGGTATGTTTGTGATTTCCTGTCATTTTGATTTTTTTCTATATTTTATACTGTTTTGATTCTTGCTTAGTGTGTTACTCTTCTATTGATCTTCTTCTATTTGGGAGCTATGGGATTTGTTTTTGAGTTCTTCTGTATGCCATTTACTTTTGAGTATTCTTTGTGTAGTGCTGGCTTGGTGATCATGAATTCTTTTAGCTTATTATTTTCATGCAAAGTTTTTATTTCCCCCTCAAATTTGAAACTGAGCTTTGCTGTTCATCATAACCTTGGCTGGTGGTGGTTTTCTTTTACAGCTTGAAATCTCATTCCAGGCCCTCCTTGATTTTAGGGTCTGAATTGAGAAATCAGAAATGAGGCTTATTGGTTTGCTTCTAAATGTGACCTGATGTTTCTCTCTTGTGGCTTTTAATATTCTTATTTTCTGTGTCAGCATTTTGATCATTATATGTCTTGGAGAACTTCTTATTTGACAGGTCTACTTGGAGTTCTGTAAGATTCCTATATGTGGATGTCTATCTCGTTTATGATGTGGGAAAAGTTTTCCGTAACTTGTTGAAAATGTTTTTAATGCCTTTAGCTTGTATCTCCAAGTTCTCTTCTATCTCAGTGTTTCTCAAATTCATCCTTTTGATGTTGTTAATGAGTTCCTGTATATCTGATCATACTCTACAATTTTTTTTCCTTTATTGCATTTTGTGTACTCAAGTTCGTATACCCTATCATCAAGGCTCAAAGTTCTATTTCTATGCAATCCAATCTGTTAATGATGCTTTCAAGTGAAAATAAAAATTTTGTCTTTCATTTCAAGGAGTTCTAATTGGTTTCTTTTCACCATTTCTATTTTTTTTTTAATAAAAGTTGTGTTTCAGCTCCTGTGTTTGCGCTCTCAATTCATTCTTTAGATCTTCATTGAACACTTTAATAACCAGGTTTTATCTTTCTCTGGGATTTCATCCACATCAATATCAGTGGGATTTTTTGTTGTTGTTGTTAGATAATTGTGGATTTTTGGGGGGAGATTTGTTTGCCTGTTTCCTCAAGTTTTCAGAGATCTTGAACTTATGCATCAATTGAGATGGATTTCCCTTCTCTTTTACATGCGCCCTTTTGTGTGATTATCTATTTATTCTGAACTTCTCTGTTTTTGATGTATGAGTAGATGTCAAGGGATAGAACCTCAGGTCCTTCTGATTATTGCTCTTTGGGTCCTTGTTTGGAGGTTTTGTTTCCTCCATTCAAGTTGGAGTAATGGTAAGGCTTGGGTGGAGCTAGATTGTGTGTGAGGTGAGATTCGTTGTTTCTTGGTTGAGATGTATTTCTCAGTTGATGAAGTAGAGATCACAGGACCTCTACTGTGATCTTGAAATGTTCCAATGACTTTCCAGTCCCTGTTATACTGAGGGAGACTCCAGGAATGGCTTTATGTCAGAAACAGATGTACAGTCTTAAAATAAATGTTCAGTGTCTATTATGATATAACACTAATCACCACCTATACAGGAATGGTGGGGTAGCATTTAACAGTACCAACCATAAAAAACCATGAACTAGATCAGACATTAAACAGCAGGTGTGCACTATGTTGTCAATTATATCAATAATTAGAACAACTTGAATAGGTAGGAATTATGCAGACTATGTAATTTATTTTTAAAAAACTAATTTTTATTTAGTGGGATTATAGTGTCTTGAGTAAGAAAATTGGGTAGGAAGGCAAGAGAAAGGTTGAAGAGTTTTAAAAATGATGAGAAGAGACAGATAGGAAGCAGGTGTCAGCTTTAAAGAAGAAATAAGTTAACTGAAATAAATGAAGAAAAAAGAGGAATGTGGTGTCCTTATAATGATATCAGGGCAGGGTCCTACTTAAGTGTGGTTTGTGTCTTATAAGGAGATCAGGGCAGATCCTTGGTTGAGTGTGACTTGGGTCCTTACAAGAAGATCAGGGCAGACCCCTTGATTCAGTGAGGCCTGTGTCCTTATAAGGTGATCATGGCAGAACCCTTTTTTCAGTGTGGCTTGTGTTCTTATAAGGAGATCAGGGCAGTGCCCTGGTTCAGCATGCCTTGTGTCCTTACAAGAAGAGCAGCACAAGCTTTGATTCAATATGACTTGTTTCATTATTTGATTAACTCCTGTTTAATAAACGATTGTAGTGAAATATTTTAATTCTTTACCTCTCATTTTGTTTATGTGCTACAAGCATTTCTTTGTGGTTCCCATGGGGGATCCATTTAACTTGAGGAAGGGATGCCACACTGGTGTGAATCTATAGCTACGTGACTACTGTCGTGTACAGAAGCAGCTTCTGTACCTCTCTGGCCTCTCCCCCTCAGTTACTGATGTTACTGTGTTATATATGTATTTATTCAATTCCATAGAATAGAATTGGGGTGTTTGAATGCATCATTCTCTTACACCTTATAGAAAACAAAAGTAGCACTAGTTTTTATAATTGTCATGAATTTGCTTTACTGGGGATCCTTCTGTCTTCATCAATATCTGAATTCCTATCTAATGTCCTTCAGTGCAACCTGAAGGACTTCGCCTCACACAGGGCACATCCAGTGGGGACCAACTCCCTGGGCTCTGGTGTATTGGGTTCTGTGGTTTGAATGTGTGTGTCCCTCCAAAATTCCTGATGACAGTTCAGCCTCAATGAAACAGTATTGAGAGCTGCTTAGTCCAGGAAGCCCCAACCCCAGTGATGGGATGTGCACATAAAGAGAGCTTTTAAAAGGCAGTTGGGTGTTTTGTTTGTTTTGGTTGACAAAGGCCTCGGTGTAGGTGCTGGAGCCCAGCAGCCATCCTCTCCAAGGCCTGGACCACTGTGCCTCTCTCAACTGCTCACTGCATACACTCACTCACCTTGAGCCAGGGTAGATAGGGACTCACTTACCTTAAACCAGTATAAATGGGTAATTGCTCCTTTTGACAGAGTATAGATGGAGATGCTCCCCTTGAGCCAGTGTAGACTCGATTCACTTTGAGCTGTCCTCTATAGCCAGAAGGAATCCTTTGCCTGGTCTTCAGGTTGAAGGGTCCAGGTTAAATGTTCTTTGTGCCGGTTTCAGCCTTTCTGGTTCAGACAGGCTCTGGGAATTTTTTTGTCCAATCTGATAACTTTCATGAGTTCCCAATCTCCATCCCATGTACTTGGTCTCTGTCCACAGCCATGTGAGCTGCCTGGGGACAGCTTTCAGATCCTGAGAACATTTTCCTCACCTGCTAGCATGTTCCCTGCTCATGGAGGGTGGAGGGCTTTCTGCACGATGGCCACCTGCCAAGGCTCACTGGTCCTACAAGATTCTTTCACCTCAGAGGACCGCTTGGGATTTGTTTTCAGTGAAACACTTACCCTTCCAACTCTACCCATTAAAATGAGCCTTCCTTTATAAACCACAGGTTTCCTGAGGTTGATTTTGCTAAATTTTAAAATTTCTTTATCTGTCCTCCACATGTCTCATTGCGTGTGTTCCCTGCTCAGCCCTATTGGTGGCGGGAAGCTGGCACATCTCTCAGGTATTATTTCTTACGCTCAAGACACCAACTTCCTGTAGCTCTAAATTTTTAAAGTACATTTCAGTATTTTAGTGTTTCACACTTTCGTTACCTCACTGAGGAGCAGTGTTCCAGTTTTCCAGTGTTCCAGTGTTCCTGTATAAGTCTGGTGCTGAGGAACTGCTCGGTGGTGCTACTTCTCCTAATTTGCCATCTTTCCCCCTCCTCTTGCTTTTATTCCTTGAGCTTTAAGGGTCTTGTTAAGCAAATTGGTGCCTGTGCCAACATGTTAGAGTGCCGAACCAGTTTTCTTCTAGCAGTTGCCAAATTTCTAGTCTAATTCCTAATTCTTTGATCCATTTTAAGGGTTTTGTGTGTGTGTGTGTGTGTGTGTGTGTGTGTGCACCCGCACCCGCGCAGGGTGAAATACTGGGATCTAGTTTCATTCTTCTGTATATGGATATTCAGTTTTCCCAACACCATTTATTAAAAAGATTATATTTTCCCAATATATTTTTTTGGTATCTTTGCAGAATATCAGATGACTGTATCTATGGATTTGTCTCTGTGTCTTCTAGTTCATGGTTCTTCCTGTCTGTTTTGGTGCCAATACCATGCTGTTTTTGTTACTACAGCTCATAGTATAATTTGAGATCAGGTATTGTGATATCACAGTATCACTCTTCTTGCTCAAAATTGCTTTAGCTATTTGGGGTCTTTTATTCTTCCAAATGAATTTTTTATTTATTTATTTACATGCGGTACTGAGAATCAAACCCAGTGCCTCACACATGCTAGGCAAGCGCTCTATCACCTCTGTTTCTCTAATCTGGGTATATACTTATAGGAATGTTCTGGAATAGATTGAGAAATTAGATATTATAGTAAATTATTATTCCATTACATAGGGGCTGGGAAGAGGAGGAGGAAAAAAATTGGACAAAAGAAAAAAGATGATAGGATAGAATAATACAAACCAAGGTTAAAATAACATAGATGTGGGGGAGGGGTTGAGGCAGGAACAGATAATGCAAGAGGATAAAGGAGGACTAAGAAGAACAAGTGTAAACCTGAGCTAGAAAGATGCTGATAGAATAATCTCAACCAAGTGGGTTGAGGGTGCAATATCAAATAATAGAACATCTATCAATTCAAAATGAAAAGCCATATATGTAAGATCAAAATTTGACTTTTTGGTCTTGTTTGTGTGCAGGCACATACCTCCACCCTGGCTGGCACAGATCATGGTACCATCCCTGTGACTGGAATAAAGCTGGCTTGCCTGCATCTATGCTCTTACTGCCTGCAGTTGTGAGTTGGGGTGCAAGTGTCCCTTCACTGGGACTTCTTTGGAGCCATCTAAGCACTTGGTGGCTCTCTGCACCGAGGGTTCCTGGGTATAGGTTGTCTAGGAGCTATCTGTGACATAGGAGCCTCCACCCTGGCTGGTGCAGCTCACCAGGCTTTTACCCATCATTGTGATGGGGGTATGGTGTCAGTTGTCCCCTCTTTGCCAGAGACTGGGGTGATTAGCTCCATGGTTAGCTCCACCCCAATCCTCTGGTCCATGTGAGGGGGAGGGGTTTCAGTAACATTCAGCGAGCAGCACCTTCTACAATTCCTTCTAGATGGATTACTGAAAGAACCTGTTTCAGTCATTCCCTCTGGTTTGATTGCTATCTGAAGGTGGGGAGAAGCTGTGATGATTTAATTTGTTTTATTTGTGGACCCTATAAAATGGCTGCCTGCCCGGTGTGGCTTTCAGTCCTCAGTTGGACTGGGTTGTGTGATCTCCTTCACTGTCTTTGCTGCTCTTGTCCCATGTTAACTTGGTCTGCTTTTCTTTCCAGCCATTGTTGTAACTTGTGGTCTTTTCCTCTCCTTCTTTCTCGTTGTTACCCCTCCCCTGACAATCCCTCCCTGGTTAGGCCCGGGGTCAAGGAATCCTGTCCTTATTTTCTGCTCTGGTAACCAAACTCCAAGTTCTTCTGTGTCTCCACTGTCCACTATTGAGTTGTAGAGTGTTACTCGGCCACCCACCTCTCTGGGCAGCTGTTCTTCCACTGCTTCCTTTAGGGGTTGCTACCTGGATTTGCTCTGCCTTTGTTTTGGGGTTTTTGTGCAATGCTGGGGGAACTGAACCCAGGGGTTCCCTACTACTGAGCTGCAGCCCAGTCCTTTCTAAATTTTTTTTTTTGAAATTGCATCTCAATAAATTGCTCAGGCTGGCCTCGAACTCGATCCTCCTGTCTCAGCCTCCTGAATCAGTCACTGGGACTATAGGCGTGGGCCACCACACTCAGCTTCTTGGGGTTTTCAAAATCTGACCTTGAAGTTGAGAGAATATGATGTCTATTTGTCATCTTGTGTTACACAGGTCTCTATGTTGAATTCTGCCCTCTTTCAATCCACCCTTTCTAAATCCTTTTTCAGATCTGTATTCAGGCATGGAGGAAAGAATTAACTGCACTTACATTGTGTGGAATGTCTGGTGTTTACAGAACTATAGGGGTCATCTCATCCAGGCTGTTTTTCTTTGGATCTTGCTTTATGGGGTATAAAGCAATATTGTGCTAATGATGAAGCAAGAAAGTCTTGGATTAAATTTTTCTGTGTGTGACTTACATTTTTACATCATTGCACATTTAGATCCAGAAACAAAACTTTCAAGCATTGTGCTCTTTTAAAGGCATTTTCAAAAATTGTTAGTTGTCTTGCATGAGTAAGTAAGGCCCTGGGTTTGATCTCCAGCACTGGAAAAAAAAAAAAAAAAAAAAAGTTGGCCACTTATATGACTTCCTGACTGTCCACATTGCAATCCCTAGAGATTATTGATACTGTTATATTCCCATGGCAACATGGACTTTGCAGATATGACCAAGGGTCTTATTAACACGGTGAAATTATCCTGGTGGGCCCAATCACAAGGGTTCTTGGAAGACAGGCAGGAGGGTTGGAGTCAGAAGATAAACCAGTGGAAGCAGAAGTCTGAGTGAGGCAGGGCCACAAGCCAAGGAACACAGGCAGTTTCTACCTAATTCCAAGGGAGCTGATTCTCCTTCAGTACCTCCAGAAGGTACTTGGCTCTACTGCCCCATTTTGGACCTCTAACCTCCAGAATTGTAAAATAATCTGTGTTTTATGCCAATAGGCTTGTTTTCATTTATTTCAGTAACAATAAGAAACAAACATACCCTCTAATGAATCATGACCCACTAATTGGAAAAATACTTTGCTAAAAATGCTCACATTATAGATGAGCAACTTGTGCCCTTCAGTAGCTCGATCTCCATGTCACAGTCCCTTGATGGAGGAGCTAGAACCTCTCATTGGCAAGTTGGTCCATCTGTGTAGGAATCGAGGTCACGTGTGCCTCCAGGCCGCCCCACAGTATGACTTTGTTCTGATGAGCTTGCCACAAATGCTAATGCAGAACTTCAAGGGTGGAGAGCCAACCTTGCCAGGAGCAGATGCTGGGATGAACACTTGTTGCCATGGTAGCCTGGAACAAGTATAACTCGCAGTTGATTTGAGTTGTGTCCTGACTTCTCAAGGTACACATCCTACAGTATGTGGGGGAGGCAGCCTAGTCGGAGAGGAACTGTGTGGGAAGAGAGTTGAGCTCAAATCCCCAAGGGCTGCTCTTCATCCACACTGGTGTTTGAAGTCACTGGGTATGGATAGGCTGCCATTGTGGTGCAGGTGTCAGCAGTAGAGTGCAATGGCTTTGGGATTCTAATGCTTTGCAGACGCTCTTGAAGGTGAAGGGTACAGGGCCTGGGAATGGACTTGTGTGCCCTGGGAAGCCAACTCCAACGTACCTTTCCTCCCAGCCCTGTTCTGCTGCTTCAGGCAATTCGGTTGGATGCATAGCACTCTAGAACAAGAGCTGGCTTTGGGTTCTGGACCTACTTGCTCTTCCTGGGTGGCCTGGGGCAGGCAGAACAATCTCTAAGCCTGTTTTCATGTCTGTAGAATGGGAACACAACCTACTTTGGAAGCCTGTGAGGGTTTAAGGAGCTCATCAACACATTGATACACAGCTGCCAGTCAGCTCCGGAGCATCTCAACACCGAGATGATAGTACTGTTCTAAGAATTTTAAGTAAAATTACTAGAGGCTGAATAAAGCCAGATGCCAGCCCAGAGGTTCTTAATCTCTTAGTTTGTAAAAATATACATGCCCAGACCCTACCTAGTACATGAGTAAATGCAGTGGGGTCCAAGCATGTTTAAGCTCTATGGAAGAATACATGAAGGCCCCCAAAATGTCTCTGCTTATTCCTGGGAACTGTGAATGTTCCCATATATGGCACGAGTGACTTTGCAGATGTGATTACACTAAGAACGCTGAGATAGGGAATTATCTGGATGATTCAGGTGGGCCATAAATGTGAGTGCACACCCTTGTAAGAGGGGGTTTTGGCTCTGGGGAGGAGAAGGTCATGTGGTCATGCAAGCTGTGAAGAAGGGCCGTGAGCTGCAGAACAGAGGGGACAGAGGCTGGAAAAAGCTGGTAAGCAACCAGCCCCTCCTTGGCCTTCTGATCACTCCTTACTCTGTGAATAAATGCACCTAAAGCCCATGAGCTCTGGGCCAGGTATTGTAGGCTTAATTAAAATGGATCTTCATGCTTTTTCTTTCCTCCCTGCTTCCCTACTAAGAGAATCTTGGTTTTGTTCAGGTACAGCATAGCATACCTGTAGGAAATGTTTCCTGATTGGTCAAAGATAGTCAAAATAAAGCCCCTTTGCCAGAGATTTGTTTAGAGGTAGGCATGTGATGTGGTTTTGTTGTTTAGTTGTAGTTGGACACAATACCTTTTATTTGTTTTTATGTAGTGCTGAGGATCGAACCCAGCACCTCGCACATATTAGGTGAGCACTCTACTGCTGAGCCACAACCCCAGTCCGAATGTGATGTGTTTTTGATCCATAAGATTTAAGAGAAAACTGGAAGCAGGCTTCTTTTTCCTCCTTGTTTGAAAACCGGTTTATACAGTGAGCTCCTTTTCTGTCTGCCTTTGAATCTGATTATGCTTTTGAATGTGACATCCTGATTCCTTGAGCAGTGGCAGCCATCTGATGAACACAAGGAAACAAACTTTCCAATACTAAGAATAAAGTAGGCAAAAATAAAGCCTAGATCCTCAATGACTTCATCAGTTGCCTGAATCAATCCTGGAAGCCTTTGCCTCTGGAGTTCAATGTTTAGCAAGAGGTTAAGGGTTCTTAAATTTTAAAGGAGGCATTTGGTTTTTGTAAGTAAAAAAAAAAAAAAAAAATTCAGGATTAAAAATTTTGTTTTTAGAAGAAAGTCTATAATTTGCATCTATAAGAACATACCAAATTATATGCTGCTCTTTGGATTAATAAATTTTGTATTAACCAAAAGTAATAGTACTTCTTCTGGTGGATTTATTTTGCTTTGGCTCTCAAGGCCCAAGAGGACCAGAGTCTCATATTCGCCTTTCAATTTCCACTGGCACTTCTGCAAAGCAAGTGATTTGATGAAAAATATAATACAGTCGTCACTTGATATCCACAGAGGACTCGATCTAGGACCCCCAGCAGTTTCCAAAATCCACAGGTGCTCAAGACCCTAATATAACATGGCATAGTGTTTGCATATAATCTACACACATCTCCCATACGCTCTGAATTATCTCTAGATTACTTACAACACCTAATACGATGTAAATGCTGTGGAAATAGTCGTTATACTGTATTGTTTAGTGAATCATGATAAGAATCTATACATACTCAGTACAATGTTTCTTTTTGTTTTTGTTTTTTAGTACTGGGGACTGAACCCAGGGCCTCACACATGCCAGGCAAACACTACATCTCCAGCTCTAAGACAAAATTTCATTCTCAAATATTTTTGATCTAGAGCTGGTTGAATTCATGGCTGCAGAACCCACAGATACCGAGGACCAACTGCACAAAGAAGCTTGATTGAAAGCAGACAGCTTTTCATCCATACTTTAGAAACCTCTTGCCTGAATTTACAGGGACAGGGGGATGCCATGAAGGAGGCGGGGACATGGGTTCTAGCCCTGGCACTGCAGACTTCCTGTGTGCTGTGGGTAAGCAGTTTTCCCTCTCTGGGCCTCTCAGGGCCTACAGAAGGGGAGAACTGGAGGAGAGGACGCTGTTGCCTTGCTACTCAGATGTGGTCAGTGGAAGGCTTCACTTGGGAGCCGGGAGGCAGTGCAGAAACTCAGGTTCTGCTCCACATATCTGATCTCCCTGGATGTCTGCACATTGAAGTTTAAGAACAGGGGTCTTAATAGTTATTCCTGGTCTGAGCGGTATTATCTCAGCTGAGCCAGCTTCAGATAGCCTGGATGTGAGCGCCCTCCACTGGCACAGAGAGGAAACACTTCAAGAAACCCATTTTTGTTAAAAAAAAAAAAAAAAAAAAAAAAAAAAAAAAAATTTTTTTTAAAGGTTTTTGAGGTAGGTCCTGTTCTCTGTGTGGCAGACAATAAAAGCCCAAAGGAGACAGTGGTTGAGATAATACTCTTATGAGAACAACTCTAGAGGTAGTTAACCATTTGCATTTCATTCTATGAGACCAGTAACCCCAGAGTCGCTCCATCCAGCAGCAGAGGTCCTGGGCAACAGCGCCCACAGAGCAGGGCCAAAGTCCCAGGAGGCCTCAAAGGCAGGCAGAGAAGTTAACCCTTCAGAGCACACTGGCTACAGGGGTGGGTTGTGCAGACAGGCAGACAGTTTAGATTCCACTTCTTATTCTATCTGCCCGTAGGCAGTTGAACCTCTCAGTCTTTCAGCTTCCTCCTCTTTAGAATGTGTAATAGAGTGGATGGTTGGAAACATGTATTGATGTGCACAGGGCTGAAGATAGCACCCAGCACGTGGCAAATGCCCAAGAAGAAATAGAACAAACGTGAACATAATGTTAAACTAACATTATGGTTTCACGAAACCACTGGTCTCATGCTCTGGAGGTTAATTGCCTTTCTAATGAGCCACACTGAGCCATGTCCAAAAGGTCAATGGCACCTATTTAATAACCTGGAGCCCTCAACAGCCCTCCAGAGTTTGGTTAACACTAGGGCTTTTACACATTTCCATTCTGCTCAGTTTTAAATGATTCCTGCAGTCATGCATTTTGACATTATTCTGCAGCAAGCACTGTGCAGAGTTTTTGTACATAATTTCACTGTTTGATATGCAAAGGCTTTAGGCCCAGGCAGCGTGACGAACAGAGACTGAAATGACCTTACAGCGCTGCCTTGATTTAGATGCTACGGTTCTTGGCTAAACTGGGTG
Source organism: Tamias sibiricus (assembly GCA_025594165.1). Lineage (NCBI taxonomy): Eukaryota > Metazoa > Chordata > Mammalia > Rodentia > Sciuridae > Tamias > Tamias sibiricus. The sequence goes on along the minus strand of CM046674.1, from coordinate 16,381,861 downwards.
AGTCATTTAATCTCTGAACCTTGGTTTCACTTCTAAAATTCAGATGCTGATGGGATATGAAAAACAAGAAGCAAGATGGTAGAGACTCTGATTGGTCTGATCCACGAAGAAGCGCAGCACTTTTGAGTTCTGTGGCAAAGCACAGTGCACTTGGCCAGTGTTTATGGACAGAAGCATGTTTTCAAATCTTCTCTTTGCTACTCAATGGAGAGCAAAAAGGTGGTGGGAAGCTCTCAGCACTGAAATGCCCTCAAACCTTATAACCTCTGCCAGACCACTCCCCAAGCTAATGGTCTACTTGACATAACCTCTTGGTGTCAAAAAGGCATATCAGGACTGATGTGAGCAAAGCAGGGTTTGAATTTCCACACAGCCCCCATCTCAGAACATAGTATCTGTAGCCACCCTCCGGCTCAAGTTAAAAAATCTAGGTGTCCTTTCTTTCGCTACCTACAGTTGCTGCTGGATCTCCAAATGAAGGTCTCCATTATCTCCACCCTAGAATCTCTCGGGGGACCTCCTAATGGGCCTTCCTGCACCCAATTATTTGACTGGGGTGTGGTTCTGAAAAACCTAAGTCTGACCACATCACTTTCTCATGTAAGAGTCTCCATTGTCTTTCCCGTTGAGGTTGTGCGTGATGAGCTCCCACAGCGCCTCTACTTACCCTTAGCTCAGCAGGCCCAGTCACATGACATTGTTTCACTTCCTTAAACACATGAAGCTCTTTGCAGTCTCTGGGACTGCCAGGAACGCCCTCCCCACAATGCTTGACCTGGTGGCAACTTCTCATTCTTTGGTTCCAAGAGATGAAATCCCTGATCACTGAGGCTCAAATGGGCGCGCTCATGTATTTGTTACCTTTTGACTTTTCTTCTGTGCACTTACCACAGTTTCATATTTTGTGTACTTGTAGTGGGTAGACTAAGGTGGACTCCATGATCCTCCTCTGTGGTTTCCATGCCTGGATTAATCCCCTCTTCTGATGGCAGCTTCAATCACCAAAGTACAGAAACCATGACTGGAGGTAAGTGATCATACGTATGTTATGTTACCTAAGAAAGCTGCATCCATATTGCTAAGAGACTCTCTCCATTTGGTGGCTTTGGAGAGGCAAACTGCCACACTGTGAACTGCTATTTGGACAAGGACACACAGCAAGGGACCCAGGGCCTAGGTTCTGTAGCCAGCAAGGAACTGGATGCTGCCAGTGACCAATGTGGATCCTTCCCCTGTCAAGTTCCAAATAAGAACCCAGCCCTGGCAACTCTGGGGCCGTAGTCTGGCCAAGGATCCAGCTGAGTTCTGCCTGGACTCCCAGTAGGGAGAGAATGGGAGGTGATACATGCATGTCCTTTTAAGCCAACAATTGGTGGTAGATTGTTATGTAGCAACAAATACCTAAGGATTGTTAAGTGACTCCTGCATTGGACAGTCAACTTTAGGGAGGAGGCCAAGGACCTTTCCATTCTCCATTACTGAAGTCTCAGAACCTGGCTGTGTGGACAGCACACACAGATTATATCAGACACTTGCGTGAAGCGAAGAAACATTCAAAAATCAGTAACTCAACATCAATACCACCATGGTATTGACAGGAATGGGTGGATCTTGATCTCTAATGTGGTTCAAGGTCATGGGAAAGGGTTCAAAAAGGTGTCAGTGCCACATAAAGAATGGTATGTCCCACTATGGCAAGTAGCACCATTTGCTTTTGTCTGCCCAGCAAGTCTTTCCTTTTCTTCTGGCATCGCTTTGGAAGCCTCTTCCATCTCTCTGCACCCCTCCCCTGGCTTTCCAGCCCGGCCTCATCAGCTTAGTTCATCCTCCTGACCATCGTGATTGGTTCAGAGTTGCTCACGTGATCAAAGTCCGTTCAATCAGAGTCAAACCCAGGACATTTGCTCATCCTCTGGGAAAACAGCTTTCTTGCCAGGTTCAGAGTGCTTACTAGAGCAGCCTCCATGTTTGACAGGTCTGCCTGAAAAAGCAGCTCATTCTGTAAAGAGTAGGGGTGAGACCACCTGAGCCCCTAGGCCCGCCAGTGCTATCAGTGGTGATCTCCCTGTTGGCTTTTTGGTTGAATGAAACTAATCCCTCTTCCCATCACTCCAACTAAAAAAACCATATTAGCCAGCATCTGCCATGAAATCAAAAGAGAAGGAACAGGCAGATGCTATGTAAGTGTCCCCCAAAAGTCCATGTGGTAAAGGCTTTGTCACCAGCTTGTGGGACTATTATTGGAAGGCAGTGGTACCTTTAGGAAATGGCACCTAGTGAAAGTTAGGTCCCTGGAGGAGAAGGTGGGGGGCATCCCTTGAAAAGGATATGTGGTCCTCAGCCTCCTCTTTTTGCTTCCTAGCTGCCACAGCCCTTCTCTGCCATATCCTTCTGCCACAAGCTCAAATCAACAGGGCCAAAGATCCATGGACTGAAACCTCTGAAACTGTGAGTCAAATTAACTTTTCTGTTATAACATTGATATCTCAGGTTATTTTGTCACAGTTACAGAAAGCTGACTAATACAGCCTTCTGGTATATGAGAGTTGAAGGGGCAGATTTATTTTTAAAGCCCACCCAAATAAATATTTGATAAGATCCCACAGCAAATAAACTACTAAAGTAGAAATCATACAGGATATTTTATTTTTATTTTGTAGTCCATTCACATTTCTTTTTAAAGAAATGACTGAACAGGACAAGTTCTTTAAAATAATACAAAAGTACCAAGTGCAAATATGTAAAAGGTCAACGGCACTTAACACTCAACAATAACAATGGAAACTATGCCTTTAGAATTTTTCAAAAAGACTCCTGGCCACAAAGCTAAGCTTGGATTCTTCCAACTCTGAGAGAACCCTATTCCCAAATGTCACTGCTCTTTCTGATAAAAAATGAATAAGGCAGAAGAGCTGGTTCTATTTTGGATTTTTTTCTCTCCTTATCTCTTATTTCAAATGAGTGAAAAACAGCTTCCCTCATTTCAAAAAATAAACAAATAAACACCCTAAAAAACAATTCACTATAATCCCCAGCTGGGGCCCTGGACATAAGCCCTGAGGCTCTGGGGTTAAGTGGCTGGGCTCCAGAGGCCCAGATCCCTTCCAAGGTCAAGTTGCACCCATGGAGAGCGTGGGGCAGGGAGAGGCCAGGCTGTCCGTGGCAGGATTTTACACACAGTGAGTGGAAAGGCCAGAGGACACATCCACGGGGTGCCTGGATGTCCAGCCCTCCCAACCCATAATCCCAAGGGGCGAGCGTGACCCAACAGCTTTCCCGAGATGCTGGGGAAGTCTGGTTCCAGTCGGCTGTCATTCCTGGTAGAGCCCCTCCAAGTCTGCGGCCTTCATAGCCAGCTGACAGTCGGCGCTGGGGTTCTGCTGTATCAGCAGCCTGTTTGGTGACAGGATGAAAAGGGTCAGCGTAGGCCCCTCGAAAGAAAAATGCTAAGAGAACCCCGTGGAACAGGAAACTTTCTCTGCTGTTTATTTTAGCTGCTACTTGTCACCATACCAGATTTGGGGCTAAATCCATTCACAGATGAGGAAACTGAGGATGTGGGAGGTTAGAACAACTGGGTGATGGGCAGGGTTTCGACGGCCCCTTTCTCCACTTCTAATCTGGATATTGTTTTCCCCAATTGTCTATGTCTCTGCCAACAATCCAATAAGAAAGGCAGGGCGAGCAATGGCTTTATTCTACCATTATAAGAACACTGAGATCAGAGAAGTTAAGCAGCTTGTTCAATATCACACAGCTAAATAGCAGCAGCTAGGGATTCAGACAAATCTGATTAGGTTTTTTCCTTCAATGGAAGGAAAGTTACAGGGAATAGGAAAAGTAATTAGTCTGCTTTTTTAGTCCCTGTGACTGCAAGTTTCAGAGGTCAGAGAGAGGGGAGAGGGTGCTACTGATATTAGCTCAGCAACAGCCTTCCCGTTGCTGTGACCCACGGAGGGGTGGGGGATCACACCAGAGCTGCTCACCAACACCTTCTGAGTTCATGCTACAGAAGACAAGGGAGCTGAATGCTCCCAGCATGGAGTTGCCACCTGACAAAGTTCTGGCCGATGAAATGTGCTGGGAAAACTGAGGAGAGATCCTGGGAAAGAGCCCACCTATTTTTTTTTTTTCCTCTCCCTTCATCCTGTCTTGAATGCAGCTGGTGTACCCAGAGGCACAGCAGCTATCTTGTGGCCATGAGGTGGGAAGCCAACAGGCGAAGGATGGCAGAGCAGACAGGCAGAAGGTACATGCTATGTCCCTGATACCAGAGTAGCTGTGCTAGCCAGTGTAAACAGAATACCTTATTTAAGTTAGTATCTACTTGAGTCTTTTGCTTTTGTTTTTCATTACTTAGCACTTGAAGCATTCCTATCCAATAACCAAAAACCTAACAAGACTCTTCCTCTTGTTAGGTGGCTAGATGTGCTCTGGCTGCTTTGGAGATGTGTGTGGGGTAAGGAAAAGGATTCTGGTGGCTCTACAAATAGACACAGGCTGCCTAGGCTCCCTGCCTCCCCAGCCAGCTGCAAGGCCTAGGAGGCCTCACAAACTCCATAACTAAGCAGCATGGTCTTCCCTCCTCTGGGGAGGCTCGCTGATTTACACAGGAGGCAGGACAAAAGACTATTTAACTGATTCTCTTTAGGAAGAACATCTTATAGGGTTTTTTTTGTTTGTTTGTGGCCTTGAACTTGTGATCCTCCTGCCTTGCTCAGGCTCCCAAGTTGCTAGGACTACAGGGATGTGCCACTGTTCCTGACCTTTTTCTTTAAAAAAAAAAAAAAAAAATGTTAGTGGTATTATCTTTTATGTGTTAGGGTCAAGATCCCATTAAATCATGAAATATACTGAATAGCTCCTCTTTTTCCACTCATGCTTTGGATCATCTAAGGAAGGAGTTGACTTCTTCAAGTTTCAAAGATTTCACTAATACCAGGGTTCTCAGGTGATAGCTATTTTCAACATAACACAACACCCAATATGCCATTTCCACTCTGATTCCTTCACAAGTGAACAGTGGAGTTTTTTCACAGGATATCTAGAAGATCTACATGACTCAATGAACCAATATTCTCCAAATGACCAATGCACAGAATTACAAAATCATACATGGAAAGACCTGTTAAATGCCAGACAGACCAATGGATTTTCAAAATTAACAGGATACAAGAACTTCACCTTTCAGCTAAACTTTCAGAAACTACCACCTGCACACCATCACAAAAGAGCATCTGTAGTCATCTGGAAAGCTGCCCCTTTCCCAACTACACATCTGTGAGGCTGGGTCCTCTTCAATTATGTCAAGCAGAATGACATGCCACAGTGGGTCACATGCAGATGACAAATGAGAATCCAGCTGACTTCTACTAGGGAAGATGCTTAAGAGGTTTATAAAACATAAAACAATGCCACTGACTAGTTTCATTTTCTTTTGGAAAATATAGTTGCTTTTTTTACCAAACCGTGTTTTTACCGAACCACAGGTCCCCAGTGCCTCTAGGGAAGAGCAGGGAGGATAAGGAGATGAGGGACAGATCTTGGATATACTTTTCAATCTCTTCATTGATAAATAGCCATTCAAATTTTGCTACTTCTATGGTATGATTTTTTAAAAATATTTTTTAGTTGTAGGTGCACACAATATCTTTATTTTATTTTTATGTAGTGCTGAGGATTGAACCCAGTGCCTCATGCATATTAGGGGAGTGCTCTACCACTGAGCCACAACCCCAGCCCCCTGTGGTATGATTTTTAAGAACAGGGTATATAGGCAGGGAGGGATTTTGGCTCAGAAACATCACTCTCAAAAAACCAAACAGTCCACTCTCTTTTTATTTCCTCTAAGCCTGCTAGTGATCGAAGCATTTTAGAAAAGCTGAATGTGAGTCCAGTGACATCAATTAAGCTGTCCTGGGAACCACCCAGTGATATCAATTATACCCACTTTGACATATCAATGACAACAAGAAAATCTTGTAGTAAGAAGTTCAAGGGCTCTTCTGTAGAGTATTGGTTCTTTTAGAGCAAGGGTTGGCAAACCATGGCCTGTGGGCCAAATCCAGCCCACTGTTAGTGTAAATAAAGTTTTATTGGAACACAGCTGTGCCCACTCCTTCACTTATTGTCAGCTACATTCATGCAGCAGCAGCAGTTGTGAGAAGAGAGCACGGTCTACAAAACTTGAAATATTTACTATCAGCCCTTTCCAGAAATTTCCAGGGGTTGCTCAGTGTCTTGGGTAAGAAAGCTTTAGAGTTAATTGAACTGGATTATTTAAGTCCCTTCTCTGCTGCAGTAAAGCTTTGGGATTTGGCTTCATTCCTCTTATCATGGAGCTAATTGTGAGGATTACATGAGATGAGGCCTGGAAAGCGCTCAGCAAATGTTAGCCACCATCTTCAAATGACCAAGAGTTAAAATCAACCCACAGGACAAAAAGCAAGCATAAAGTGTCACCTCTGAAAATCCTTCAGAAGGGCAGCACGTTATAGACAAGCACAGTGTCTCCCAGTAACTTCAACACAGCTGTTTTCCCACTAGCATCTAAACAGACTGCTGCTCCCCAGTCAAGGCCATGGAGGGATATAGTATGAACAGAATCTATACAGTCAGACATGAGACTTGTGCTTGGCACACTGACAAATTCACCTTGTGAAGAGCAGAGGGCATCAGGCAGATTATAGGGACAGCAGACTCCTGCTCCTGTACTACTCGGAGGATGGAGCAGAAAGGGCCATTTTTCTCCTGTTGTTTTCCTCCCTACTCCCACCACGCCCCAAAGAACACTCTGACTTCTGTAAACTAAACCAACATCCTTTTAAAGAAATCAATAAATACCTCACAGAGCTGCTGTGACAATGAAATGAGGTCTCTGTATGATGAAAGAAGGTAATGATAGTTTTTGTTTGAAACTCCACTGTAAATTCCCATTTGATGTCTGATGTGTACTGAGAACTAATGGGAAACACCTGCCTCTTACAATTTGGCTTCTAGACACCAACTGGGGTTAGCACATTGTCCATGGAAATCTCCCCAAACAGCCAAGATGACATTGTTCCATTGACATGTATTTATTTACCTGGGAGAAAACCAGAAGTTGATGAGGCTGGAGACCATCATGTAGGACACCATGATCGTCCCCGACATTGCAACTGATACAAAGCCCAAGCCACAGAGGACACAAAGCAGTGAGAGGCCACCCACAGAGATGACCAGTCCTAGGAAGAGAACATGGTTAGGAGAAATATTCATCTAAAATGGGCAGACCCTGGGCCAACGTGTTTTTAAAAATGACAGATAACTCAGATTTTGTTATGAGATTCCCACCCCACCCCACCCCCCAAATTTGGATTTCTGGCATTATTTAAAATGGAGCAGGCCTCAGTGCCTGGCAACTGGCTGGCCCCATAACCATGACCTCCAATCCCCACTGTTCACAAATCTTATCACACTTAGGCCTCTGTGCTTATTTCTGTTACCCATTGAATTTGAGGCTAAGAGAGAGTAAACAATTGTTCCAAATCACAGTGGTGAATTCCAGGGTCTGTGCCTTAACTACTCTGACGAGCTGCCTTACTTTAGAAATGGGAACCTTTGCCGGGCACGGTGGTGCACACCAGTAATCCCAGCACTTAGGAGGCTGAGGCAGGAGGATCACAAGTTCAAAGCCAGCCTCAGCAATGGCGAGGCACTTAGCAACTCAGTGAGACCCTGTCTCTAATAAAATACAAAAAAGGGCTGGGGATGTGGCCCAGTGGTCTAGTGCCCAAGTTCAATCCCCAGTACCAAAAAAAAAAAAAAAGAGAGATGGGAACCTTTGACAAGAATGGCAGACGCCCAATAAACACTGCCCTCCCCACCACCGATTCATTCCCCAACAGCTGAACAGATACCTTCCAGTAATATGACCCCCACGAGAGCAGCCAAGGAGGTAAACACCACCAGGAGCAGGAAGAAGCCAACAGGAACAGCCGACACAGCAATGAACACCAGCACAGTGAGGGCCAGAAAGGGATGCCTGTCCAAGTACTGACCCACTGGAGAGTTCATGAAGGCAACTACCTGCAGGCAAAGGACAGAGAGAAGGGGACTGAGTGCCATGTCTGAATCCAGGTAGAAAGGATCCCCAAGCTGTGGGAAGTACAACCAACATTCATCAAGTTGGAGGGCTCTTAAGTAAGATGTCACTTTAAGACTTCTCCCAAGACAGTAACTTGGGCAGCAGTTTAAGGCAGCTGTGGGACAGAAGGCAAGTTTGAGGTCCCCACCCAATGGCAGGACTTATGAGCAGACAGACATGAGAACATAATTCACACGTAGTGGTCCCCAAAACACAAGTGCCTCAAATGGGAAGAATTTGGGGGCAGGCTGGAAACAGGAGGGTATGACAGTTCATGTTGATGGCAACCAAAATGTTGGGTTCACTCTGCTTAAATAGAAAAGGCTGTTCCATGAAGCCACAGTCATCTGTCTTGTGGCTTCAGCAATGCCTCTTAAGGAGAAATCTCTCAAGGCATGCTAATTTCACTTCCTGGCAGGTTACAAAATGGCATAATGCCCACTGGCCACACTGCCATCTCACTAAAGACCTTGCTATTCAGCTTCTCTATTCTCTAGCCAGAGGTGACCATACCAGGAGCCACCTGTGAGCCAGAGCTGCCCAGCTCAGACACTCCATTACTAGAACCTAACAAGAACCTAAGTTAGGGCACTGAAGGTAAGAGGGAGGTGAAGGGGCTGCGGGAGGGCAGGTTGGGGTCTCCAGCCATCTAAGGTCTTGACTGCTTTCTGTTCTGGTCCAGGTGTATTCTTAGCAAACACCCTGCCTCATCTGACTGACTGAACTCTCTCCCTGACGCTTATGCTCAAAGAGCCCAGGGAGCACAGCAAGGCAGAGCGGATGAGCGCTCAGGTAAGGGGCAGCAGTGCCCGCAGCGAGGGGACCCTGCCAGGAAGGGACACCTATGCTGCGAGAGGAGCAGACGAAGCTGGGATACTCAGATGGCAGGCACAATTCAAATTTTAAATCTGATAATTGATTTAGGCACTAGGAAAGTTTTCAAGTATGTTTCAAATAGGTTGACCAGGCGAATCTAGTTTTTTAAATTGAAAATTTCACAAATAGTGAAGAGATCAAGTATTTCCAGTGGAAATTTGCTCTAAGGGTATGAAAATAAGGAATATAGGATACCTTATTAATGACTTTCTGTATTAATTACACGCTGAAATTATAATGTTCTGGGTATGCAGGGTTACATAAAATATACTATTAATTTTGTTTGTTAAAGTGACCACTGAAATACTTAAAATTATATATGTGACTCATAATATCTCCAGTGGACACGACGTGTTTAAACTTTACCTTGAGGCGGAGATGAAGCAGACTGGGGCATTTGAGCAGAACTGTGACAAACCTGAAAGAGCAATTCAGGAAGATAAACCTGGCCCCTTGTGTGAAGAGGCAATTAGGGTGACCTGCAGGACATCAGGCAAGATACACCAATGGCCAAATCTGGGCTTGATGGTAGAGGGGAGAGGGGAGGGAGATGTAGCCTGGGAGTGGAGTGAAAAATCAGCAGGACTTAGGGAGAGTTTGGCATGGGAACCGAGACAGGCAAGAGAAACCGGCTTCCAGTTCTTAAGGAAGTCTGGGCTCTATAACCAAAAAAAAACAGAAAGTCATTTGGATATGCAGACACCACTTTCCAGCACCCAGACTTTCAGACTCAACCAGCTTAACCCAGCAACTGTCTTCTCCCACAAAGAATGGCCCTGATCAGGTCCAGCATCAGGAAGTGGAGGGCAGTCCAGCCACACCCAACAATAAGGATATTTGTTAGACACACAGGTGCCAGGCACTGTTTTGATTGCCTTCCTAGGCAAGCAATAAGGAACAACCTAACATTATCTAAAGCCCCGGGGGTGAGACATCACAATTAAATTTGCAATTTCATGGCAACAGGGGGGACACAAATGGGAGGATGGAAGACCAAGCTAGGCAGCTTGTCACACAGCAACCTGCTCTGTGACTCCCCATCCCCATCCTGGAGGCACGTAGTCCCCACCTACACTTTATAGGTACAGTGCTTCACTGAATAATCCAGGACTGTCAGGCTGGGAGAAAATGGCTCCACCATGTTCCAGGCTCCCTGTGAAGGCCTCTCAAATGGCATCATGGATAATCCTCACCACAAGACCGCAGGCCTGGCCTTGCTTATTCCAGAAAACAGGAGATGGAAATAAGCTGAAGTGACTTGTCCAAGGTCAGACAAAGGTAATATATTTGTAAATACAAACCCTGGCATGGAAGGTCCCAAAGCAGGGGCCAGGTGGTCAGGATCTGAGGACATGAAGACTCCACCCTCTACCCCGGGCTCTTCAGGAGCCAGGCAAGTCCTCCCCGGTGTTAGAATGGAGTTAGAATGTGAAAGACAATTGGTGACTCACTGTCTCCTGCAGCCAGAAAGCAGGAGGGGGAGGGGCCGGTACTGTTTAAAACCACTTGTAGTCACAAGTCAAAGATGCTGTGTGACAGCCACTCCCACATTATAGTCCCTGGGTGCCACTGGCATGGGATTCAGAGTTGGCATACAGATGCCCAGGAATGTTTGTTCAGAAACATCCCTTGGGTCAGGAAAGGCCCAGCAGGAGAAAACCATGTAGGCAGAGAAAATCTACATCAGGAAATGACACCCTGGTTATCTGCCTAACTCACGGGTCACCTCTCCTCTTCCCTGAGAACAGCCTCCTCCAAGGAAGAAGCAATGAATGAAAGTCCCCAGCCCAGCAGCTACCTCCATGCGTCCGGGAATCAGGCACTGAGAATCCCTGGTCCCTAAGGGGAGGGCTTCATTTGGGTGCTGAAGGAGAGGTGAGGAGTCAAAGGCGCCAGCCTTGACAACCATATTTGCCCACATGAATGAAAAAGCCAAGGAATCAGCCTACAGAGGAAAAGAATGAATCAGATACGCATTGAAAAGCTACAATGAAAAGCTACGAAGGAGCTAAAATGCCCGCGAGAGGGTATGTTAACAGTTATCTTTCACCCAGCAACCTGACTGACCCTGACTTCTTCTGAGGCTCAGCCCTGCCTCACTCCCTTGGTTTCTTTTTTTTTTTGGTACTAGGGATTGAACTCAGGAGCACTTGACCACTGGGCCACATCCTCAGCCTTTTTTGTATTTTATTAGAGACAGGGTCTCACTGAGTTGCTAAGTGCCTTGCTGTTGCTGAGGCTGGCTTTGAACTCGCAATCCTCCTGCCTCAGCCTCCCAAGTGCTGGGATTACCGGCGTGCACCACCATGCTGGCTCCTGCCCTTGGTTTCTAAAGTAGCCTTACATTTCCCAAAGGCCTGGAAGGTCCCATCTCTTGAGCCGGTTCCTATATCTCAAGTCTAAAAGTTAAGACAATAAAAACCTAACCAGGCATTCCAGAGGGCTCCCAGAAGAGATGACACACACTCCAACTGATGCCCAGCTATTCTTACCTGGAGTTCCAAGGGCTTATTAACTTATGAGGAAAGGGGACAGATTATTTAGGGGAAAGAAATCATCTGAATTTCCCAGAGACAAGGGGATGGCTATGTCAATTACAGTATGTCAATCAGCTGTCCTTGCTGAGGGACTCCTGGGCAACAACTCTTCTGAAGACCCCCACATATGTGGAAAAGCTGCAAGACTCATCAAGCAAACACAAAAATCCAGAAATACATTTGCCGTGATACAACCATCAACATGTAAAAATTACATACTGAAGAGTCATAATAATCAGTAATAATAATCACCACCACTGGGTCTACAGGTGATTTGCTCCCCTTTTCCCTCCGAATCACTTCCCTGAGTTGACAATGCAATTAATATTAATACAATTAATATGATTTTAAAATTTGAAAGAAATTACTCTATGACAAGACTATCTGAAAACAGCAGAATGTAGACTAGGCTAATAATTTTTTCCTATGATCTGGGAATAAACTGGCCTGGTAGTTATCTAGCCCAAACCTATTCTGGTAAACAGCTGAATTGAGGAACAAGTGAGTTCCTCTGTGTTAAAATGCACACCTCAGAAAGCAGATCTAAATATTAACTAAGTTAAGGCATGCCAAGTGCCCAGCACAGTGCGTGGTATATAGTTAGTGCTCAATCAATGTTGACGAACATACAGTCAAATCTTATTATTTGTGAATTCTACATCTCAGAACTGGCTCCTCATTAACATGTATTTGTAACCTCACAAACGATACTTCTGGCTTTTGAGCACTAGCGGATGTGTGCATGGCAGTGAAAAGCTGAGTCACCTGACATACATTCCCAGCTGAATGGAGAAAATCAAGGAAAACTCAAGGAGAAACTCCGCCTTCTTGTTTCAGCTCTTTAAATGTGTCCGTATCAGATATGTCAGTCAGCTTTCCACTACTATAACAAAAAACAGAGATAACTGGCTTAGAAAAGATTTATTTTGGCTCAGTTTTGGAGGTTCCAGTCCACGATCAATTGGCTCTGTTGCTTTGGAGGCTGAGGCCAGATAGTACATCACAGCTGGAATGTGCAGTGGAGCAAAACCAGGGAAAAAAGAAAATGAGGAATGAGCTGGGGTCCAACAATCCTATAAAAGGCCCAACCCCAATGACCTAAGACCTCCCACTAGGCCCCACCTCCCAACAGTGCCACCAAAAAAAGTGGGGTTGACCAAGTCTTTAACACATCACATAAGCCTTTGAGGGACACTCAAGAGCCAAACTACAGCATCATGTTTAGTGCCATAATTTCATATTTTTGTGCTTTTGGTTGGTGATTTCACTATTTAAAATGGCCCCAAGTGATGTGCTGTAGGGTTGGTTGACTAGTATTCCTAAGGACAAAGATATGCCTTATGGAGAAAAATTCATGAGTTAGAACACACATGTATTTGTTTGAACCATGAGGTATAGTGTTATTGGCCTTGAGTTCAATGTTAAGGATCGACAACATGTACTAAATAGTGTCTTTAAACAAAAATGCACATAAAACAAGGTTAGGTATTGATCAGCTGATGAAAAGGTTAGGACCAGAGGAGAGAAGAAACAAGTGTATTTCCCCCAGGAGCAATGGTTCAGCATTTGCTGATCCCACGTTTGTGGTCACTTTATAGAACATAACTACCACCAGTGATGAGAAACAGCTGTAAATGTGGAAGGGGCACAAGGACCTTTCTTACACAAGCTAACTTTTTTAAAAATTTTTTTATTATTCTAATTTGTTATACATGTTTGCAGAGTACATTTCATTTTGAGCTAACTTTTAATAACAAGATTCTCTGCCAACTGACTAGAAAGCCGCTTGACCAATTTAAAAATAGCTTGGCAGATCTACAGAATGGCAGATGCATTCTGGAGTAAGTCCAGAAAGGCTCTCTGTAATAGCTCAAGTAGACACTAGTGGGACTGTGCTATCCCACAGAAAAAACAAATCACAAAATAGTTCACATTGTTACATGTGTATGTGTATTTTTATGGACATAGTGCATAACAAAGTCTAGAAAGAGATGACAAAATGTTAATAGCATAGTTTATGAAAGCTATTTTGTTTTCCATGGAAAAAAAATTGCCTACAGGCATATAGAAGAAAGCAATAAATGTGCAAGAAAACAGAATATACCCAAGTCCCCCTGCCATCAAGGGGCTATAGAATACTTTAAAAAGTAGTTCATTTGAATTGCAATGCTCTGTAAGTATAAAACACAAACTGAATTTCAAAGAGTTAGTACAAAAAACAATGTCAAATATCAATAATTTTTTTCATTAGTAATTTTTATAATGATTACAGGTTTAAATGACACAACTGTGGATATATCAGATTAAATAAAATACATTCTTAAAATTAATTCACCTGCTTCTTTTTACTCTTTAAACGTGGCTACTAGAAAATTTCACTATATATATGTGGCTCAAATTATAGACCGAATCTTAGAGTAGGCTTTGGCCTCTCATTTTCAGGGTAACAGATAAGCCAAAATTAACAATAAAACCAGAAAAGGATGATATCCATGGCACAGCTTGAGAGTGGCCTCTCTCAATCTAGTTAAAGAATTGCACTTGCCAGTAGGGATGATCATCCAACCAAATGTTGGTCTATAACTGGAAGCGTGTATGACTTCTTGGGAGCCTTCTTAAATTGAAAATGGCTTGCAAATCTTTTTCCCCTCTCTCCTCTTCCCATCCTATTATCTGGAATATGATATGAGGGCTGATGCTCTTGGAGCCACATTGGACAATGAGTTTAAAGGTCACAACTTAGACATGGCAAGCGGGGTGAGCTAGAAGGATCCCTGACTTACCTACAAATTTCTTTTACTTAAGAAAGAAATAGGGGCTGGGGTTGTGGCTCAGTGGCAGAGCGCTTGCCTCGCACGTGCACGGCCTGGGTTCGATCCTCAGCACCACGTAAAACATAAATGCATTGCATTGTGTACAACTAAAGTAAATAAATAAATATTTTAAAAAAAGAAATAACTTACCATGTTATTTACATGAGCATTAACTTGAGATTTTCCATTGTACATCATGATTGGAAACTGACCTTTGAGTTATTCCGGAAAGACTCCAGCAGCAAAGACAGCTTCCTCTGCAGCTCCTGCAAGTCCTTTAAGGTACTGGGGGGCTCCTCTTTGGCCATCCTGAAACTCACTTCAGACTCTTTGGGGATTAATTCTCCTTATAATGAGTTCTCCAGTGTAGTGTGCTGTCCAATCTCTCATGTTGCCCAGGCTTTCACTGTCACTAGGGGGAAACAAAACATTTCTTAAATCTTTAGTGGTCTTCATCCAACTGGTTCAACAAGAGTTTCTACATGTTGAGGGCAGGCATGTGGATGGAGGATGACTTGACATGTTTATCAAAATTTCAAATTTCATACACCTCATAAAGCAACGTGTTTTCTAGGACTTTTAAGGAAATAATCAGGTATAGCAAAACATACTAAAAAGATGTGCATCACATTTGTTTATAGCATATAATGATTCACACACAAAAAAAAAAGGAAAAGAAGCTAACTGTTCATGAGTAGGAAAATGGTTAAATAATGATAAATTCGGTCATTAAAATAATGGGGATAGCCGGGCAGGGTGGCGCGCGCGCCTGTAATCCCAGCACTTGGGAGGCTGAGACAGGAGGATTGCGAGTTCAAAGCCAGCCTCAGCAATGGCGAGGCACTTAGCAACTCAGTGAGACCCTGTCTCTAATAAAATACAAAAAAAAGGGCTGGGGATGTGGCCCAGTGGCCAAGTGCCCCTGAGTTCAATCCCTGGTACCAAATAATAATAATAATAATAGGGCTATTTAGGTGGTTACATGAAAAGATGTCTAGTTTAAAAAAAAATACAAAATACTCCATTTTGTTACATATAGGTTTTATGTAACAAAATTTGTTACATATAGATTTTATTATAACAGTTTGTTACATATAGGTTTTATTTTGCTGAGTAAAAAACGTAGAACATATAACAAAATGTTAATAGTATTCTCTTTGAGAGCTTATTTTTTTTTAGCTTGATAAATGCTGAAAAGAATACACAAAAAGCAAGACAGCTGAGCTATACACTATTTCAAATCTCACTGCTTCACCCTGCCTGTATCCCCCGAACACCTTTTTCACACAACAGTGGCCTTGGCTGATTTCTCTTCTTTCTTTGCTTGGCTTGCAACAACACTGTGCCATAAATCACTATTTATGGGTAAGTCTCTTCCCACTAAGTAACAAGAGCCATGCCTCAGGGACAGACAGTGCCACAGTTACACCCTGTGATCAAACTGCTGGGAACTCCTAGGACTGTCCCAATCTCACATAGCTCTTATTAAAAGAAATAAGATTTGTCAAATATGTTTTTAACCTGGTTTTTAAACAAGAAAAAAAATCATTCTTATATTTCCCCGAAAAACAACTGTCTGACTGGACACAGGCGCGGTTTCCCTTTCTGCCTTAGAACTAACCTCCTGACTTATGGTACAAATACCTAATAGATATTGTCATAGTGGCCAAAATTAAGTGAGAGATCCTGATATTTATTTACCATAATGAGTATCCCACATGCTAATCATGTGAGTTACAGTGGGGATATATAGCTACTAATGTCTACAAGGTCCAGATGCACATTAAAGCACATGTTAATCGCCCCAAATAGAGATCATGTCCCTTTGGACAGGGAAGGACAGATCCTCCACCCCCATATTCTGTCTTTAAAGCTGCAGCAGACATAGATCTTGAAGTTGGGATGTTCCCAGCTCTCGGTTGCCTTAATGTCATCTCTGAAGCTGGAAGAAACAAGCCCAAGTCCCCTTACAGGTCCCTCCTTTGGCCTGGGAAATCCAAGCGCCACCCAGACCGGTTTGAGGAGTCGGATGTGGGCGAGAGAATACCAAGGGCCACAGTCCTCAAATATATCTGCCTGACCATCAATTCCCAGACTCCCCAGTCAGTGACTCCACCTCAGAGGGGCCTCAGCTGACACTGAGCAGTCAGAGGGAGTAGGCGACAATCCCACAAAGCCTATTTGATGACCTTCTCTGCGCCTTGGGGGTTGGCCCAAGCCAACACCAGCCAACAAGCTCCTCCCCTTTCAAGGCGCTACAGCCCTGGGCTCTCCACCCCCGCCTCTGGAAGTAAACGGCTACACTGAACATTCCAGCTGGGGAGGGGGGGGGTTCGCATCTCCTGATAGGGGAGGGAACTTCAGGGCGCTTCAATCCCCAAAGGCCTGGAGGACCTAGAGGAGAAAGGGGTGTGACGCAGGTGTTGGAGTCTGAGAGGGCTCAGAGATAGAGAAACAGGAACTCGGGGAGATTTGGGGAGGACCCACCACTGGCTCTTGCAACTCCCTTCTCTGCAACGACGGGGCATGGGATCCTCAAAAAAAGGAGGGAATGGTGAAGGGGAGGGCACCCATTTTCATGAACCCTGGGTAGGAGGTTTCGATGTCCAGATGTCCAGGGAGGACTCGACATCTTCCCCACCAGGTTTCCCAGGACAGGGCAAGGTCTCGCGTGCGGGGTGGGCCCGACAACCCTTTAACAAATACAGTGGCAGGTGCAGGCGGGGACGCGGTCTGAGGGGGATGGACCTAGTCTCCTCCCACGTGATAAGTCCCCAGTCGTGTCCCAACGACGCGGAGGCTTGACACCCTTTTAACTAACGCCCGGACCGAGCGCTACAGGCGCGGAGGCCCGCGCCCCTCCACTCCACCAGCCTGGCCAGCAGGATCTAGCCTACCGGGCCACCGGGCCCCCGCCCCAAGAAGCCTCGCGCTCTCACCTGGCGCTGGTGCCGCGCTGTCCCCGCCGCATCTGCGGGCGGAACGCTGGGAGGCGCGAGGAGGAGAAAGGAACGCGCCGCCGGACTGGGCCGCCTCCCGCTTCCGCCGCCCCTCTGCTCCGTTTGGCCCCGCCCCACAGCTCGACTCGGCCCCGCCCCTCATCCCGGTCCCGCCCTTAGAAGAGGCTCGGCTCGGTCCCGCCCCGCCCCGCCCCACGACTCGACTCGGCCCCGCCCCTCGGTCCGGCCCCGCCCCTAGGGTCGGATCGGATCGGCCCCGCCCCGCCCCGCCCCACGGCTCGACTCGGCCCCGCCCCTCAGCCCGGCCCCGCCCCTAGGATCGGATCGGATCGGCCCTGCCCCACCCCTCCCCTCGGCTTGGCTCGGCTCCTTTCGGCTCAGTTCGTCTCCTCCGCCCACGGCGGGAAGGGTTGGGCAGGGACTTGCGGAGCTGCGGTGCTGCCCTGCTGCCTCCTGTGCAAGCCCGCGCTGGCACACGTCTGTGGAGCCACCCTGACAAGTTCAGAGAGGTTTACAGATGAGGAGTTCTTTCCTACCCCCATGTCTTGGAGTAAAAATTCTCCGGTACCCCCAGGCATGTGGACTGGCAGCTGAGAATGGGTTTTTGAAAGAACTTAGGGTTTCCCCTGCTAGATATCCAGAACCAACTCTTCTGGAAGCGTCTCTGGAGCTGGAAATGAGGTACCGCCTTGATTGGAAGGTTTTAACCGTTACTCCTCAGATGCAAATGTCATCAGCCAGTGAGAACCTTAGAGACGGATTTGGATTTTTATTTCCATTTTACAGATGAAAAAGTTGAGAGGCGGGGAGAAAAGGTAAATAAACCCAAATCCCATGGTTCACATGGATCCAAGTCAGAGGAGGAACCCATGTTTCCTGGCCCCAAATCCAGACCTGAGGAGAGGATTTCTCAATAGTAGTGCTATAACCACTATAGATGGGAAAATCATATTTCTGAGCACAGAAATTCTGTTGCTGATCTGAGCACTGTGAGATGTTTAGTAGCATCTAGGTCTCTAACCAATAGATACCAGTAACAGGCCCCCCTCCAGCTGTGACAACCAAAAATGGCCCCAACAGGGGAAGGGGGTGGGAGGGTTCAAGCAGGAGAAAGTCGTTCTAGTTTGAGAGTCACTGCCATTGAGCATAGGAATAAAGACCATGGGCTGATTCCTGGGCTCTGGCCCCATGGCTGTTTCTCACAGTGCTACCTGGGAGGAGTTAACTCTTGAGCCGTGGCTTCATCCATACAACCCAGAGGCTGGTTGCTATTGAATAGTTTTCAGGCTCTTTCCATCCAAGGACCTGTGTAGATGTATTTCTTTTCTGTGGCCTGTGTCTACAACCACCTGGAAAATAACCCATTAGATAAAGAGGGTCACCTAAAAAGAGGTTTTTTTTTTTTTTTTTTTTTTTTTTAGTGAGGACTGCTAACAATGAATGGCTGTCAAGAACGTAGCAGCTATTGGGCACATGGTTGAGCTTCAAAAACATTCAATGGTGTAATTATGTCTACCACCTTATATTTCTAAAAATAAGTAGGCAGGTGGATAGAGAAGGTAGTTTAGGGATGATGATGGTGGTGGTGGTGGTGGTGGTGGTGGTGGTGGTAAAGATAAAACAAGGGATCCTGCTCTCTGTTCCACAACAGCAGAAAAAGGGAGCTAACTGAGGAGATAGAAGACTGTGGATAGACAAGTGTCTGTCCCTAAATTGTTAAGTTTCAGGCCATCTTGTCTGGCTTTGTGCACTTTGCTCAGCTGTAATGTGATTGATTGCCCACCCAGGAAAAGATTCATTTGGTTTCCACTAAGGCCTTGTGATCTTCACTCCCTGGGTGGACCTAGTTTTGAAAAGCTGAATTGGGCTTCCACTGGGATTTGTGTTTATGGCGCCATCTAGGGGCACCTCTGTGAATCCTCGAGTTCCTCCCACCTCTGGCATTTTTGTCAATGGTGTGGATCCAGCATCTTCCCAAAGCATCAGGTCTTGGCTCTCAATGACCGTTTAATGGATCAACTAAAAAAGTCCACTTGCAGCCTCCCCTATGCCTTTCCACAATGTCTTGCTGCAGTGGACTAAATGTGTTTCTCCCAGTTTCGATGGTAAAGTCCTATGCCCAGTGTGATGGATTAGGATATGGGGACAAGCTCTTATGAATGGGATTAGTGTCCTTATAAAAGGACCCCTGGGAGCTCTCTTGCCTCTTTCTGCCATGAGAAGAAGATACAAGAAGTTGACAGTGTGCCACCTGGAAGCGAGGGCTCCTCACAGGAACAATCCCCCTCCCCGCCCCACCCCCAACACCACCATGCTGACACCCAGATCTTGGCCTCCAAGCCTCCAGAACTGAGAGAAGTAAATTTCTCTTGTTTATAAGCCACCTAGTCTGTGGCACTTTGTTCTAGCAGCCCTAGTGGACTAAGACACTTGGCTGTAGTTAAGCAATGATTTCAGGTCTCAGAAAAGATCTGCCAGGAACACTTGGCTTTGAATAAGGAATGTATGAAAATTCCCCAGCAACAGATTGAGACCCTAAACTGTTAGTACCACAGAGACAGGACCAACTGGGGACCTGACTGAACTCTCCTCCTAGGTTAGCAGACTTAGCAAATATAAATTTCAATTTCGGGTAAACAACAGATAACTTTTTGATATAACTATCTCCCAAATATTGAATGAGACATACTTATCCTGAAAAATTGTTTACCTGAAATTCTGATTGACCTGGGCATCCTGTGGTTTTATCTGGCAAACCTAGGCACTTGGAGTTGAGGGGATTGAGGATCTTGAGTCCTGCATCCTCTCTTGGAAAGATAAGTCAGATGACAGACATACATATATAATAATATTGCTATCATGATTATATCATATTGGTTTGATGTTTTTGAACACACCTAGTTTTTCAAGCACACAGGAGGTCACACACAAGGTCTCATTAACCCTGGACCAGGTCCTTTCTAATTCTTCACTTCCTTGGATATGAGGTTTCACATGCAGTACAGGAGGCCTGATGATAACCCATTTATGTCTAAGCCAAAGTCCCGAAACCTTCCACTGGCTCTTTTATTCCAAATACTATTTAAAACCCGTATTCAGTTGTCTCTCAATATCCACAGGGAATTGGTTCTAGGACCTCTGTAGATACCAAAATCCTTGGATGTTCAAGTCTCTTATATGGCATAGTATTTGCATTTAACTTACACATATCCTCCTGTACACCTTAAATCATCTATACATTACTTAAAATACCCAATATAATGTAAATGCTATATAAATGTTATACTATATTGTTCAGGAAATCATGACGAGAAGAAAGACTATACATTCAGTGCAAACAACAAACACATTTTGTTTTTTAAATATTTTTAATCCATAAGTGGTTGACTCCCAGATCAGATACAGAGGGCTGACACGTTATGGTAGAAAATAGAAACAGTATAAGAATTGAGGAAGCTTAAGTTATTTTGGAAGTATAGAGAGCCCAATTTTGAGGGTACAGTGAGAAAAAGAGAAATGGAAGTACTTGGTACTATGCAGTGCTCTCCAAAGGAACTCAGAAATGTGTATGTTCTGGAAAGTTTCTCAAGGAAAGAGCACTGGACTTGGGGTCATCAGGACAGGGTTCAGATTGTATCAGCACTGCTTATGAGTCATGCCGCCTGGAGAGAGTTATGCACCTCTCTGTTTTGGATTCCTTGTCCATAAAATGGGGATATCATGGGGTTTGGGGGAAAACTGAAGATCGAAAACAAAAGTCCAATTGGGTTTTGAGAGGGCTGTAAAAGCAGCCTTGTGAAAAATGCTTTGAATATTTGGGCAGCAGCTAATCTTAGCACTTACTTGCATAGATATGTGCTTGTGTTTATGATACTACTGATGTTAGCTGCAACATTTATAGAAGGCCTATTGCATCAAGGACCAAACTGTCCCAGGTCTGAAAAGGTTTCCAGGACATAGGACTTACAGTGTTGAAACTGGGAAAGTTCTAGCCAAAGTGGGATGAATTAGCCATCCTTTTACTATGTCCAAATTGTTATATATGCATTATTTCATTAAACCTTCAACCCGATGAGATAGTTACATTATTGTCTTACTACAGATGAAAAGTTCACTTGAAGAGATGAAGTAATTTGCTCAAGCCACGGCTAATTAACAGAAGAGCAGGCTCTGAGCCAGTCCTATCCAGCTGTAGATCCCACGAACAGAAGCCTTGTGTCATGTGCTTTTAGACCTATTCAAAGTCATGGTCTCTTTCTGCTGCTCACCTCTGCATTCCTGAGCCATTGCTAAATACCTTCCCGCCATTGCTTCTGTTGTCAACACTTCCTGCTGCCCAGCTGAGCTTCCAGCAAGGGAGTCTGCAGGACAAGGAGCTAGGTCAAGCCCAGTCTTGTATGTAGGCACAGCAGAGGCCCCTCCTTCCCTTAGCAACAGACGCTGGTGCCTGGTTACTGGCCCTGGGCCTGGGTACAAGATCCACCAGAGTTAAAACTGCTCAGGGAGGAGGCAGAGAGGAAAGAGTGCAGCTGACCGGAGTGTTGTTTGGGAAAGTGAGTCCTCCCTATTCTCTGTATTAATATCTAACTCTGCTTCAATTTTTTTTTTTTTTTTTTTTTCTCTACAGGGACCTTGGTGTGTTCCCAGAAAAGTTTCAAGAGAAGATCTGCTCAGGGAAAGGACGAGCAACTATTACAAAGAATAGGAACTGGAGGAAAAAGCAAAAAGACAGAAGAACCCCCAGTGTTACCCCTTCATTCTCTACCACCTCTTCCTCTTCTCTTCTACCAGGGAACTCTGCAGGGGACTGAAGTGTATGACCTCAGAGAGGCAGCCCTGTGAATGGAGCTTTCAGGACATCCAGAAAGTTCCATTGTTGGTGTCATCCCCATTATGCTATAAGGAATTGTGGATTTCAGAGCGACTAGATAGTCGAGGAGCATCCCTGGAGAAGCCAAGAGCTCTTTACTCATTTTTCAAACAGGTACAATTAAAGTGGACACCATGAGCAACAAGGATTGTTCTCAGAAGGTAGGTGTGAATTTTAAGGCGTGATTCTTTCTTTACCTTTATTTTCAAGGGAATTGGAATTGGAGAACAAAGGGATTTGGGCTCATAGGCCAGTTGCACATTAGGTTCCCTCGATCTAGCAAGGGTATCAATTGCATTTCTCTCGTGTGCACTTCGAAATATGATTTTTGATGAATTAGACTTTTAGAAATACTTAGGTTTTACTGTGAAAATATTAGCAATAGATATCTTTCCCTTTTCCTACCCTTCCAGGGTTATTAGTCCATATATTACAACCAACAGCTTCCAATCCCAACAGTTCCCAAACTTCTGGAGCATATCTTAAAAAGAGAGTTTTGGTCCACACCCCCAAAGATTCCAATCCAGAAGACATTATATGTTTAGCTAAGACCTGAGTGATTCTGGTATAACAGGTTCTTGGCTAAGCATTTTGGAACTGCCCCCAGAAAGACGTGCAAATATCATGGCTAACTAGAAATAAGCCATCTAGTTCTACCCAAGCTACATGTCAGAATTTTGGTTATAGAAGCCAAGATACACTAGGTTGCCATTTAAAGTACCCAGAGGAGCATTTAATTTATAAAAATTAAAGTAGATTTGTTGATAATATACAAGTCAATGCTATAAAATGAAAGATTCTCACATTTACCAAAGAAGATCTTTTTTTCTTTTTTTGGAATTGAGGACTAAACCCAAGGGCACTTTACCACTGAGCCACATCCCCAGCCCTTTTTATTTTTTATTTTGAGACAAGGTCTCACTAAATTGCTTAGGGCCTTGCTAATTTGCTGAGGCTGGCCTCAAACTTATAAACCTCCTATCTCAGCCTCCTGAGTTGCTGGGATTATAGGTGTGTGCCACAAAAAAAGAGACTTAAGTATTCATATTTTCTTAATAAATCACTTCACATAGCCAGGTAGTTCTTAGAAGAACCTCCTGTCTTTTCCCCTTGAAGGTACCACAGAGAATTCTTAGCCAGGTATGGTCAAGAAACCTCTCTTTGTTCTGGAATTAACTACTAAATTTGCTGATCTTGCATGTGTTCCATCTGTTCCTGTCCCATGGGTTGAGATGTTTTGTTATCAGGGTATTTTTGACTCTTTGTGTATAAGTCTTAGTCTCTGTCTGTGAACTAGCTCAGAGTTGAATTTGTTTCTGAAGAGCTTCTGTTGTGTTCTGCAATATGCTCATGGTTTCCTTTCTTCATTATCCCAAGAATGCCTTTCCTATTTGCATGGCTTGGTATCTCTGTTCTCTCCTCTAAGCATCTGTTATTGACTCAGCTGTTTCCATGTCTATCACTTGGATGATCATTTCTCAATATGAAGGGACGTAAATATAATTCAGCATGTCTCAAACCCAGAAGAACCTATAGGCTCATGTAACCAAGAAGTACAAGTTGGATCCAGGGTTCCTGTTGATGTCATTGAAACTCTCTTCTCTTTTGGGGAACTCTGCTTGATTCTTTATTGGCCTAAATCCAAGGCAGACTTTTCCCTGTGTTAGATAAAGATGACTGTCAGAAGCTGTAGTCATAAACATCCTGACAGTGACTTTAATGAAGAGAGACTGCTTCTTTCTCAACAGCTCTAGCAAAAGTGTCAAGAAATACTCTGGTCAGTCCAGCTTGGGTCTCATGCTTATCCTGAACCAATGACTATGCCCAGGAGGCCGGAGTAGTCTGATTGATCAGATCTGTGCCTTGTCCTGGATCCAGGGGCTGGGATCAGCCACATTTTATAACATGGACTGAAATGAGAGTGGAGCTGGTTATGCCTACTGGGGCTTTTTTGGTGGGAAGAATAACTTCCCAATTGGTGTTAGGACTGAAATCAGATTTTTCTCACACTGAGCAGAAACACAAATGCCAAGACACCTCCCAAATAATGTCACCATTCTCCTTGACTACAGAAGGTCAGGAATTTGGGGTTTTAATTACTCATTCCCACTCTTGCTATAACTCTTTCCACGTGTTCCAATTTTGTGGTGTTTGCTCGTTTCTCTTTTAATGAAGATTTTTATTTGAAACAGATTTAAAAGCTAGGCCAAAGGAAAGATTTCCACTGACCACAGAACCTTCTTGCTTGCAAAACACAATACAGACAGCCCTAACCTATCAATTGATACATGTCTTCCACCTGGGAACCTGAAAGAAATAATGAATGACTTCATATCCCTGAAAGTACTGCTGCCAAAATCTTCCTTGGATGGTATGGTACCTGCTTTGGTTGACCGTATTCCTTTCTGATTGATGCTGGGCATTTCCATTTTGTTCACTCCATCGATACAGATGTGGCTTTCAACCTGGTAGTAGAAGAGGGAACTCTTGGTAATGATCTGTCAGTTTTCAGATCCTGGAGATTGAGGTCAAGAGCAGAAAGGCAGAGACAGTGATTTAAATCAACATAAGTTTTGTAAGATGGAAACAGCAGGATAAGTTGTTCTCAAACACATCATGTAGAGATGAAGCATCCCTAATTTGAATAAAGTTACTTTGGTGAGTCTAATATGCCACCATTTTTGAGAATCACCAAATTGGGCCATGAGAACATGTCCTTAAGAATATGTTCTTAAGAATCCCAACCCATCTTTCTTTATGGGCTTGCATGTTTCCCTTTAATTTTAAGGTCCACGTGATACTTGCCATTTCCAATGTGTTGTGGTGCAGAGTGATGTGTATTTAAAAGTCACCTTGGTAGGCAAGTCTGCCTCTTATGTGGCTGAGATGTGCTACCCATCATCCCTAGGCCTTAGTTTCATCAGCTAGAATATGGGTACAAGAAATTTCACAAGGTTGTACAATGCCTGGCACATAATAATTTGGAATCATGGTAGATTTTATTGCTACTGTTGTTATTATTTAATGAGGTAGGTGTTTCAGGGGAGATAACAGACATTAGCTGGAGTCAGCAGGGAGGGGTTTGTTGGAGCATGGTGGGGGGCACTGGTAATAGTTGAATGCCACTCATATACCCTACCCCTCACCAATGAGTTGCTTAACATAATTTGCAGACCCAAATAAATAAAATCTATATAATAATGTCTCATCTTACAGAAGAGCTAAGTCCAAAGTCATTGCCTAAGGTGAAAATCAAAGAGCCAATATTCCCCTTGAAATTCCTCCAAACCATCTTTAAACTGCTGTATAGAAACACCTCCCCATAGGTCCAGGGCAATAGTTTTTTTTGTCCAGTGTTGGAACAAATTGCAACTTCTCTGTCACTGCCCCAGATGAAATAGTTGTCTTACATTTAGGGAATGAGTCTTTT
Organism: Tamias sibiricus; assembly: GCA_025594165.1. Classification (NCBI taxonomy): domain Eukaryota; kingdom Metazoa; phylum Chordata; class Mammalia; order Rodentia; family Sciuridae; genus Tamias; species Tamias sibiricus. The sequence goes on along the minus strand of CM046674.1, from coordinate 16,356,250 downwards.
TTTTTTTTTTTTAATATTGAAAATTAAACCCAGGGGTACCTTACCACTGAGCCACATCCCCAGTCCTTTTTATTTTTTGAGACAGGGTCTTGCCAAGTTACTTATAGGCCCTCGCGAAGTTGCTGGGGCTAACTTTGAGTTTGTGATCCTCCTGTCTCAGCCTCTGGAGCTGCTGGGATTACAGGCATGTGCCACTGTGCCCTGCAGGATTGAGTCTTAAGACAAAAACACATGTGATACTATTCAATAGTACTGTCACCATCAGCTCTGTTCAGGAGAGGTGGAGAGGTACTCAGGAACTGAGAGTGACAGTGGAAGACACACATTCACATCTAAGGCTCACTCCTGGGTGTACACCCTGTGATGGAATGGAGGACTTACACACTCATGTGCTTTAAAGGGAGCACAGGGTTGCTTGTGTGTATGTTAAAACACGCATAACGTGCAGTGCCACTGCCTGAGCAGATTTCTCTTTAGAACTTTGTATGTATGAAATGCAAGAGTCAGTTTTTTAACTGACTCTTTTAGTCACATTTAAGAATGGGGTCCCTCCGGGCACCTTCAGAATTTGGGTTTTTCCTAAGGGAGGGGATTATCGAAATTGGTTCATAGAGGGAAAACCAAGGAAGAGACACCAGGGGACAGACAAACTGATGCTGAAAAATGAAATATATGTAATGAATGGAGGTGGAAAGGGTGTTTTTTAGTCAGAACTGTGTGCCTACAATCTTTCCTGGGGATTTATTTAATCTTTAACCAGTCCTTAACCTTTCAGGGTCTTGGAAAAATTCTCTTAATTCCTGAAGAATGACTTTGTTCCCATTTCCCACAGTTCTCCAGGAGTGACTCCATACATCACATGAGCCACTCCCAGGGACGGCCAGAGCTGCCTCCTCTGCCGGCCTCTGCCAATGAGGAACCTTCGGAACTCTATCAGGTATGTGCCACTGGCTGCGCGATCTGCTGTTGAGGGTGGCAAGGTAAAGGACATGCTGAATACCTTCTGTTGGTATTCAGTAGGTGCTGGTAGGGGACAAACAGTCAGACTTGACAAGTGGGTTTAGTGGCTTAGGTTATTTCTGCCACTAGAAGAGACTGCAGTAGTGTGAGAGAAAGAGCCACACAGTTGCATGAAGGGGAGTTAGAATCTGGCTTTCCCATTTAACTGCTGTAGAATTGATACTCTCCGAACTACTCCATCTTTCATTTCATGGTCATTCTGCCTCCCTTACAGCCATCCATAAGAAATAAAAGCAAGAGATGCAAATCACCTGACTCACAAAGTTATTCTTGAATGCCAGCAGTTAGCCTTGGCCTTAGAAATCATGCTCACAGTAGTCAGAGAGTTGCAATTGGTATCTGTTCAGAAAGTATTTCCACTGAGTGCCGTGTGCAGAAGCATAGCATAAAGGCTGTGAGACTCTGTCTTAGTGTGAGTGGAGCATGTCTCTGATCAAGTCTTACTTTGCATTGCTTCCCTTTTAGACTATCATGTCGCACAGCTTTTATCCCCCATTGATGCAACGCACATCATGGACCCTGGCTGTGCCCTTCAAAGAGCAGAACCACCACCGTGGACCCAGCGACTCTATTGCCAACAACTACTCCTTGATGGCCCAAGACCTGAAGCTGAAAGATCTGCTGAAGGTCTATCAGCCAGTCAACATCAGTGTCCCTAGGGACAGGACTGGTTCAGGGCTGTCATCAGGTACTTGTGGCAGTGTGCAATGTTTTGTGTAGAATGGGGCTTTTCAGTGAAACTTCTACTCCTAGGTTCTAGTCCTGGCTCTACTACCTCTTGCTCAGCTAATTTTGAATAACTTCACAGAGCCATACCCTCCTCATCTATGAAATGGAAATTATTCTCGTGACTCAAATTAATGGATCATTTGCATATGCCAGGCACCATTCTATGTATTAGTATCATGACTGCTGCCTCAGACATTATCAAGAAATGTCATGGCTCAAAACAACCACTGTTTTTTATTTCACAGTTTCTGCAGATCATGAATTTGAGCATGGCTTAACTGGGTAGTTCTGGCTCAGGGTCTCATGAGCATGCAGTCAAGGTGTCAGCCAGGCCCACAGTCATCTAAAAGCAACTAAAAACTCACTCATATCCTTGGGTCATTGTTGGCTGTTGGCCATAGACACCAGTTTCTTACCATGTGGGCCTCTCCATAGGACAGTTAGTAGCGTGGCTTCTGACAGTGCTTGAAATGAGTGAAGAGGAAAGCGAGGCAGAGCCAACAAGACGGAAATTGCACTATTTTCCGACACTTAACCTTCCATCATTTTCTACCATATTCTGTTTGTTAAAAATGAATCACTAGGGCTGGGGTTGTGGCTCAGTGGTAGAGCGCTCACCTAGCACGTGCGCAGCCCAGGTTCGATCCCCAGCACCACATAAACATAAATGCATTGCATTGTGTACAACTAAAGCAAATAAATACATATTTGAAAAAAAAATGAATCACTAGATTAGTCCATACTCAAGGGAGGGGGATTACACAAAAGCATGATACCAAGAAATGGGGATCCTTGGGGGCCATTTTGGAAGCTCTTTACCACAGTGCCTTACAGATGTTAATTTATTTCATCCCACCAAGTACACATACATCTGATTAAGGCTATCCTTTAGTAATTTTATTTTTGTTAGATGTACTTTGGAGCCACTCAATCAATTCTTTGTCTTAAACTCTCATTTTCTAAACTTTTCTTTCTATACTGAGTGGATTCCTCCATTATATCTTCTAATTTACTAATTTTCTATTCAACTCAGAATTCTATCTTTAGTTTATCATGCCTAATAAGTGTTTATTATTTTGTAACTGTTTTTTTTTTTTCATTTTCATACTTTCTGATGGGTTTTCTGTATGGTTTCTCCCAATTTCTTATTCTATTCTTATGGTCATAACCCTTTCAGTACCTCTTGGAGGATTTTTTTCAAGTAGTTCTCAACAATGTCATTTGTTTATTTTAAACATATATGCACATCTCTAGGATGTTGCTGCTTTAAGGATACACAACAAACATTAAATACCAAAGTATTCAAGATCATCATACCTGGAAACTTAAGTTTAATGTTCCAGTTGCTAATACGATAGTCATTGTCTATTCCCACTGCCATAACAAAGTACCATAGACTGAGTAGCTTATAAACAACAGAAGTTTGTTTCTCATGGTTCTGAAAGCTGGGAAGTCTAAGATCAAGGTATCAGCAGGTTCATTGTCTAGTGAGGGCCTATTCCTGGTTCCGAGATGACTGTGTTCTCTCTGGGTTCTCTTATAAGGGCACTAACTCTCATAGACTTTACCTTCAAATACCAGGAGATTGTTTCAACAGAAACATTCAGTCTAAATAGTCATCATTTAACACTTTTCTTAAATAGTAATTATTGTGAAGAATGTATTTTCCCATTTCGTATTTTGAAAATTGTTTTTATCTGTGAATAATTAGTGCTAATACCTCCCAGATTTATTGTCACAAGAATTTTCAGCCTAGTCAGAATCTGGAGGATAAACTCCTACAATGCTTTCTGCAAAACAGAGAGCCAGCAAGACAGAAATTGCTAAGTATCTGTCATTCAAGTTCTTGTTTGAGTTAAATTCTGCTTATTATTCATTAAAGGGTATTTGTATTTGGAGGATGTTAAATATTTGTATTGGAACAGTATTTGTATTGCAGCATTATTTCCACTTTGTGCATCTTTCCCTCAACTGTTGAGTTCATTGGCTATCTTTCTTGGTATTGTTTTTTCTCAAGTGTGTTTGAGATTTTAGTTTGTAGACCTATGTTGAAAGGCTTTCCCACCTTCTTGCTGCATGCTTCCCCCTGCCCATTTTTTAAATTGAGTTATAATTTACAGACAATCATACATGCAGATCTTATATATTGAGTTCAATGATATTTGACAACTGTTTATAACATATGTAAAACACATATATATGTTTATAACCTACATATAACTGCCACCCAAGCATGATATAGAGCAGTACCATCACTGGAGAAAGTTCCCTTGTGCCTCTTTCTAATAAAAACTCTCCTTTGCCTCACATCATCCCGCCCCAGAGTAACCACCTCCTGGTTCTGTCACCACAGATAAGTGTTTCTTGTTCTCACACATAAATGTAATCATATGGCGCATACTACTTTGATGCATCCTTCTTTTTTTTTGGTACCGGGGATTGAACTCAGGGGCACTTTGACCACTGGGCCACATCCCCAGCCCTTTTTTTTTTGTATTTTATTTAGAGACAGGGTCTCACTGAGTTACTAAGTGCCTCGCCATTGCTGAGGCTGGCTTTGAACTCGCGATCCTCCTGCCTCAGCCTCCCAAAGTGCTGGGATTACAGGCGTGCGCCACCGCGCCCGGCGATGCATCCTTCTTAATCTAGTTTTTTCCCTACGTTTCCACCTGGCCTTTCAGGACCCCATGTTCTCCCCACTGGTGGTACTGAGGATGGAGGCTCTCTTCCTCAGGTGATATTTGGGGATGTTATAGATCCAGTCCCTGAGGCCTTGTGAATCTTTCTGTGCCACGTCTAGCTGCCATATGAACTGATGACACATGTTCTTTCTCTGCATGGCTGTGCTGCTCTCTTTACAGTCTTGCTTCAGTCCTGGTATCTGGTTCTAGGTTCCAGCATCATGGGTATAGGGCTGAGGATGTGGAGCTGTGGTAGAGCACTTGCCTGGTGTGCTCAAGGCCCTAGTTTCAATCCCAGCACTGCAACAAACAAACAAATATGTAAATAAATGTAAAGAGTATTTTGTCTATTGTTGTTTAAAGGATTTTTTTTTGGGGGGGGGTACTGGGGATTGAACTCAGGGGCACTCAACCACTGGGCCACATCCCCAGCCCTTTTTTCTATTTTATTAGAGACAGGGTCTCACTGAGTTGCCTTGCCATTACTGAGACTGGCTTTGAATTTGGGATCCTCCTGCCTCAGCCTCCCAAGTGCTGGGATTACAGGCATGCGCTACCATGCCTGGCTAAAGGATATTGAGAAGCTCAAAGTATGAACTCAAAATACATTTTAACTGGGAGTCTTCAATTCTCTTGATTTCCTCCAAGTGTCAATTTAATATTAGTATGTCTTTAACTTTTTTTAATTAAAATTATCAATTTCTTTGAGCTAGAGCCTTTAGCAAGTAATGCTATTTAATATATGATATAATAACAATTGAATATTATTAAATTTAACATTCAATAAATACTAACTTAAAATTAATAATACCTCCATGGATATTATTGAATTTAATATTTAATAATTGATATTATTAAATTTAATAAGTTTAATATATAAGTTTGATATAAAATTTATTTTATAACATTGATTTTTAATCATAGTTACCTTTTTTTTTTTTTTTTTACTTTTTAGGATGATAATATAGGACACAGCAATTTATTAAATCCAACATTTATATAACACCATCATACAACTGTCTGCCACCTGGCTATCTGCAGGCCATTTTCCCTCCCACCAGGCCAAGTTTGGAAATGACCCACCATCTGTAGCAGCTCAAACTTCAGGCCACTTTTGTTATGATGTTTTTTTAAATGACATTTTACTATGGATTACTGTTAATGCAAAGACATCTGTATCTTGACACACTGCTCTGAAGAAAAGAAATTCTCACCTACTTTAGGAAAATGTCTTTCAAAAAGTAAAAATAATAAGGAAACATATTTCATTAACTCAAATAATACTCAGAAACAATATCATCTATCCAGAATTGTGCAGGCAACATTTATAATTCTTTATTGAGTTTTTAAAATTTAATTTAATTTGTTATACATGCTTTTAGAGTGCAATTCCTTTCATATTACATATAAAGAGCACAGTTTTCCAAGTCATTGGTTTTACACAAAGTATTTTAATACCATTTGAGCTTTTATAAATGCACTTAGTATATTGATATCCAACTCCTTCTGCCATTATTTCTATCGCCTTGCCCCCTCCCTTCCCCACCCTCCCCTTTGTTTTATTTAACATTCCTTCATTCCTCTCATCCCCACGCTTCCTTGCCACTATAATTCAGTATCATCATAGCAAAGGAATCAATTGACCTTTGGTTTTCTGGGATTAGCTGACTTCACTTAGCATTATTTTCTCCAACTCCATCCATTTGCCTGCAAATGCCATGATTTTATTCTCTTTTAGTGCTGAGTAGTGTTCCATTCTGTAAATATACCAAAGTTTCCCTATCCATTCATTTATTGATGGGCATCAGGATTGTTTCCACAATCTAGCTATTGTGAATTGTGCTGCTATAAACATTTTTGTGCCTCTGTCCCTGTAGTAATCTGTTTTCAAGTCCTTTGGGAATAGGCCAAGGAGTGGGATAGCTGGGTCAAATGGTGGTTCCATTCCAAGTTTTCCTAGGAATATTCATACTGCTTTCCAGACTGGCACCAATTTGCAGCCCCACCAGCAATGTATTAGTGTGCCCTTTTCCCCACAACCTTGCCAGCATTTATTGTTGTTTGTGTTTTTTATAGCTGCCATTCTGACTGGCGTGAGATGAAATCTTAGAGTAGTTTTGATTTGCATTTCTCTAATTGCTAGAGATATTGAACATTTTTTCATTTATTTGTTGATTGTTTGCATATCATCTTCTGAGAAGTGTCTGTTCAGTTTCTTAGCCCATTTATTGACTGGGTTGTTTGTTTGTTTGTTTGTTTGTTTGGTGTAAAGGTTTTTGAGCACTTTATATATCCTTGAAGTTAATGTTCTGTCTGATGTGCATGTGGTAAAGATTTGCTCCCATTCTGTAGGTTCTCTGTTCACCTCACTGATTGTTTCTTTTGCTGAGAAGAAGCTTTTTAGTTTGAATCCATCCCATTTATTGATTCTTGGTTTTAGTTCTTGCTCTATTGGGGTCTTATTGAGGAAGTTGGGGCCTAATCCAACATGTTGGAGATTTGGGCCTACATTTTCCTCTATTAGGTGTAAGGTCTCTGGTTTAATTTGAGTTGAGTTTTGTGGAAGATAGAAGTTTAATTTCACTTTATTACATAAGGATTTCCAGTTTTCCCAACACCATTTGTTGAAGAGGCTGTCTTTTCTCCAATGTATGTTTTTGGCACCTTTGTCTAATATAACTGTAGATGTGTGTCTCTGTGTCTTCTATTCTGTACCATTGGTCTACTGGTCTATTTTGTTGCCAATACCATGCTGTTTTAGTTACTATTGCTTTGTAATACAATTTAAGGTCTGGAACAGTAATGCCACCAGCTTCACTCTTCTTGCTAAGAATTGCTTTGGCTATTCTGGGTCTCTTATTTTTCCAAATGAATTTCATGATTTCTTTTTCTATTTCTATGAGGAATGATATTGGGATTTTGATTGGGATTGCATTGAAATTGTATAGCGCTTTTGGTAGAATAGTCATTTTGACAATATTAGTTCTACCTATCCATGAACAAGGTAGATCTTTCCATCTTCTGAGATCTTCCTTGATTTCTTTCTTTAGTGTGCTGTAGTTTTCATTGTACAGGTCTTTCACTTCTTTTGTTAGGTTGATTTCCAAGTAGTTTATCTTTTTTGATGTTATAGTAAATGGGGTGGATTTCCTAGTTTCTCTTTCTGAAGATTTGTCGCTGATGTAAGGAAATGCCTTAGATTTATGGGTATTGATTTTATATCCAGCCACTTTGCTGAATTCGTTTATTAGATCTAGGAGATTTCTGTTGGAATTTTTTGAATCTTCTATGTATAGAATCATATCATCTGCAAATAGTGATAATTTGAGTTCTTCTTTTCCTATCCATATCCCTTTTATTTCTTTCGTCTGTCTAATTGCACTAGCTAGGATTTCAAGAACTATGTTAAATAATAGTGGCAAAAGAGGGCATCCCTGTCTTGTACCAGTTTTTAGAGGAAATGCTTTCAGCTTTTCTCCATTTAGGATGATGTTGGCCTGGGGCTTAGCATAGATGGCCTTTATTGATGTTGAGGTATGTTCCTGTTATCCCTATTTTTTCTAGCATTTTGAACATGAAGGGGTGCTGTATCTTGTCAAATGCTTTCTCTGCATCAATCGAGATGATCATATGATTTTTATCGTTGAGTCTTTTTGATATGGTGAATTACATTTTTTGATTTCCTTATGTTGAACCAACCTTGCATTCCTGGAATGAATCCCACTTGATCATGATGTACTTTTTTTTTTTATATATTTTTGTATTTGATTTGCCAGAATTTTATTGAGAATTTCTGCATCTGTATTCATTAGTGACATTGGTCTGAAGTTTTCTTTCTTCAATTTGTCTCTGCCCGGTTTTAGAATCAGGGTGATATTGGCCTCATAGAATGAGTCTGGAAGGGTTCTCTCTTTCTATTTCATGGAATAGTTTGAGAAGTATTGGTGTTAGTTCTTCTTTAAAGGTCTTGTAGACTCAGTTGTGTATCCATCTGGATCTGGGCTTTTCTTGGTTGGTAGGTTTTTTATTACATCCTCTATTTCTTTGCTTGAAATTGATCTATTTAAATTGTGTATGTCATCCTGATTTAGTTTTGGGCATATCGTATGTTTCTAGAAATTTGTTGATGTCTTCATTATTTTCTATTTTGTTCGAGTATAGGTTTTCAAAATAATTTCTAATTATCTTCTGTATTTCTGTAGTGTCCATTGTTGGTAATTTGAGTTTTTCCTTTTTCATTACAGATAGTTAATGGTTTATCAATGGTAATTTGAGTTTTTTCTCTCCTTTTAAGTGCTTATTGCTGAGGCTAGAACTCGCGATAGTTCAGCCTCCCATGCTGGGATTATCAATTTTATTTATTTTTGCAAAGAACCAACTTTTGGTTCTGTCAATTTTTTCAATTGTGTTTTTTGTTTCAATTTCATTGCTTTCGGCTCTGATTTTAATTATTTCCTGTCTTCTACTGTTTTGGGGGTTGTTTTGTTCTTAATTTCTAGGGCTTTGAGGTGTAATGTTAATTCATTTATTTGTTGACCTTTTCTTCTTTGAAGGAATGAACTCCATGCAATGAATTTTCCTCTTAGTACTGTCTCCATAGTGTCCCAGAGATTTCGATATGTTGTATCGGTGTTCTTATTTACCTCTAAGAATGTTTTAATCTCCTTTTTGATGTCTTCTGTAACCCATTGTTCATTCAGTAGCATATTATTTAGTCTCCAGGTGTTAGAGTAGGTTTTGTTTATTATTTTATCATTGATTTCTAATTTCATTCCATTATGATCTGATAGGATACAGGGTAGTATCTCTACTTTTTTAATATTTGCTTAGAGTTGCTTTATGGCATAATATATGATCTATTTTAGAGAATGATCCATGTGCTGCTGAGAAGAAAGTGTACTGACTAGTTGATGGATAATATTCTCTCTCTCTCTCTCTCTCTCTCTCTCTCTCTCTCTCTCTCTATATATATATATATATATATATAATCAGTTAAATCTAAGCTATTGATTGTATTATTGAGTTCTACAGTTTCTTTGTTTAGCTTTTGTTTGGGAGATCTATCCAGTGGTGAAAGTGGTGTGTGAAAGTCACCTAGAATTATTGTGTTGTGGTCTATTTGGCTCTTGAACTTGAGAAGAGTTTGTTTGATGAACATGGATGCTCTGTTATTTGGGACATATGTATTTATGACAGTTATTTCTTGTTGATGTATGATTCCTTTAAGTGGTATGAAATGTCCATCCTTATCTCTTTTGATTACCTTTAGCTTAAAGTCTACTTTGTTAGATATGAGGATGCTTATGTAGTCCATGTGAGTGGAATATTTTATCCCATCCTTTCACTTTCAGTCTGTGGGCATCTTTTCCTATGAGATGTGTCTCCTGAAGGCAGCATACTGTTGGATCTTTTTTTTTTTAATCCAGTCTATCAGCCTATGTCTTTTAATTGGTGAGTTTAGGTCGTTAACATTCAGGGTTATTATTGCGATATGATTTGTATTACCAGTCATTTTAAATTTATTTAATTTTATTTTATTTTTGGCATTTAGCTTGATTTTATTTCTCCTATTGTTAGTTTTCCTTTATTGTAGTTCTTCCTTTGTAGGTTTTCACTGTTTTTCAATTCCTCCTCATGGAATATTTTGCCAAGGTTGTTCTGTAGTGCCGGCTTTCTTGCAAATTCTTTTAGCTTTTGTTTATCATGGAAGGTTTTTATTTCACCATCAAATATAAAGCTTAATTTTGCTGGATATAAGATTCTTGGTTGACATCCCTTATCTTTTAGAGCCTGGTATATGTTGTTCCAGGCTTTCCTTGCTTTGAGGGTCTGGGTTGAAAAATCTGCTGAGATGCGAATTTGTTTTCCTTTATAAGTTATCTGATTTTTCTCTCTTATGGACTTTAAAATTCTATCTTTATTTTGTATGCTAGGCATTTTCATTATAATGTGCCTTGGTGTAGATCTGTTGTAATTTTGTCCATTTGGCATCCTGTGTGCTTCTTGTATTTGGTTTTCAAATTTGTTCCTCTTGTTTTGGGAAATTTTCTAATATTATTTCATTAAAGAGATTTTGCATTCCTTTGGATTGATTCTCTGCACCTTCCTCAATTCCAATGAATCTCATATTCAGTCTTTTGATGGTATCCCATAATTCTTGGATATTTTGTTCATGGTTTCTTACCATCTTCACTGTGTGGTCAATTTTATTTTCCATATTATATATTTTGTCCTCATTGTCTGAGGGCCTATCTTCCAAGTGATCCAATCTATTGGTGACACTATCTATTGAGATTTTTAAATGGCCTATTGTTTCTTTCATTTCAAGTGTTTCTGTTTGGTTTTTTCTCAGACTCTCTATCTCTTTCTTGAAGTAATCTTTTGCTACCTGTATTTGTTCTCTTATCTCTTTGTTGGTGTGATTGATGGTTGACTATGTTTGATCTCTTATCTCTTTGTTGGAGAGATCAATTTTTGCCTGTATCTGCTCAATTAGGTCATTTCTTAAATCCTGAATCATTTTAATTATGTATATTTGGAACTCCTTTTCCAACATTTCACCTACTGTGCTTTCTATGGATTCTATTGCTGTAGTATCTTGGTTTGTTTGGGGCATTTTCCTCCCTTGTTTTTTCATGATATCTATGTATTTTCCTCTCTTGCAGTGTAAGTCTGAGGTATTACTGTTTCTGTCCTATTGTCTTATATCATCCCTACAGGTTACCGGATGCCTCACTTTTAAGGGAAAGATCAATATTACAGCATTCAAAGTACCCAACATATTGCCATATATCCATTAGTTTCTATTTTAATATTTACTATTTTACACTTTAACCATAAATGATGAGATCAATTATCTTCTACCGTTTAGTCAGTATTTTTGTGTGGTGGTTCACAGTATCTAATGATAGAAGGGGGGACTTATGGGTTGGCTAAAACGTTTGTGAGGTAGGATGTGAGAAGATAGAGGTATTAGATTATTTGACCAGTGAGAGGGTAATCATGGGAATTAGGGTGTTAGTAGGAGAAACAAAAGATAGGTATCCCCCTGTAATATTCCCTTTTCCTGGGCCCAGGGCCTGTTCCCTGACCTGTAGGCAGGGGCGGAGACTACCTGTGGCTCTGGAGTAGGTAGGCAGAGCTGGGTACACATGCAGGCGGGCTGGGCTGGAATGCTTGTAGGTGGGCAGAGCTGGAATGCTCGCTGGCCAGGGCTTGTTCCCTGCCGTCCCAAGGAGGGATGGCGTCTCCGAGGTGGGCGAGCAGAGCTGCGGGCGGAGCTGGAACACTGGCAAGCGGGCCTAGCTGGAACACTCACAGGCTGGGGCTTGTTCCACTGCTGTCTGGAGTGGGGATGGCGTCTCCGAGGTGGGCGGGCCGAGCTGGGAAAGCACCCACAGTTACCTTCTATTCATTGCAAATGATACTGTTTCCTGTTTGTAATTATTATATTTTTGTTACAAATTATACTGGTTTTTCTATTTGTGATCATCACATAAAATTTCCTCTAAAAGTCAATGCACTAAGTTTAAAAGCTTGTATCTATTTAAAGAGAAATAGTAAAGAATAATACAACTGATGCTTAGAAGTTGGAGCATACATTGATGTGAGCCAATTGAGTAGGCAGTTATCAATAGTTGTGAAATGTATAGCTGAGTGAGTGAAGGTATGCTTAACCCTATTTTACAGCTCAGGGAGCTGAGGCCTGGGGTGATAAAGTCACTTCCTTAGCGTAGCACAGGTACTTAGTGACACATGTGGGACCAGAACCCACCTCTCCTGCCTGGTCCCCCACACTCTGTCCATTTCCCTTAGTGTGCTCCTGGACTGTCCCAAGTGTTGTATCCCTGTGAACAGATAATAGCCCAAGGCCACTGCCTCCCACTGATGTCTTTCTTCTCCTCACTGATGTCTTGCAGTAACCAAAAGCTCATCAGAGCCCAAAAAGAAGAGAATTAAGTTCTGCGTCAGAGACAAAGAGGATTTTACTAGGTAAGGTGTCACCATGGACAACAGAGAAGGCAGGCCACTGGGCTGAACCTCAGAAGTTTGTGGTCTCATTAAAGCCACACTCTGCTTCTCGGCTTCAAAGCATTCCCACACACCCAGCAACGTAGTTTTTTTTTTCCCACCAACTGCCTTAATTCAAAACTTTAAGGTCCTAAGGGAAAATAAGTTAACCAACTGAGCAAGAGCAGCGTGACATATCTTTGAGGTATTCAGTGGTTGGGGTCATCTTTGAAGTACCCACACATGCCATTAGATGATACAGAGGAGAGAGGCTTCTGTTATAGAACCACACTCACCTCATTGGAGAAAGTGGGTCTGGCACCATAGTCCCTCTGTGGAGCACCAAGGGCTGAGCTGTTTCTGTTTTCCAGGACCAAGTCTCCTTGCTACACGCACTCAGCCATGACGAGGGATGTGGACACAACTGTCATGCTTCCTGAAAGCAGACCAATGAGTCCAGAACAGCAGCTTGATGTGATGTTGCGGCAGGAAAAGGAAATAGAAAGTAAAGAGAGAAAACCCTCTGAATTAGACTTGGAGGTATGTTCTTTCTGGCCTCTTTCTCTCAGTTTGCTAAGTGTTATTCTTGGCATCTGAGGGATTCAGACTGGTCCAAACCACATGATAAACCTGAATGACTCTGTGAGTGTGTGTGTGTGTGTGTGTGTGTGTGTGTGTGTGTGTGTAAAAGAGAGAGAGAGAGAGAGAGAGAGAGAGAGAGAAGCAGCCAAAGAGAGAGAGAGATTGAGATAAAGATAGAAAGAGAGTACTCTGAGCTACTAAGTCTTAGCAATTGGTGCCCTTGGGTCCTCTTAGAACATAGATTACAAAATGGTGACCCATAGGCTAGAGTTATCTGATTGATATTGATTATTGTTGATATATATTATTATTTGAGTTTGAAGAACAAAAAACTGGATACCCAGTTAAATTTGAATTTCAGAGAAATAATGAGTAATGTTTTAGTATGAGTATATCCCAATATGTTCTTTTTTTCTTCTTCTTCTTTTTTCTGGCAACCCTATCATAAGCTGAATGTGGCCTGTAAATGTATTTTGAAAATGAGGGAAATCTCACATAAGCTAGGTTTCCAATCTCTTAAAAAAAAAAAAAACTAAAATATTTGCAGCTGATCTGGTTAACTTCCTCCCTTAAATGGGAAATAAATTCTCCAACTGGTCATCGTCCTCACCATTCTCTACTTGTATGTCCATCTGACTTTCACTCATTAGCATTACCTGCCTGGCTCCAGGTAGACATTTGAGTTTCCAACCTTTTCTTAAAAAGACCAATGATTTAGTGTAAACAGCTTGTAGTTTTATAGTATGTAATAAAATAATTAATAGTAGAACCCCACAGTGACTGGGCATGTGCAATTGGCAAAATTCCATGCTAGGCCCTTCATCTTATTGAACCCACTGGAGACCTGGTACCATGATTATCCCCATCGTCCAGGCGTGGAAATTGGGGTGGAGACTGATGAAGCAACTTGCTCAAGGTTACACAGTAAGAGACAAATTCAGATTTAGCTGTTCCCAAGTCTCTGTGCTCTTAATAGTTATACAAAAATTCTCAAACTTGCGTGAAGATTGGAATCACCTGGGTGCTTGTTAAACCTCCCTAACTGCCTAAGGAGGGCCTGGCAAGCTTCATTTTAACAAGAGCCTGACTCCCTGCTGCCCACCTAGGTGGTTCTTAAAGTCAGGGAATTCTGGCACCATTGTCTTTTGCAGATGAGCCTTAGGATGGTTTGTCTCAGGATTTTTCGACTTCACAATGGTGTGAAAGTGATACACATTCAGTAGAACCTCTACTTCTAATTGTGAAGTTTGATCTTTTCCTGGGCTATACATATGCATCATGACACTCTCCTGTCGTATGTGGCAGTGGCAGTGAGCTGTAGCTCCCAGTTAGTCACATGATCACAAGGGGACACAACCAATATCCACAGTGTGCTGTGTTGCTAAGCTAGGGTGTTCAGTAGGTTAGGTGTATTAAATACATTTTCAGCTTAGATTTATAATTATAAGTCAAGGAGTGTCCTGTATAAGCTGCTCCCTTCAAGATTTGAAAGAAGTGGGCTGCAAGTGATGGCAGCAGCCTCCTCTTGACCACAGAGGGTTGAGGCTGAAACTCAAGATTCAAACCTTCTGTGTTAGTGTTTCATCGCTTTGACAAGAACAACTTAGAGGAGGGAAAGTTAATTTGGGCTCACAGTTTTAGAGGTCTCAGTCCCTAGTTGGCTGGCTCCACTACTTGAGGGGAAGCTGAACATGATGGCAGAAGGGCATGGTAGAGCAAAGCCACTCAGCTCCTGGCAGCCAGGAAGCAGAAAGAGAAAGAGCTAGGAGAGGGTCAGCAACAGAGAGGCCATGGCCCATGACATACTTCCTCCAGCCATGCTCCCCCTGCATGTTGTTTTCACCAGCACCTAGTAAGTCTGTTCAAAGTAATAATCCATTTAATGGATTAATCCACTGATGAGGTCAGAGCCGTCATGATCCGATCTTTTCACGTCTGTGTTCCCTAACACCCGAGCCTGTGGATATTCCAGATCCAAACCAAGACACCTCTTTCCCAAACTTTGTGCCTCTTGCCCATCTGAAATTATTCCTCCTCAAAGCTACCAGCAATTTAGGGGAAAACCCTGCATAAACAACCTCCTGAAGTCCCCAGGTCACATCAGGCATTTTTATTTAGTTGTGTGTTTATGATTTCTAAATTCAAAAGCCCATGGTTGGATTAGAGAGGAAAAAAGAAAAAAAAAAAAAAAAAAAACATCCTAAGTGTCAAACTTGGACTTTGGGGATATTTTCCCCACTGACAGCTACAAGCCACAGGATCAAAGTACTTTGTAGAGGATCATTGTTGTTCAGGAGGGCGAATTATTTGAGTCATTTTCAGATTTTGTCATTCCTCTTTTTAAAAGTCACTTGGTATGCTACCCCCATCCCTGGCCTCGGTACTCATTCCACTGTTCCCAACCTCAAAGCATTGACAAAGTCCTTCATTATTGCCCCCAGCGAAATCTCTATGGCTTTGGTCGAATCTTCCAGAACCATGGGAAAAACTTGCCAGTGATCTTGTTGCAAAAATGCGCCAGCCCAAAAAGCAGGATCGTAGCAAATACAGAGTGGAGATGGGTGCTGCATGAACAAGGTCCCTGGGCAGGCAGTGGGCAGCACAGGTGGGCACACTTACTCAATCATGACCTTTTTTTCTTGCTGGTGATTTGTTCATGGAAGAGATACTGTTACTATTTGACTAATGGAATCCAGAAAGACATGATTACACCCCAGGAGGATGATGTGATGGTTCGGATTTCAAAGCTGATTTCTGCCTCATTGCTGACCAATCCCTCCCTGGAACCCCTGATGGTCACCCTTGTGGAAGAGAAGGAAAACGACTATTACAGTAGCCTCATGAAAGGCATTGGTAAGGATCCATGGGCGCCAGCTTTCCCCCTCACTTTATCATTTGCCACCTGGTTCCACTGAATATGCCAAAACCATGACTTAACTTTTATCTCAAATGTCCCCTCACCCCCACCGGCATCACCGATGGCCACATCATCAGTGTGCATCCACAGAACCTGGGGATAAATCTAAGTCAGACAGATTCTGACTCAGGAGATCGGCCTCTGGGGTGGAGCCCAGGATCCTGCATTTCTAACCAGCTCCCAGGTGACCCAATGGGACTCAACCAGGGACCACACTTAGGTAGCAACAGCCTACTCAGACTTCAAAACCCAACTCAAGACTGACCTCTTCTTTCAAGTATTTTTTTTTCCCTCTCCCTACAACCATCAATGGTTCCTCTGTTTTCTGCATCCGTAGCACCTTTTGTCCCTACTTTCAACTCACTCGGCTTTCCAAGTTCTCCTGTGCTTTTGTTTCTCTACTGCTACTTCACACGGGGGCTGTCCTTTCATTTCTCCTGGGTCTTGTCTCCTGTGTTAGACTGTTAGCTCTGGGATGGAGACGGATGTGCTACTGATCCCCAGTCCACCTCATCCTTAGCCCAGTGTCCTGCGCACGTGGTAGGTCAGTGGGAAGTGTCTGGTGATGGGTGAGCAGTGGGCAAAGCACATCCAACCACAGGGGCCATCCTATTAATTTTCCACCTTTCTGTTCTCTCTTTACCAACTCGTCTGGTTATTTTTTTTTTTTTTTCTAACTAGCTTTCCAATGGTGTCAGTGTAATGGCCCCTGTCTACGATCATACAGAACCCAGCTCCTAAGAATAAACATGTGGGGTCCTTCACTCCCAGCCCCAACTTACTCCTCCATTTGCATCACCTCCTACCTCCTCACTCGTACCTGGTACCTGATCTTTCTGCCACAGCTTAGCTCACAGCGCCTTGAGCAGACCTTAAAGAGATGGTGCTCCGCCTCTTTATGCTCTTCCTTTCTCTCCCTAATAAACTCCTTTTCACTCTTTCAGATCCAGAGCTAGTGTTACTTCCCCTAGGAAGCTTTTACCCATTTTTCCTTAGCCTTAGAAACATCTGGTTTCTAAGTTGGCATTTGTATGTATCTGTTGTGATCAATTTGTTGATTTGGGGGTAAGTATCCTGATATCAGAAATCAACTGTCGATTAAGGAAGTATCAGTATACTAGTGCATTGTCATGCAAGACACTGGGGGATCCTAATGGGACTCAATCCCAGGTTTCAGTGCTTCAAACTATGAAGTTACACTCCTCCTTCCTGTGAAATACCTTCAGAAAGAAAACACCTACCAACAGAGTGGAGCTTTCCCAATGGAGTGATACCCATGACTTTGCAAACAAACGGGAATTTCCCAGTGTAAATGGACAGAGGCTCATTTGCATTCTAAGTGTTGAAGCTAGGAGCATGGGATGGTCAAGGTCCTTGCCTAAAAACAGGGTGTTTGCCCTCTTGGTTCTAGTTGATTACATCCTCATGGACCCACTGGAGAAACAAAGACTCTTCATTGAGAGCATCCCACGCATGTTTCCTCAGAGAGTGATCCGGGCCCCTGTGCCCTGGCACAGCACCTACAGGAATACCAAGAAGTGGAACGAGGAGCATCTGCACACAGTGAACCCCATGATGCTCATCCTAAAGAACCTCTGGTTTGAAGAGTAAGAAGTGTCTCCCCTCCTTCCCTTCCCTTTCTTCATTGCTTCCACATAGAAGCAAGCTTCCCAGGTGGGGCACAGTGACATTTTGCTCTGACTGCAGTAAAATGAATCGAACAACAACAATAAAAAAATAGATGAAAAATCCTAGACCAAAAGTGCATATGAACTGTGACTGAGAACCCCACATTTAGGGTTAAGTGGCCATCCTTTGTACTCCTGGTGTGCCTAGTACCTGTCCCTGTGCACTGAGCTTGCTTAGAGAGCAGATGCTTTGAGCCAGTCTCAGCTCAGGTCCATAGCCTAGCTCTGCTGCTTTGTAGGGAATGTGAGTGTGCTCCATCATTTCTCTGTGTCTTCCTTTCCTTATCTCAAAATTTGGGGTAATGAGAGTGCCTACTTTGAAGGGTTGCTAAGAAGAATAAACCACCGAATACATGCAAAGTGCTTTGCACAGTGTCTGGTATAACTTAAGTACCCAGAAAGCGTAGATTCACCGTGAGCTCCATTATGACACTTATCACCCTGAATTGTAATTGTGTGCTTGCTTGTCGGCCTCTCTCCTTGTGATATGCATGGGGTTGGGTCTCACTCCTTTATGGAACACAGTCAGCAAGCTGGTGTCTCTCAGCTCTGTTTATCAGTGACTAAATTGGTCCCAGGAATTACAGGAGTCCACAGGAGGCAGGGAGAGATTCACATTTTTTCTCTCAATCATTTTTTTAAAAATTGAGATATACAGTTGTCACTTTCTGTTCACAGGGGATTGGTTCCAGGATCTCTCAATCAACAGATGTTCAAGTCTCTTGTAAAAGATGGCAATATTTGGGGGTGGGGTGGGGATAGTACTGGGTATTGAACTTAGGGACACTTGACCACTGAGCCACATCCCCAGCTGTATTTTGTATTTTATTAGAGACAGGGTCTCACTGGGTTGCTTAGCACCTCACTTTTGCTGAGGCTGGCTTTGAACTTTTGATGCTCCTGCCTCTGCCTCCTAAGCCTCTGGGATGACAGGTGTGCGCAATAGTGTTTGCATATAATCTACACACTTTCCACATACTTTAAATCATCTCTGGATTACTTGTAATATCTAGTACAAAGTAAATGCTATGTAAATACAATGAAACAACACAAGGAAAAAAAATGTCTGTACATGTTTGGTACAGAAGCAATTTTTTTCCAGAATATTTTCCATCCATGGTTGGTTGAATCCATGCCTGCAGAGCCCACGGATATGGAATGCCAACTGTAATTCACATTCCTTAAAATCCACCCTTTAAAAGTGCACAATGTGTTAGTTGTTAGTATATTCACAGATTTGTGCTATTCTCACCACTAATTTAAGAATATTTTCATCACCCCAAAAAGAAACCCTGTACCTGTTAGTAGTCACACTCTAGTTTCTCTTCCTCTCAAGCCCTGGCAACTATTAATCTGTGGGTTTGCCTATTCTGGACCATTTTATATAAGTGGAATTTATAAAATATGGCCTTTGTGTCTACTTCTTTCATTAAATATAATGTTTTCAATGTTATGTACATTGAAGCTCATATCAGTACTATATTCCTGAACAATAATCCATAACATGGCCAAATTTTATTTATCCATTCACTGATTGTTCTGAAGGAGGAAGGAGACTGTGAAGTTCTTTTTAGGCCTATTAAGAAGGGGTAAAGTCCTGGTGGGATAGTTCACTAAAAGGCCACGCTAACGAAATGATTAACTGCCAACATCTGGGGGGTTTGTTAGAAAAATAAGAGGCTGGGCTGGAGTTGTGGCTCAGTGCTGGAGCACTTGCCTAGCATGTGTGAGGCACTGGGTTCAATTCTCGGCACAGCATATAAATAAATGTATAAAATAAAGGTCCATCAACATCAAAAAAAGAATTAAAAAAAAAAAAGGAAAAATAAGAGGCAGATATGTGTACCTGATTTTGATTGGCTAAACTTATCAGCAGTGCCCATGTTTTTTTTTATTTTTATTTTTATTTTGCTTTTTTTAGGATCTTTAGTCTTTAACACATTCAGTCTGAAGAGAGCCTTGTTGTTTGGATAACCTATTTGTTTTTCTTACGCTTTTCTTACAAATTTATTTGTTTATTCATTTATGTATGAATAAACGACAGGGCATCACTGAGTTTCCCAGGCTGGCCTTGAAATTGCAACTCCTGGGATTACAGACATGGACTAGTGCACCCGGCTCATTTTTGCTTAATCACTCCTGGGTTCAATCCCTAGTATGAAAACAACAACAACAAAAAAAAGTGGGGGTGGGGGGACTGAGGGTGAACTTAGCCTAAGAGAACCCATCAATGATAAGAAATAAACACATTCCCTCCTCTGAACAAAATTCAGTTTTCTAAGATATTAGAGGTACCAGTTCAGACACTGAAAAGAAAAAAAAAAGTAATTTTCTAACTAGTCAGAAATGTATGGTAATAATTTATAGAATCAACTCTGGAACTAAACCGCCTGGGTTCTGGTTCTTGTTTGGTCACTGGTGGACTATGGGATTTGGGATAAATGAATCCCTCTGTGACCCCGGGTACTGGGGATATGAGAATTGCAAACAGCAGGAGCAACCTGTTACAAAGGACCCAGGCGGAAGCATGCTGGCAGGGGTCCCAGGAAGAGTGTGGAACAGAGTGAGTTGAGGGGGGTGGTAGAAGAGGAGGTCAGAGAGGCGACTGGGAGGACAGAGAGCAGGAGAGAGGCACAGGCTGTGGAGGACCTTGTGTGCCCTTGTCAAGGACTCTGGCTTTTACTCTGATATGGGAAGTCATTGGAGGATTTCAAGCAGAGTGACATGATCTGGCTTAGATTTTAAAAAGATCCCTCTGATGAATGTTTTCTCTGGTCGGTGGAAGCCAACCCACAATTAGAAGGGGGAGGGGAAGAATAGAAGTGCGGAGGATTAGACAAGGGAATGAAGGGAAGGGAGCGGGGACAGGAATAGGAAGACAGCGGAAAGCATCTGACATAACTTTCCTACGCACATACAGGAGTACGCCATGAGGAATCCCACCATTGTGTACCTCTGCAAGACTGGGGCCCACCCTAATTAGCATAAGATATGCTCCCTGCAGCTATAATTTTATCAAAATGGATTCTACTATCACATATAACTAAAAAGAACCAGTAAAAAAATAATTGGAGATATATTTAAGAAAAAAACAAAAAGATCCCCCTGAGGGTGGGGAGACCCTCAGGCCTTCTCCCTGTTGGGCCTTTCTTCACTCTCCCAGTGGCAGAAGACAAAAGTAGGTCAGTGACTTTTTTTGGCTCCAATCAAGGCAGTCCTCTGCATTGCCTTAATTAGCTCACCCCAGAAGCCACACTGAGGTTGGGGTGAAGCCCACTGTATGATGAAGATGGTGCTGTGCTTGGCCCTGTTCTCTACACCTTCTCTGTTGCAGAGAACTTTGGATGGTGTTTTTGAAACAGGGTCCAAATCCCAGCTTCCCAGAGGGAGGTGCATAAGAAGGCTCATAACCACCTGTAGAGTGAACTCGGCTGTCTTCTTTTTGCAAGAATTCTTTTGGACTAGCCAAAAGACTAGAGTTGCAGGTTTTTAGGCTATAATGAGTTTTGCTAGGTGCAGCAGCACATACCTGTAATTCCAGCAGCTTGGGAGGCTGAGGCAGGAGGATGCAAGTTCAAGGCCAGCCTCAACAATTTATCAAGGCCTATAAGCAACTTAGTGAGACCCTGTCTTAAAAAAAAAAAAAAAAAAAAAAAAAAAAAAGACTGGGGTTGTAGCTCAGTAGTAAAGCACCCCTGGGTTAAATCTCCAGTACAAAAATTAAAAAAAAAAAAAAAAAAAAAAAAAAAGAGTTTTACTCTGCTTCAGTTTCTTCTCATTAAAAAATAAGAGCATTTGCCCTTTGAACCTTTCCTGTAAAATCCCTTATTGGCTTTTTCAGCTTAGGAGGTTTCTCCCTCTCTTTTGGCAGATTTAGAGACCTCAGGTTTGTGCGAACAGCAGAAATACTGGAAGGACCGCTGCCTCTGCAGCCCAGCGAATATTGGGAAGTGATCCAGAACCACTGCCTGGAAGCTCGCCAAGTTCTCCTCACCAAGTCAGTGCCTGGAGAAATGGACATTGGTTTCCCACCTGGGGGTTGCACAGACCCTTCTGACCTCCCACTGACGGGTTTCTCTGTGCCCTTCTCCCACGTTCCCCTACCCTGGAAGCCTCATGTATAACTGCTCTTTGCCTCTGGCTCCCAGGCTCCCTCTGCCTTTTGGAAATTCTCTCATTGCTCTTCCTCTTGTGAGGATACCACTCTCATTTCCTCCCTCTGAATCCTTTTAGGCTTCAGTGAGCTACAGGACGATGTATCTGAATCACTTTTATTTCAGATGGTCCAGATGAAGAGCCTCAAGGTTGCAAAGTTAAGAGGGTTTTCAGATGTTTAGATTTTTTTCCCCTTTTGCAAATGCATGCAGGTCTCTATCCTGAGTCGGAGACATGACCTCATGACCTTATGTAAAATGGTGATAATAATACCTGCTGATCATCAGAGAAAATGCGTATGTCATTCTTGACACATAATAGTGGCCCAGTTAATCTGAAGTATTACCTTTACAGATATGACTATTGCTAGATACTTCTCTGATTGCTAGAGTAGATCAGAGAACAAACAGGATGAAATACCTGGTGGCTCCCATTGTGAATTAGATATTGGGAGAAGTGAGACAAAATAATAATAATAATAATAATAATAATAATAATAATAATAAGGCACCCATTTCTTCTTTTGGTTGTCTAATTTCTACTCACAACTCTGAGTATCCACTGCCACAATTGGATTTCTTCTCCCAAGTTTATGTCCTTTCTTCTCTTTCTCTCTGCAAAATCTAAATCAGAGGCCAAGTGCCTACTAGAGAGAGAAGTTGGAGAGAACATTCCAGTTCCTTACACTGCGGTACCCCAATCTCTGATTATTATGAAGAAGCTGTAGACTTTCAGCAGGACGGGCCACCCACACCCTCTGTGCATTTGGGTATGGTCAATGGAAAAACAGCCTCTCAATTTAAATCTTATTTGCTTCTAGGAAAGGGGTGTTTGCAGGTGAAGCAACCAGGGTTATGAAATGATCAATTTGCAAGGCTGCCTAGTGGGAAATGAAAGAGCCGAGGGGTGGCAGAGAGGGCTTCTCGGAGCTCAGGAAGCTTCTCATGTGGATGCCTCCTTTCTCCACAGGTGGATCCCTACCTGTGCCCAGCTTTTTGTCTCACAAAAGGAACACTGGGTCCGCTTTGCTCCCAAGAGCGACTATGACTCCTCCCGAAGCATCGAGGAATATTTTGCTTCCGTTGCCTCCTTCATGTCACTGCAGCTCAGAGAGCTGGTCATCAAGTCCCTCGAGGACCTCGTTTCCCTCTTCATGATACACAAGGTACGCTGGGAAATCATGCTGGGTCCTCTCAGAGGAAAACTGTTGGATTCTAGGCAGAGGCTGCACCTCCCAGGCAGAAGGCCACACCTCCCCAGGTGCCTTGTGAAAAACTACAGCTCCCAGGATCCTCAGCATGACCAAAAACCTGACCAGCAAGTCCCCTGTCCACTACCCCCCCCCCCCCCGACCTCTGCTGGCCTATAGGACAAGGACTCACTCCAAGGGGGTTTTATGGCCCCTACTCTATTTAAGCCAGCCCCGGACTGAGCTCTGCCCCTGTTCCTGCCGCCCCTTGTTCCTGCTCTCTGTTCCTGCCGCTCTCGGTTCCTGCCCATCCCTTCCCTACCCCCCTTCCCTTCCTTTCCCTACCCTTGCCCACGTGGCACCCCAATAAACCCTTTTATTTCACTAACACAGTGTTCCCAGCTAAGTTAACTATGTTTCAGCAGTTTTCTAACAAAAACAATCCAGTTAGGATCAGGATGCCATCATGTATGTCCTCGGCTGTAAACCAAGCCTAGAGGGAAAACTCTGGATTTGAACCACGCTGAGCATTTGTTAGTTTACAAAAATTATGTCTAAGCCGGGCGCGGTGGCGCACGCCTGTAATCCCAGCACTTTGGGAGGCTAAGGCAGGAGGATTGCGAGTTCAAAGCCAGCCTCAGCAATGGCGAGGCACTTAGCAACTCAGTGAGACCCTGTCTCTAAAAAAATACAAAAAAGGGCTGGGGATGTGGCCCAGTGGTCGAGTGCCCCTGAGTTCAATCTCTGGTACAAAAAAAAAAAAAAAAAAAAAATTATGTCTAAATGCACAATAAACCTTCCTAAGATAATCAACCCACTACAATATTGGTAAAAATCTACCAAAATGGAGAAGTCATTAAGAAATTTTAAAGAAAGATTGCATAAAATGGAATACAGACTTCTTACAGGAAGGTTGAGGTCACTCTTTGTCATCTCGGGTACAAGGAAAGAGTTGAGAAAGGTCCGCTATCAACCCTTGGCTTGATACTTAGGGACTGTTGAATGTATCCATTGACTGAATATAGTGACTCTCTTCTTTGAAAGGGGAACCCTCCAGACACAAAAGGCTCTGTTGACCTAACTAGTAACTTTCTTCATGAAACTGCTTCGGTGAAGTAAAAAATAAAAAACCCTTAATCAGCCGGGCGCGGTGGCACACGCCTGTAATCCCAGCACTTTGGGAGGCTGAGGCAGGAGGATCGCGAGTTCAAAGCCAGCCTCAGCAATGGCGAGGCACTTAGCAACTCAGTGAGACCCTGTCTCTAAATAAAATACAAAAAAAGGGCTGGGGATGTGACCCAGTGGTCGAGTGCCCCTGAGTTCAATCCCTGGTACCACAAAAAATAAATAAATAAATAAATAAATAAATAAATAAATAAATAAAAATTTCGAGCACAAAGTCCTAGTTTTCAAAGCATGACAGAATTCCCCTCAGTTGAAATACAACTGAGGAATCAAGGAAGAGTCTTTTGGATTTTGTAACCATGTTTGTATTTTACCTTAAAAAGAGTAACAAAAATTAAAACTTAACTGGTTATAAGAGGTAAAGTTTTAAGTATTTTTCCAAATGAAGTCAATAATTGGCCTTTGGCTAACAAATATAGAAAACCACGCTGTTGAATTTTGACTGCAATGTCAGCTCTCTAAACTGGAGGACACCACTGTAGATGTCATTATAAGCATCTACTTTGCCAAGCAGAAGAAACCCAGATGGGGAGAGAAATCTCACTCTAAAATTTCATGCATAGAAAAAAGTAACAGTTATGTGTCTGAAGAAAAGGGAAATTTATGAGTATTTGATACACAGTAGATGTTCAATAGATGTTCTACCTAAAATCTAGAAATCTTTAACTCTAGTTACTGGACAAGTCCTTTACCGCTCCCTAAGGAAATTTCATTAGGCACCCTAGTGTATGAAATGTATCTACCTTTTGTAGAAAATTAGAAGTATCTTTAAGTCAATGTTTCTGTTCTGGGAAGACTGATGTTTTAAGCATCTGAACTAGACTATGAACTCATATGTGGTGCCATTTGGGGTATACAGATAACTATTCATGCTTTTGGATTTGGTTAACTAATTTTTGTTGAGCACCTGCTACATGCTAAATACTTTCTTGGATATCTTGGAGGAGAGAGATGGATCAGACATAGACACCACCCTCTAAGTTTAAAATCCTGCTTAAGATAAAAATAAAATACCAGGAAGAAAGTGGAAATACGGAAATTCAGAAGTGGAGGAGATTTTTTTTTTTTCCAGGGAGGGAGGCTTCCCAGAGCTGAATTTTGAAGGATGGGAAGGATTTAGAAATTAGAGTGCAGTAAACACTAAGCAAAATACACAATACTGAACAAGGGTTTTGGAAAATGGAAAGAGCAGGAGCTCAGAGTGGGGTAGGCTATGCCCAACCTGTGTTTTAAACATGCGCAGTATTTGGTATGGTTCACTCCCTTTTCTGGTGCTCAGGTAGCACTGTGAATGCATGACTTTCACTCCCTTGACTTTGAAATGCCCAATCTGGTGACATTTGCCATGCCTTGTATCTCCTGAAGGATGGAAATGACTTTGAGGAGCCCTACCAAGAGATGAATTTCTTCATACCCCAGCTACTTGTGATCAAACTTGAAGTCCAGGAGCCCACCATTGCATTTAATCCATCTTTTGATGCATGCTGGGAATTGATAAAGAATTCTTTCTTGGAAATTATTAAGAACTCTAATGGGATCCCCAAGGTATAGTATTTATTATTCACTTAATCACTTATTTGTATCTTTATTCACTTACTGAATAAAATGTTTAAGTGGTGGAC
The DNA here is from genome assembly GCA_025594165.1 of Tamias sibiricus. Taxonomy (NCBI): domain Eukaryota; kingdom Metazoa; phylum Chordata; class Mammalia; order Rodentia; family Sciuridae; genus Tamias; species Tamias sibiricus. The sequence goes on along the minus strand of CM046674.1, from coordinate 16,330,472 downwards.
AGTACAAGACGTAATGGGTGTGATATTCACTTAGGAAATTTTACTTTGGGAATATATCTTGAATATATCCTCTTAACCCCCAGAAAGATTATATGGGCCATAAAGAAAGGTCTATGCAGCCCAGGATTGTGCTTCTAGCAAGGGCATTAAGGGTTGTTTTTGAGAGAGTGTAGTCCTTTCCATGATGCCAAGTCCCAAGGAGCAGATGTGTCCCAAGCTATCTCCAACTCGGGCTAATAATTCATTATGGATCGCTTGCTATGAACTTGCCAGGAATTTTTGTAAAAAATGGATCTGATTTCATCGTGAAGTTCCGTCGGTTTGTTTCTTTGCCGTGTAGTCTTCCAGAGAGAAATCTCCCCTTCCTGTTTACTTCCCAGGGTGGAATTGCTAGTCAGATACAGACAGTTGTGAGCAAACATTTGCTATTAGACAGGAACATCCACATTGTTTTAACACCCGTCTAATTCCCTCCAGGTGTTTGGTGTGATAAGAGGTCCAGTGTCCAGTCCCACATGGGAGGGAGCTGTGGATTCTTGTTTTCTCTTTTTTTCTCATTCTCTCTAATATAAGCTTTTGAGTCCTCTTCTTTTGATAATCCTGTACTCAGAGAGTTTTAAGAAATCAAGATTGGGGAAGAGGTGTGTAGGGAAGCCTGTGAAGCTAAAGTTTCCAGCGGACGGCAGCAGAGGGGTTTTGATCTCAACCGAGCTTGGTGAACATGAACATTGGGTGTGCAGAAGGGGGAGCAAGAGGGCAGCTTGCCTGTAACCAGTATTCCTAGGAAGGAAATGAAAGAAAATACTCTGTGGTTTGAAAGGATAAGTGTGGGGCTGGGACCTGATAAAAATACACCCTACTCGAGGCCCCCTTTCCCTGCTGTTGATGGGTAATGTTTGCAAGCAGCTAGGACAGGAAGGAGAGCCAGCAGCTGAGCTGCTGCTTCTGCAGATGGTCCAGCAGAGGCTGGTGCTACCCCCTGAGTTAATGGATTGTAATGGCAAGAAGACATCCTTCTAGGGGACAGTTTGTTCCAGGTTTGAAAGCTGTCCCACCAGACCATGAGAAAAAAAAAAAAAACACAGGGTCTCTGAGTTCTCCCTCCAGTGATACCCATAGCCTGGCTCCCTCCCTGAGTGTCTCAGGCTATTCTAATCAACAGTGAAAAATCAAGTTACAGTTTCTTCGGTTGAACAGCTACAAAATATATCTAAGAACAGCAACAGATTGGCAGTTTTCCCCCTTCCCTACCAGTCTTGCTCTGTCTATGATTAAACCTAAGTTTTCGGTGGAGGGCGGGGGGCAGAAAATTCAGTAAGAAACTTTGGGGAAATAAAGTAAATAGCATTCAAGGTGCAGGACCAAGGCATATTGGTGAGAGTTACTAAAGAAAGCAAAAGTAAATATTAGAAGTTGTTTGTCTCGGCAGTATAACTGAGGGAAACAGGATGCCCTAATCCCGACTGATGCAAAAAGATGTGAATGAGAGGCAGAAATAAAAAGAAGCTGGGTGAAATAAGGGAAGGGTTTTATAAAACTAAAAATGTGATGAGTAGAATTTAAAGCAGTGTTAGCTGTCATGTGGCTGCATTACTTTCACAGTGAGGAAAAACTATACTTGGCTATGGAAAGGGACCAAGGGTCAAGTTTCTCTCCTAAATGGGTGAGTCCTCTTCCTCAAATGTGCCAGGCAATGCCAAGTCAGAGAAGTGCCCAGGGGGAGCATTAAGGGTGATGTCAAGACCAAGGAGTACAAGATCAGAGATCCAGAGAAAGGAGCAGAAAGTCTCAATTAATTACCTGGAAAGGGACAGGATTGCTCCTATTTCAGTTTCACAGACTGCTCTCTAGGGCGTGGGAGAACTGCAGCATCAAAAGGTGAACTTATAGGGAAACCCAAGGTCTACTGGAAGCCCAGGAGGACTCTAAAAACATGAGACTTGAAAGGAGCAGGATCTTGAAAGAGGAGTAATTCAATCATAAAGATATAGGCAAGGTCAGGGGAGTAGGAGAAGGAGATCAAGAGGGAGGGAGGAGAGGAATGGGAAAGGGGAGGTAATGCAGAGTAAATGTAACAAAATCTTGCTATGTGCATGGATAAATGCACCACAGGGAATTCTACCATTATGTGCATGTAAAAGACACCAATCAAAAATAAACAAGTGAAAGGAAGATCCAATCTGTAGAGCAGAAGAAAGGGGGATGGAGGAGAAGAGGTAAAGGTGGAGGAATGGGACTGAAATGGAGTAAATCAAATTCCACGGTGTGTGACTTTGTCAAAATGAACCCAACTACGGTGTATAACTGTAATGCTCTAATAAAAAGAAAAAAGGAAAAGAAAGAAAGAGTGATCCAGGCAAGAAGAGAGGAGAGAATAGAGGTAGAGGGAACAGCAGGGTGGTTCCTGCACTACCTGAGAGGAAATAGAGGGAAAATGAGCTGGTTTTCCTGGAAATGAGTCTGTTGCTAGAGATCTTGCGTTTTGGTATTGTGTCTCTTCTTGTGGATGTCCTGCGACCGCTGAAAGTGCTTTCTGTTCTCTAGGTGGAATCTGTCCTGTTCCCAGAGTTGAAGGGATATAACCTGATCCTTGGAACCGTGGACAGTGAAGAAAAACTTGTTTCTGATTTTGTGGATCAAACATTTGAGGTATTTCAGAAAAATCAAGTTGGCCCCCACAAGTAAGTTGATTTAGCTATAACTGTATTACATAGTCCTTGTGGTTTGGGTTCTTAACTGTCATCAAATAAGCAATTCCTATTTCCACAGACCTGAAACACGTACATAATACGACTTGCCAGTACTTACGTGGGTATTACTGTTTATCCCCATGTTACAGTAACTTTCCTGATGTTAACCCATAAATAAATAGGACTGCCAGGATTTTAATTCAATTGCAGATCTATCTCCATTATCTGGAAGCCATAGGGCAAGAATGATTTTGGCATTAAGAAATTTCTGGATATTGGGAAAGTCATCTGTCACATATTAGATTAGTTGCAGTTTCTGCAAGGTCTGGGGCAATATATTCATATTTCTGCTGTGAAACCTTCAAATATTCACATCAGTAGCCTCACATCAGTTTAGGCCAGCTTTTGCCACCAAATGAGTATTCATGCAACTTTGTTTTCTCAGTCAGAGCTTTTTGGAATTGAGAATTGAAGGAGAGGGCTCAAGGAGCAGTTATCGAATCCTGTCATCAGCACACAGTAGAACATCTCACAGCTGCTCACATAATGTGAGCAAGCAGTGACTATTTTAGGGTGATTACATGATGTCACTTCCAAACTGAGATGCCTTAAGAACAAAAGGAGTGTTATTAACAATTACCACAGGACAGTGGGTATAAACTTTGTCTCAGGCAAGCCAGGACATCTGGTTCCCTTAACCCAAGGTTTCTTCTTTTTTTAAAATTAATTAATTATAGTTAGGTATATATGACAGCAGAATGCATTTTGATTCATTGTACACAATTGCAGCACAAATTTTTATTTCTCTGGTTGTACACGATGTAGCGTCGCACCATATGTGCAGTCATACATGTGCCTAGGGTAATGATGTCTGTTCTTACCCCACCCATTCTTCCCCTTTGCCCCATCAAAGTTCCTCCATATTTCCCATGCCCCACCCCACTCCATTACGGATCAGCATCCACTTATCATAGAAAACATTTAGCCTTTGGTTTTGGGGGATTGGCTTACTTCGCTTAGCATGATATTCTCCAACTCCATCAATTTACCTGCATATGCCATAATTTCATTCTTCTTTAAGACTGAGTAATATCCCATTGTGTATATATACCACAGTTTCTTAACCCATTCATCTATTTCAGGGCATCCAGGTTGCTTCCACAGTTCAGCTGTTGTGAATTGAGCTGCTATAAACATTGATGTGGCTGTGTCATTGTAGTATGCTCATTTTAAGTCCTTTGAGTATAGACCGAGGAGTGGGATAGCTGGGTCAAATGGTGGTTCCATTCCAAGTTTTCTAAGGAATCTCCATACTGCTTTCCAGATAGGTTGCACCAATTTGCAGTCCCACCAGCAATGTATGAGTGTGCTTTTCCCCCACATCCTCACCAACACTTATTGTTGTCTATGTTCTTGATAACTGCCATTCTGACTGGGGTGAGATATGAAATCTTAGAGTAATTTTTATTTGCATTTCTCTAATTACTAGAGATGTTGAACATTTTTTCACGTATCTGTTAATTGAATGTATATCCTCTTCTGAGAAGTATCTGTTCGGCTCCTTAGCCCATTTATTGATTGGGTTGTTTGTTTTTTTGGTGTTAAGTTTTTTGTGTTATTTATATATCCTGGAGATTAGTGCTCTATCTGATGTGCATGTGGCAAAAATTTGCTCCCAAGATGTAGGCTCTCTCTTCATCTCATTGATTGTTTCCTTTGCTGAGAAGAAGCTTTTTACTTTGAGTCCATTGCATTTATTAATGCTTGATTTTATTTCTTGTACTTTAGTAATCTTGTTAAGGAAGTTAGGGTCTAACCTGACGTGATGAAGATTTGGGCCTACTTTTTCCTCTATTAGGGGCAGGGTCTCGGGTCTAATTCCTAGGTCCTTGATTTACTTTGAGTTGAGTTTTATGCATAGTGAGAGATAGGGGTTTAGTTTCATTTTGCTGCATATGGATTTCCAGTTCTCCCAGCACTGTTTGTTGAAGAGGCTCTTTTCTCCAATGTATGTTTTTGGGCGCCTTTGTCTAGTATGAGATAACTATATTATGTGGTTTTGTCTCTGTGTCTTCTATTCTGTACCATTGGTCTACACGTCTATTTTGGTGCCAATACCATGCTGTTTTTGTTACAATAGCACTGTAGTATAGTTTAAGATCTGGTATTGTGATGCCACCTGCTTCACTCTTCTTGCTAAGGATTGCTTTGGCTATTCTGGGAACCCAAGGTTTCTTTACTGTGTTCTATTGAATTTTTCAATGGGACAATTCTGTATCATGGGAGGCTGTGATTTTTGTGGTAAGATGCTCAGCAGCATCCCCAGCTGCTACCCGCCCAGTGTCAACAGGAACCAAATGCCTCCAAACACAGCCAGATAACCCTTGCAGGCCAAAATCACCTCCAGTGGAGAACAAAAACTGACCTTGACTGAAAATCATGGTCTCAGAATCAGGAAGCGTTGCCCTCAGGAATTTAATGTGGGGATGTTATTTGAAGCACCTTTTTTCCCTGTTCATGGAGACTTACATGTACACTTTGTCTTTCTGGACTGACAGTTCCATGGGCTTCTCTCTGAATCTCGGTTTCAGAGTCTCTGATGTGTTGTCCAACACTTGGAAACCTGCAGGCTCCACTGAGTTCTTCTTACTTAGCATCACCTTAATTTTAATGTAAATTTATTTCAAGACATACCATCCCCAACATATATGTCAACATTGGGAAAATCTGTTCAGCCACTTCGATGGGGTCTGAAAACAGATAATTTTTTTTATTTAGTACATTTTAGGTTAATTGACTCCAAATTTTCATCTTAAAATTAGACATAGAGGGGCTGGGGATGTGGCTCAGTAGTAAAGCACTTGCCTAGCATGTGTGAAGCCCTGAGTTCAATCCCCAGCACTGCAAAAAAAAAAAAAAAAAATTAGACATAGAATTTTGGAGCTGGAAGGATGGAGGGAAACTAATATTTATTATACATTCACTGTAAGTATAGTATTAATCGCTATATGTATACATGTATACAAATTACATATATGTACATATAAATATATGTGTATATATATAATTACAGTTAAGATTTATGACAATTCTATAAAGTATGAATTCTCATTTCCCCTTAAAATTGAAAACACTTATTTTTGAGAACCCAAAATATCTAAATTCATACCCCAAGAAAGTAGCAAATTAGAATCGGAAGTCAAAATTCAGAATTCCAAGTTTGACATTTCGCTTTCCTGGTTTGGGTTCATTCTTTAAATTTTTTTTTTTTTTTTTTAGTTGTAGACACACACAATACCTTTATTTGATTCGTTTATTTTTATGTGGTGCTGAGGATTGAACCTAGTACCTCACATATGCTAGGCAAGTGCTCTACCACTGAGCTACAACCCCAGCCCCTGGGTTTATTTTTTAAATGCTATTGTCTGTTTCAATGGCCACTCTGACTCATCTGATTTGTTGACCTGTATTTGTGTTTGATTTTATGTTCTTCAACATGGAAGATATTTAAATGTCTACAAAACATACGATGATTTATTGGATAACACGGCAGAACAATATATCACTGCTTTCCTGAAAGCAAATCACGATATTGATGATTTTGTGATGGTAGGAGATCCCTCTTAATATTTCATACCTTGGTGATATGTGCTACAGTCAATCCAAGGAGTAGTCATTGTGTTTCATTGGGGTATATAGGTCTCAGTATTGGACTGGTGTTTGCCCCAAAGGAGGCTGGGGGCATGTGGGTGGAAGCTCAAAGTCAAATCAAGCTTCTGAATGTGCTCCTTCCTGCAGAATATCAATGGCATAAAAAAGCGGAGAAATCAAATTGCATCCATGCACATCACTGTGCCTTTAGCCATGTTCTGTCTTGACACCATGACCCTAAATTATGATCTCTGTGAGCGAGCCCAAAATCTCAAAGACCGTTTGATTCAATACCAGGTGGATGTAAATCGGGACACCAATACCAGGTATCATAATTCTGTGTAAATAGCAATAATATTTGACACTAAACCAGAGAATCAAAAAGCAACCAGAACTTGTGCCTTCCAGCAATGACCAGCCTGAAGTTCTGGTTCAAGTGTTTTCTGCCCCAGAGTGAGGATGACAGGGAATTCAGATCCATTATATGAGAATAAACTTGCTGGTGTGTATTGTTAAGATGGTGATTATGAATTAATTTGGTGCTCCATTTTACCATAAAGTGTGAGGAGTTGTTGGTTGTGGTGATATTCTTGTTGTTTGGTCTACTCATGAGAGTTGGTGTGGTAAATTTATTTATTAAGACTATGAGCTTTAGAGTCAATTAACCAAAATTTAGATCTTGGATCTGATACCAAGCAACTGTGTTGCTTTTGGATAAAGTTACTCAGATTCACTTTCTTCCATTACCAAATGTAGATAATAATAGTACCTACCTTTTATAATTATAATTATGAAATGATTAATAGATGTAAATGGTTAGAATGGAGCATAACACCTTGTAAGAGCTTAATACCTGTCATTACATGGCACCATTACTATTGGTACTATCCCCAGAGTGTGGTATGCATGTGAATATTATCCAGCAAAGATATGCTGGTGGAGAAAAGTTGGAAAACAGTGTTGTAGTCTCTAAATAAGGATCATGCCTATTTAGCATGATGGGCCTTACAAGAAGACATATTTGATGATGATGATGATGTTGGTGGTGGTGGTGGTGATGGTGATGGCAGCCATTTCTTTCTCTGTAGCATTTGTAATCAGTACAACACCATTGCAGAAAAAGTCAGTGAGATTCCTGCCAACACTAAGGAGCTGGTTTTTCTCATTGGATTCTTAAAGAAATCCAGTGATGTCACTGTGTTCAAACTCAGGAGACAACTTAGAGATGCAAGTGAGCGGCTGGAGTTCCTGATGGACTATGCAGACTTGCCCCGTAAGTCCAGTGCCCCATGTGCATGCATGTATATTTATATTTTCCTATGTACATATAGGGTATAATATCTTATATTTTTAGGAGTAAGAAGTTGGAGGGGAAAGGAGATATGGGAATCCTACCACTAAATATTAGAAGAGCTACTTCTCAGCTGCCCCCATGAGGCAGAGGCACTAATTCCACACTCCAGCTGTGGGGATTTGAATCACACAAAGGGAATCTTGTTAGACAAAAGGAAAACGCATCTACAGCCTTGATCTCTAGCTCTTAGATGCCTGTCTTGGGCATCCTGTGTCTGATATTTTCTGGAAATGTTGCTTCCATATGCAGAATCCTTAGATTTTACTTTTCTATAATCTTACTACAGTCCCACCTTTGAGGGGACTAGGTTACTTTCCTTCATGCTTCTGCATATCTTAAAAGGAAAGAAAAGATTCAAAGCCCCTGTAGGCTTCTTGGGTCAAGTTGGAGTTTTGAAGTAAGGACTAAGCCCTGAGGGAAAAGTTGGAGTGCTCTCCTCAAACTCCTTGACACTGAGGACACCTGCGTGTTACCTGGTGTTCACAGTGCATGTGAGGAGTGCAGGGGCTGCTGACAGGAGGGTGAGATGAGTACTGAAAGTGGAAAAGGGTTCCCTAACCCCATGCATACATTCACGAGCTGTTCCCCAGACTCTCTCATCATCTCTGCCTCCAAAAGTCACGAGGAAACCCAGTGCATTTAATTTGACCGGAGCCACGGTGGCAGGGCATCTGGCTTTGATACCATTACAGCCATTTTACCAAAGGGAAACTCAAACTCAGATGAAGTAAGATGGTTCGAAATGCGGGACCAGAACTTCAACCCGGATTTCTGACTCCACTCAGCCAATAAAACAGAGGGGTCAGAACGTAGACTGTGGGGATGGTTAGACCTGGATTCAAATTCTACTCTGCTGCCATCTAGCAGTGTAACCTTGGCCACTTGGCTTAACCACTTTGTCTCCTAGCTGTGAAAAATGAAGATGATAATACTATCTACCTTCTAGCCTGGCCCCTAAGTCAGTGCTCAATGAACGCTGGCTATCATTCATCCATAGTGGGTCCATTTATTCATTTCCACCCTCCACCTGCTTTGGTTTACCTTTTGACTTGCTGAACTCATTCCCCGCATGCTGAACAGTGTCCTGGAGCCCCCTGTCTTTGTTTTGCAGAAGAGGATATCAAACTGAACAGCACTCTGTTCCTCTGGCCAGATCAGATTGAAGACATCTTTGAAAACAGCCGAAACCTGCTCCTTAGCAAGAGAGATCAGGCAGAAATGGACCTGATTAAAAGGTACAGGAAGAGTCTGGGGTTGTTTTGGAAATGAGACCAGGCTTCATAAAACCCCCTGCAGGTTCCTGGTGCTGCATAGAGTGCCCCCCGCCCCCCACCCCGTCCCACAGCAGCGAGTGGGTAAAGACTCAAGATAGTTGGTGGAGAAGGAATTTCCTTTGGTTTCCCAATGAGGGGTGTTCTCTTTAATCCTGCTTCACTGTAGTAACCCCTGCCAATGTCTTCCCTCCCTGTCTGAATAATTGGAATTTGGCAGAGCAGAGAGAAGTAGGCAAAAATTGTGACACGTAATAACGGCTTCCACAATAGCAATAGCAGAAGTGTCAGCCTGGCGTTGGAGACCAAAGATCTGTGTGCTATCAAGACAGGGAACATAAAGGCATGGCAGGGGGCTGAGAAATTGACTGTGTTGCAGCTGGTCTTGTTCAGTGCTAATGTGGCTGTAATCGGTTTCTTTTTTTTCATTCATTATGTGTTAATGGGAATTTATTGTGCATCTTTACTATGTGCCGTGCCCTATTCTAGACATGTATGTTTTTGGCCGCTAAATAAAGGTTTTAATCCAGTGAAAGAGAAAATACAGACATACTGAAAAATCTGACAATGTCAAGTGAAGGGGTCCAAGTGTTATGCACATGATAGACACACACACACACACACACACACACACACACACACACACACACCAGCTTGTAACACTTGGACCATGAACTACAGATTCATGCCAATTACCCTGTCTTCTTCACACATGAGACTCCCACTGCTTAACTTCAGCTGCTGTAATCCCTGTAAATACTTTCAAGAAAGGAAAGGGATGGATGAAAGTAGACTTCAGGCTGGGGGTGTAGCTCAATGATAGAGCACTTGTCTAGCATGTGTGAGGCCTGGGGTTTAGTCCACAGGACCACTATATATATATGTGTGTGTGTGTGTGTGTGTGTGTGTGTGTGTGTGTGTATGAGAGAGAGAGACAGACAGACAGACAGACAGACTCTACACAGAATGAAAGTTTGGGCTGAGAATGAACTCATTTGTCTCCTACCTTAAAAAGAAGACCTGGATCTGCTCCCCAGGGGGTATAAAAAGAAAGTCTTTTTTTTTTTCTTCCTCCCACAACCTTCTCCTTACCTACATGAATACTGTCTCCATAGCCCAGAAAACTCAGCCTGATGGGTAGAAGGGATATATTTTTCAATTCATAGACCCTGTTTCAATGCAGTTTTAGATCTGCAGCAAAACTGAGCAAAAAGTACAAAGGGTTCCCAGCTAATGCCCCACACCAACTCACATACACAGCCTTCCCTATGGAACTGACTTTCATGCCTAACCAGAAAGCAAAACTATTTTGTTAGTTAAATAAAATGCACAGAAGCAAGTTTCATCATCTCTCTGAGCCTCAGTATCCCTCATCTGGAGGGTGGGATCACACCACAGCCAGCCGTTGTACTCAGGGATGAAATAAGCAGAGCTGAGAGTGTGCCGGTTGGTATCTAATGCATGGTGGGCGTTCCAAAATGATCAGCTTCCCCCTCGCTTTTAACACCCTTTGGGTGAAGAATGCTTTTTAACTTCCAGACTGCTGCCTCGCAGGTGTACTTTAGGATGGACTACTCCAGAGGCAGTAAGTGCTGTTGAACTTAAGAGGAGTGAGGATGGGCCCTGGGAAAAGCGGGCGTAGCTGTCACTTACAGTGAGAGGAGAAGAGAGCCGGGCTTCTCCTTTCTGAGGGCTCTCAGCTTGATCCTGGCATCTGGTTCCTGGGCTCAGCAGTAGAGGCCACAGGGAAGCCATCTGGAAGAGGCTTACCAAGCAGCCCTGGCCCAGCTCTCTCCTTGCTGACCTCAGATATCCATCCTGTCCATCATTTTGCACTAACCTTGAGGGCGTCCTGGGAGGAGGGCTGAGTAATATTCATGTTTCATCTGACTTCTACAGAAAACAATCCTGTTTCCTCCCCAAGAAGCTTGACCTCGCTTTTCCAACCCTCATTAACTTTTGGCTTCAGTGCCAGGTTTTCTCCTTGAGCTGCCCACCCCCCCCCTCACCCTGCTGTCCATCCTCCTCCTGCTCTATCTGAGAAGCTGGCATCCAGACTGCGGCCTCCAGTTCCCTCATCCGTGGGATCCAGGCCAGGCTCTGCCAGTGGAGACTCCTATAGGAGGCTGGAGAGGGATTGAAGGCCCTTTGCTCCTCTCTCTCTGCTTGCCCCTGGGGCTCTGGGCAGCAATGCCAGCTGTTCCAGGGTTGCAGTTCTCCTGTCCCCTCATACCTAGGGGTCATAAGGGTCCCCCTCCAAGGCTGGTCTCTAGGTGCCTATTATGTACTGTTTAGTTCTTTTAACCCTACCAATATCTCACCTCTGTAGATAGTCCCTTTGTTGAAGTATCTTCGAACACATCAGAGATAATTCTATTTCCTGCCAGAATTCTGGCCAATCCACCATCTTTAAATTTTTCTATCACCCTCCTTTGGACTCCAGGTGGTCCCAAAAGTACAACTCATTTACTTGACCTAATTTCCTGAGTGAACTATTGTATAGAATGTATAGACATACATACATACACACACACATATTTATGTACATATTTGCAAATAGATGTGTGTGTACATATGGACTCAAAAAATTCTAAGAAGAAATTATATAAATAATACATATTATTGAAGCATATCAAAACAACAGATTAAAATGATTTTAAAAAATGATTATCTCACAGAATCTGTGAGTTATAAATCCAAGTGCAGCTTAACTGTATGTCTGTGGCTCAAGGTCTCCCATGGAGTTGGCATCAGGGTCTGAGCCGAGGCTGTGTCCTCATCTGAGGGCTCAACTGGGGAGGACTTCATTCTGGACCCATTCACGTGATGTGAGTAGGATTTAGTTCCTCGTGGGCTTTGGCCAGAAACCACCCTCTATTCTTTGCCACGGGGCCTCTCCCCAGGCTAGCTCAGAGCACAGCAGCTGTTTCCCTTCTGAACAAGAGAAAAAGACCGAGAGAAAAGAAGGAGAAAGCAAGATAGAAGTCAGTGTTCCTGTGAGCTTATCTTGGAAGCGACACCCCATCCCTTTTGCCATATTCTGTCTGTAAGCAGTGAGTTATTACACAGGGTAAGAACACCAGGAGGTAGGGATCCTTAGGCTGCTTCCCACGCAGTGCAATTAGAAATAAAACCCCAAATCAAATCACTCAGATCACTTCAAAATAACTCTCATACTCCTAAGGGGAGAAAAGAAAAAAAAAAAAAAAAAAAAAAAGAACATTAAAACTGCCATAACAGAATTAAACATTTTTAAGAAAATAGCCAAATTTATGGAATGTCACTGAAGCTGTTCTCCATGGCACTTCTCCTTGTTTATTCAACGGATATTGATTGTTTGCTGTGTGCCGGATCCTCTGCCAAGTGCTGGGAATGCAACAAGGAAGTAAGGAAACAAAAGCTGTTTTTATAGATTTACGTTCCAGTGAGTGAGAACAAACTCTTGTATAGTGGTTATCCTGTAGCAGGTTCAATTCTGAGTGTTTTATGTTAGTTTACTATTTAAAAAAATATATATATATTTAGTTGTAGTTGGACAACAATACCTTTATTTTACTTATTTATTTTTATGTGGTGCTGAGGTTCAAACCCAGAGCCTTGCATGTGCTAGGCGAACGCTCTACCACTGAGCCACAACCCCAGCCCTGTTAATTTACTATTAAGTAGATACTTTTTCTCTCTGTTTTCTATCTCTGAGGCATGGAGAGTTTAAGTGACTTGCCCCGGTCTACACAGCTATGTAGTGGCCGTATAAGCATCTGAACCAAGCCTGTCTGGCTCCAGACACCCTGTCCATGAAGCACGATGTTATTCTACCTGATTAGGAAAAGGGAGGAGCAAGTTTGAGACCTGCTTTGTGGATCCTATTTATGAAGTAGATAAATCTCTGTAAACACTCCCCTGCCCCCCTGGCCTCCCCAATCCCTCTAGCTGAAATAGCCCTCCACTGACTGATCCACTAACTACTGTGTTTTGTTTTCTTTAGAGTATTTATCACTATCAGGAATATCTCATTTAATCTTTGTCCCATCTGTGAATCCATCCATCCATCCATGTTTATCCTCTAGGTTTCCCCCAATTAAAATATGTGTTCCATGAGGATAGAGAGCTTAATAACGTACTTCACAGATTTATTTCTGATGCTTAGAGCAGTTCTTGAATGTGTTAAGTACTCAATAATAAATATCTAATAGCCAAATGATAAGCAACAGGTACATACATACATTTACATACATGCATTTACCTGTACAGGAAAACATCTGGAAATGTTTGATCACAGATAGGCTCACAGCTGATCCATCTCTGGTAGGTGGGATTGTAGGTGGTTTAACTTATTTTTTCTTCTTCATTTATTTTTAGACAAATAGAGAAGTAGAGAGAGAAAGAAAGAGGGGGCGGGGCGTTCTGCAGATGCCCAATCAAATTCTTCCGAGAGTGAGCAAGGAAAGATCACAAAACGGAAAGTCTCAATGTGACTGGGCTTTTACTTTCAGGTGCTCAGAATTTGAGTCGAGACTGGAAGGCTATGGCAAGGAACTGGAAGGCTTTAGGAAGCGGGAAGTGATGACTACAGAGGAAATGAAGAACAACGTTGAAAAGCTTCATGAGCTTTCAAAGAACTTGGATCAGGCGCTGGTGGAATTTGAGGTTTGGCATCATGGGATGGGGCCTTGTGACTCTGGTGATTCTGGTACTTGGTTTTGTATTTTCCCAATGACATCTGTCAGGTGGATAGTATTGATTGATTGATTGATTGATTGATTGATTAACTGACTAGTTCTTTCATTGGTACTTTCAACTACCTTTTTCCACACCCCTACATCACAACAGATTTTTTTTTTGTAAGCCATATGCGTACACAAAGAAGGTATAATAATGGGGGTAAGTGCTTACATGTGTTGAGCATTTATTATGTGCTCAGTGATGTGCAAAGGGCTCCCATGTATGATATCTCATTTAATGTCTGCAGCAAACTAACTCCTGGGGCTTGTTATCCCCGTTTATCCCTATTTGAAGTGGGAGAGATAACACTTGGAGACACTAAGTAACTTTTCCTCAGCTGGTAAGTTTTTTTAGCCATTAAAGTTCCCTGAGGCAAGTCCACCTTGGAAGGCCTGGAAGCAGTTTTATAAACCACTAAAGCATGTACAGAAATTAGGAAACAAAGGAGAGGGCATGGTACATTGGAAACAAAGATGATGGATCAAGTAGCAAATTATCCTGTAGTTTCCACCAGCTTGGTCTCAGCTGCCCTGGCCCTTTGGAGGTAGCAGAGGGACCTTCTTGCTGGAGTCCGTATCTCATATTCTTTTTACTCTCAGGTGAGTGAGCATCTTCCTCCACTGGGTTTTCAATGTGCTGAGGAATTTTCCCTGGAGGCTTTTAGGGTTCAGGAGAACCACCTCCCCAATAGACAGAATCCCCTTTTGTTCTGCAGTTGATCAATAAAGAGGAAGAGCTGTTGGAAAAGGACAAGAGTACCTTCCCTCTTCTGCAAACCTTGATAACCAACAAAGTACCTTATGAGCAGCTGTGGGTGACGGCCTATGAGTTCAGCACCAAGTCCGAGGAGTGGATGAATGGTATGTTCTCACTCTACAGGGACAGAATGGGGACGGGGAAGGGGGTTTCCTTTCCAAGCGGTTCTGAAATAAGGTCTAATGCTAGGCGCAGTGGTACACGCCTGTAATCCCAGAGACTCAGAGGGCTGAGGTACGAGGATGGCAAGTTTGAGGCCAGCCTAGGTCAATTGGTGAGACCCTGTCTCAAAAAGCAAAAAGGACTGAGAACGGATCTCAGTGATAAGGTACCCTTGGTTCAATCCCCAGCACATAAAAAGGAAAGAAAGAAGGAAACAAACAAGGTCTGCTTTTCATATTCTGGCTGGACTTTTTATCAAATTCCGACACTCCAGATTAAAACAGCCACAGTCAACATTTTCTGACATGATAATAAAGGAAAGTGAGGCTCCAAATGCCAGAACTGTTGCCAGAGTAAATAGGATGGGCAGTGCCCAGAGCCAGGGACCAGAGAGAGGCAGAAGCAGGGAGGATGAGGTGGCAGTTCCTCTGTGGTGCTGCTTTAGGAAAATCCAGGGACCATAAGCCACCTTTTCCTCTAGCCTCTGAAGGTAGGGCAGAACGGAGAAGGTAGACTCAACAAGACTTCATGATGGGAAGATGATGTGGAGTAAGGGGCAGGGAGGAAGAGGTGACTTCCAAATTACTGGCTCAGGCAATTTGGTAGGCCTTGCCCTCACTGGACCGAGAAGTGACAAATTTGTGGGGGAAAAATACACTTGAATACATTGATTTTGATATGTCTGCAAACATCCAAATGGAAATTGTTTTAGTCAGCTTTTCAGTCGCTGTGACCAAAAGACCTTCCAAGAATGATTTTAAGGGGGAAAAGTTTATTTAGGGGCTCACAGTTTCAGAGGTCTCAATCCATAGATGGCCAACTCTGTTCCTTAGGGACCCAGCAGAGAGAGGCAGGACATCATGGCAGAAGGGTGTGGTGGAGACAAGTGGCTCGAGACATTTCACTAGGAAGGAGAGACAGATACTCCATTCATCACATACAAAATATATAGCCCAAAGTCACACACACACACACACACACACACACACACCTTCACACCCGCCTTCAGTTACTACTCAGTTAATCCCTATCAGGGGATTAGCTCACTGATTGGGTTAAGGCTTTCATAACCCAATCATTTCACCTCTAAATTCCTGCATTATCACCTGCATTATCTCACACGTGAGCTTTGGGAGACACCTAATATCTAAACCATAACAGAAATATTAATTCAATATGGACTTTAGGAGATGGGTTTGGATAGAGTGGTTTATAGGGGAGTAATTGGTGTGTAGATGATAATTAGAGGCATGAATGAGCAGAGGATAAAATTGGGGACCCTTAGCTTATTTCTGATGCTTCAGTATTATAAATGCAACTGAGATGAACATCTTTACTGCAAGTTTTCTGGACACCCCTAGAATGGTTTTCTTAGGATGAATTCCTAAGTGTGAAATGGCTATATTATCAAAATTGGGTATATTATCAAAATTGTTAAGATTTAAAAGAATACTTTAATTATTGTCTTCCAGAAAAGTATACATTTTAATTCATTCTTTTTGCATTTTTTAAGAGTACCCAACAAACCTGGTAAAGAATAGCTTTAAAAATTTATTTTTCCAATTTGATATTTAAAATTATTTATTTATTTTTTTTATTTATTTATTTATTTTTTATTTATTTTTGGTACCAGGGATTGAACTCAGGGGCACTCAACCACTGGGCCACATCCCCAGCCCTTTTTTTTTTTTTTTTTTTTTATTAGAGACAGGGCCTCACTGAGTTGCTAAGTGCCTCGCCATTGCTGAGACTGGCTTTGAACTCGCGATCCTCCTGCCTCAGCCTCCCAAGTGCTGGGATTACAGGTGTGCGCCACTGCACCCAGCATAAATGATGTATTTATTTTTAAAAAGTATTCTTTCCCTTAATTACAATTGAAGTTGGATGTTTATTGAGAAGTCAGATTCCTTGTTTTATAAACACCCAGGAAAAAGGCTTCAGACTGAGAAGTGCTGTCTGCCCTTAGCCTGATTTATTGCACACAATCCAAGCACATCATGCCCTCTGTGCCTGACTCAGCAGTTGAGGGGGGAACAGTGGCCTGGTAACCTTACCTAGTTTATTCATCCTATTTGTAAACTCACTGGTAGTTCAGCCAATCCCTGTCAAGCAGAAGTTACTCCTTTGATGTAGGTGCTTTTTCTGTTCTAAACCAGCACCTACAATGTTTCTGGTGCACAGATAGTACCCACATGTCTTTTTCTTTATTCAGTTTTAATTTTTGATTACTCAACAAAAATGTTAAGTGGATGAAGCGTGTTGAATGAACAAAGCTACATTTAGTCCAGGCAATCCTGAAAGAAGCATGGTTTTGAGTAAGTTAGCAACATCATGATATCAGAGTTAATGCTAATTTGAAATATCCAGGGGGACCCAGCAGCGTGCTCAGAATTGGGCTGACTGTGGAACCCAAGTGCTAAAGAGTCCTTACAAAAGTAAAGAGGGAAAAGGAAATTAATGCTTTGAAGCACTTTTATTTTAAGAAGGTGTCGTTGTTTGTTTTATAGATAATTTCAAGGGCTGGGGCTGTGGCTCAGTGGTAGAGCGTTCGCCTAGCACGTGCGCGGCCCAGGTTCGATCCTCAGCACCACATAAACATAAATGCATTGCATTGTGTACAACTAAAGCAAATAAATAAATAAATAATTTCAAGTTTACATAGAAATTGCCAGAACTACACAGAGGGCTCCCATATCTCCATTTACCTGCATTCCCTAACTGTTATTTCACAGCAAGTTGAAACTCCTTGCTACTAGGAGAGTACTTAAAAATCATAACAACAGCTGCCCTAACTGTACATCCATTACGTGCCAGGCGTGATGGGAGCCACTAATGTTGTCTTATGTCACGGTCCCGATCGTCCTTCACGGTGTCCATTATCAGTCCTGTATTGCAGGCAGTACCGTCGAGGCTGAGACAAGTTTGATGACACCGTGTTAGACTGGCTACTTGGAGGTTTCACCCCAGAGCCCATGCTTGTTCCAATGTCCTGTTGACTGACGCAGTCCTAGGTTCAGAGAATGAAGGTAGTAAAGACGTTCATCTCAGTTGCGTTTATAATACTGAAGCATCAGAAATAAGCTAAGGGTCCCCAATTTTATCCTCTGCTCCTCCATGCCTTGAGTTATCATCTACACATCAATTACTCCCCTGAGCTTGATGGACGGACCCTTCTTCCCTCATCCCATCTTTTCTGTTTCAGGTCCCCTCTATTTACTGAATGCTGAGGAAATCGCAGAGGAGATAGGGAACATGTGGAGGACGACATATAAGTTAATCAAAACCTTTTCTGATGTGCCTGCACCCAGGCGCTTAGCAGAGAACGTCAAGATAAAGATCGAAAAGTTCAAGCAGCACGTTCCTATCCTCACCATTGCCTGCAACCCGGGAATGAAAGAACGGCACTGGCAGCAGGTTCCTATCATTGCCCGCCCCACTGGCCCAGCCCTTGCCTGGTCCCTGTGGTCCTTTGGGAGGCAGGAAACATGACTGCATGGAGCTTCTCTTTGCTGAAAGGAGAATCTACTTGAGACCGAGAGGGTGGAGTGATAGCCCTGGAAGAAAGGGAAGGGGTGGGATATAGAATGAACTTCCTGCCTCGAGATCAGGTTGAGCCTTCCCTTGGGACCCTGTTGCGGGCACGATGAATATTATTCGAGCCAGTGGCTACACAGGGTCTCCTTGTCTGCTTTCCTGGAGATCTTAAAGAGTGATACGAGTGCTAAATTACAGATGGTTTGTTCCTTGACCAAGCATACACTAAAAAGCAAGGCTTGCTTCCTGCTCAGGCTGACTTTGGAGTGCAGTTTCATGGTCAAACAGCCCACATTCCAAAGTAATTTTGCACCCCTCTTTCAGCCCTTTGAGCCTATAAATGAGAATAATAAATATGCTTCCTAAAAATAGTTGGGATTTTTATAAGCAATCAAGTGTGAGGTTGATAAGTGTGGTGTGAGCATTAAGCTGAAAAAGAATACTCACCATGTTTCTAAAATAATCACCACATTCAAGGGCTGGCAATGGCCTTGAAACGTCCTTTCCAGAGAATTGCTCCCTGTGGAGGTAGAGATGGAATCGACTTCCCATGGCAGGCACTGCTCTGACTTGACCCAAAGTTCCCTCTCTCAGAATCACAGACCAGACTGAGGAGACTTTGTTTCTGGAAGAATTCCATCTGACGTCACATACATTACCTTTAGGAGGATGAACCCCTGATCCCAGTGGTTAGGAGCATTTTGGTCCCTTCAGGAGTGTCTCGACACATGAAAGGTTCAGGCTTCTTCTGTAGCGAGGAGCTACTTTCAGTTTCTCTGAAAGCCTTAAGACTCAAAACCTAAGAAAGGCATGGAAGAGGTCATCTGCATGGACTCATGGCCTTGGAATGTCCCTGCAGGGGATCTGCAAAGAGTAGTCGTCCTCACTTGGTGCCACAGGGCTCCTCTCCCTATGCTGAGCTAGAACTTAGACCCACTTGGGGGTTATAGAGGTTGGGTGGACAGGGGGCCTCTGTTAGTGCCGAGTTTCTCTATGAGATGGCATTATCAAAAGTGTCCTCATAGAGGACCTTTAAAGAACATTTTTGGGGAGGCCACCATTCCCTCCCACTCGGTGCTCCCTCTGTGATGACACTTTTCTTACGTGGGGCACTTTAAAAATCCCAGCCATTCTTAATTCTCATTTAAAGACTTGTATATTGGGCTGGGATTGTGGCTCGATGGTAGAGCACTCGTCTAGCATGTGCGAGGCACTGGGTTTGATTCTCAGCACCGCGTATAAATAAGTAAATAAAATAAAGGTCCATGAACAACTAATAAAAAATTTTTAAATGTTTATTTTTTAGTTGTAGTTGGACGTGATACCTTTATTTTATTTATTTTTATGTGGTGCTGAGAGTCGAACCCAGGGCTTTGCACATTCTAGGCAAGCGCTCTACCACTGAGGCACAACCCCAGCCCTAATAAAAATATTTTTTAAAAATCCTTATATAGACATATTGGGAAAAAAAATGTTCCTTGGAATTATAACCCAATAATGGCAATAATAGTGAAAACATATCGAGTAACAGCTGCATTGTGGGTGCTTTGTTGCCTACATTATTTGTATTCTCCCATTTTATCCTCACACCAACCTTTTGAAGTAGGGAGTATTATTATCTCCATTTCACAGATGGAAAAACTGAGATTGGAGAGATTAAGTTATTTGTCCCATAGCTAGTTGGGGGGCAAGGAGGAAATGAGAATCCTGTTCCATGCAGCTCAACTACAAAAATGAAAAGAGGGCAAGAAATGTCAGGCAGAGGAATGGGGCTGGCAGTAGGGGGCAGTAAACCATAAGGAAAAGTGGAGTGTGGCTCCAGGAAGGTGACTCCTGAGGAATGAGCCCCAATGGGCTGAGCAGGAGAAGGTGGGCTCAGAAAGGACAAGGTCTCCAGGGGCACTCAGGGCTGTCCCCAGTCAAGAGCCCATATCTGCCAGGTTGTACCATGCGCCCCAGCCCAGTGATGGCTCCCGGCCTGGGGAAGCCATTGTCTTCCCTGATGCTTAACTCAGGAGATGTGTTTGTACAGATTCTGGCTCTGGCAGAAGATTGTGCAGGTGAAACTGTTTGTAGCTCTGAGTATAGAGAGATCTGGAACCACAGGGTGGCTGTGCTGTGGTTCCTGGCCACTCACCAGCACTTAAGCAGGAAAAACTAGTGCCCTGTTTGGGACATAGACTCTACAGATGTCAAGAAAAGAGTTGTTTCTGTGGTTTAAAACAAGATGGAACAAGATAACATTTGACCTCAGGAAGGAATTGCACTATTTTGTAACCAAAGCTGACACTCTGACTAGGACAGTGCTGTCCCATAGAAAGAAAACACAAATTATACATAAATTTTAGTTTTTAGTAGCTACATTTTAAAAAGAAAAGGATACAGGTAAAATAAATTTTATGAATATATTTTTTAAAAAGAGCACATGCCTGTATTCTCAACAACTTGGGAGGCTAAGGCAGGAAGATCACAAGTTTGAGGCCAGTCTGGGCAACTTAGCAAGATCCTGCCTCAAAATGAAAAAATAAAAAGGGCTGGAAATGTAACTCAGAGTAAAAGCACCCCTGAGTTCAATCCCTAGCACAAAGAAAAAAAGAAAGAAAGAAAAAAAAATTACCCAAATATACCCCAAATGTTAACATTTACATGTTAATATGAAAATGCTAATGTGAAATATTTGTAATAAGGCACATTTTTATACTTTGCACTTTAGCCACATTTAAAGTACTCAAGAGCCACAAAGGGCTAATGGCTACACACTGAACAGTGTAGATCAAGGCTCTTAGAATTAGAGAACTAGATATCTTGTCAAACTTTTAAATCAACAAAAACAATTAAAAAAAATAAAACTACCAATCTCTGAGTTCTTTCTATGGACCAAACATTATTACAAGTGCTTTACATAGCTGTGTCCTTTAGTGTCACAGATATTGTGTTACTCTGAGCTACTCTTTCAGAAATAGAATAAGGAGACCAGGGCCACCAGGGTAGGTTGTCTACTACACAACTCTAGGAAATGCTATTTTTGTGTACTACAGCATGAACTGTGCTTTCTAGAGTTATGCAGTATACAACTTGCACAACTATACACAGAAGACCTTTGAGAGACAGGATAGAGTTTGATGGATAAGAGCTTTGGCATCAGGATTGGATCCAAGTCCCAATTCTGCCATTTATTAGCTGGGTGTTACTGGACAAAATAATTAATTTCTTTGTCTCAGATTTTTATATGTAAAATGGGAATAATAATAGTATCTTCCTCATTTTATGCTGTGCAAATTAAATAAGTACATAAAGCCAGAAACAGGGGTTGCTACATAATAAGCCCTCAATAAATATTGGTTCCTCTTGTTGTGTCCATTACCTTAGCAGCCCTCCAGGGGGCCTCAGAACCCAGATTGGAAGCCATTTGAGCTCCAGAAATACTTACCTGTGCCTACCAAATACCAGGGACACCAGGGACACAGGGATAGGTGACAATGTGACATGGCTCCCATGCCCCTTCTTTCTCTGGCTTTCTTTAGCCCTCTGGGGGTCAGACAGAGACACAATTGAATAGTAGGTGAGGTTTGTCATTGAGCCTCCTCCCCCCACCAGTCTCCATCTTCCCTCAGTGCACAGGTCGCTCAGACTACCCAGATCTTCCAGGTCCTGTAAAGTGTTCAAATGCCCCAAGAGCCTCCACTTATGTCCCTTCTCGGGGATATTTGCACTTACAAGGTAAGCCTGGGGTAGCATGTATACCAGAAGGATTTCCAAAAAGCACACTGGGCATAAAAAGGGAAGTATTTTGAAAGGGGAGTCCCTCCTACTTCCATCCCCAGGTCACAGAATATGCTAGTCTGCCTGTCCCATGGATTCATGAATTCCTCCTTTTATTCAGCAAACTGCTTACTTCAGAAGCTGCTTACTGTAGCTTCTATCACAGACCAGGTCTTGTGTGAGGCCCTTGGAGCACAGGAGAGAAAAAAAAAAAGAAAAAACAGACCTTGTCCCAGCCCTCAAGGTGTTCACAAATTAATGGGGAGACCCTCCCCCAGTAAACCAGAGATGATGTGGGGTGGCTATAGGCTGCCTCCCCAATCCTCAGACCTGCCCCATCCAATTCAATAACCACCAGCTACACGTGGCTATGTAAGTAAATTTGAGTTCATTAAAAATTAT
The DNA here is from genome assembly GCA_025594165.1 of Tamias sibiricus. Taxonomy (NCBI): domain Eukaryota; kingdom Metazoa; phylum Chordata; class Mammalia; order Rodentia; family Sciuridae; genus Tamias; species Tamias sibiricus. The sequence goes on along the minus strand of CM046674.1, from coordinate 16,308,168 downwards.
ATTATTATATTCTGTACATGTATGAATATGTAACAACGAATCCCACTATTATGTATAATTATAATTAACCAATAAAAATATGGGAAAATTAAAAAAAAAAAAGAAGGGTTGGGGATGTAGCTCAGTGGTCGAGTGCCTCTGAGTTCAAACCCTGGTACCTTGAAAAATAAAATATTCTGTGAGGGGCTGGGGTTGTGGCTCAGTGGTAGAGCACTTGCCTAGCACTTATGAGGCACTGGGTTCAATTCTCAGCACCACATATAAACAAATAAATAAATATCCATCAATAACTAATAAAAATATTTTTAAAAAATTAAATAAAAATGAAAAGTCAGTTTCTCAATCATGCTGGCCACATTTTTGGTGCTCTACAGCCTCCTTGGAGCTAGCAGCTGCAGTATCTGGGACAGCACAGATAAAGGACATTTCCACCACCACAGAAGGTCCTATAGGAAGGTTCTAGTTCAGACAGCAGACATTTGTCTCCTTTTCTTTGCAGATCAGTGAGATTGTCGGCTATGAAATAAGGCCCACGGAAACAACTTGCCTCTTAAATATGCTGGAATATGGATTCGGCAAATACATTGAAAAGTAAGGCTCATTCCTTCCTTCTAGAAGGTTTTTGGTCCGCATATCTGTAAGTTCCCACATTGATGTGATTGGCCTCATATCAGTCTTTTTGTTTTCTCCTTTTAGCTTAGATTGATTTAAGTTGGCTAGCTGACTTAGTACTAGTGAAGCTTGCATTTTTAGCTGCAGAACTGTTGATGAGCTACAACTAGAAAATTGTCAGGGATGTTATTTCAAAGGAAAATTTAAAAGAAAAAAAAATTTGCCATTGAACATGAACTTCAAACCCAACATTCAGTGACTTTGGGCAAAACCATGCAGCCTTTCTGACCTCAGTTTCCTCTTTTTTAAACAAATGACATTGAACTGAGAGTCCTTCTGAGCTCTAAAATCCCATAAAACATGATCCAATAAAAGATCTCTTCACTAGCTTTCTCTCCTTCTCCAAATGCCTGTGGAATTTCATTGTGAGAATTTGTACTATTTGAATTGCTTTTTTTTTTTTTTTTTTTTTTTTTTTTTTTTTTTTTTAAGAACTAAAGACTCTCAAGGCCCTGTTTGCTTTTCCACACTTCCTTCAGGTGATGAATGGGGAAATTCTGTACTGCTGGAACTGTTAGACAACTGGGTTCAGGTCTGACGTATGTCTGTGGTTCTCAGAGTATGGGACACAGAGCCACTGCATCACCTGGGAACTAGTTAGAACTAGCTAGAAATGCACACAGTGGGGCTCCACCACAACCTGCTGAATCAAATTTTGCAGATGGGCACCACTATCTTGGTTTTTCCAAATCCGCCAGGTCAGCACTGCCAGGGCAGGAACCACTAGCTACAAGTGACAGATAAGCCCTTGGAATGTAGCCAGTCTGAGTTCAATGTACTGAAAGTTTTAAGTATAGACTGGATTTCAAAGACTTCCATTCTTAACTGAAAAAAAAGAAAAAAAAAAAAGAATGCAAAAAATAGCTAACAATTTTTAATATTGACCATATGTTGAAATGGTAATAATTTTGGCTATAGTGAGTTAAATAAATTGCTGAAATTAATTTCACCTGTTTCTTTTTACTTTTAAAAAATGTGGCTACTAGAAACTTCGAAATCATGCATATGGCCCTCAAGGCATGACGGACAGCAAGTACTGCTCCAGGCAATACCGGTGCTTGCTGGACTCTTGGAACTTCTGCCCCATTCTGTAGCAGACAGGTCCAACCCAGGGGCTTCCCAGCCAAGTCTCTCTGCCATCTGAGTGCTCTGATGCACCCCCAACACCACTGTTACTGTCCCACATAAGGAGCAGGTCTAAAGACATACATTTCTACAAGCTTAGGTTGTAGTCAGCCCTCTGTAACCATGGTTCCCCATCTGTAGATTCAAACAACTATGAGCTGAAAATATTCAGAAGAAAATTTGTGTTGGTACTGAACATGTACAGACATTTTTTTCCTTGTTGATATTCCCTAAACAATAAAACAACTGATGACATACCATTTACATTGCATTAGGCATTAGAAACAATCTAGAGATGATTTAAGGTATACAGGGGATGTGTGTGGGTTATATGCAAATTCGATTGCATATATCAGTTGTTGGTATAATGAAATAAGACAAAACACAACATGCCTTATGAACAACTGTCAGGTATGACTGAATGCAACTGGTTGCACAGGAGTGGGATTAATCAGTTTTGGAATTCATGAACTATATAAAGAGACTTGGAGCATCCTCAAATTTTGTTATCCACTGGGGATCCTGATATCCATTCCCCACTGATACTGAGGACACCTGTATTTTGTTAAAGAACCTCATTTTCCCTCCATAAGATGTTTCCAAAAGACACCAGCTGTTAAACACTTAGGCTGCACCAAGCATTTATGTACATTAACAAATTTGTCCTTCACAACATCCTAGCATTCTAAACAGTACTCTTTTCATTTTATAGATGAAGCTGAGAAGTAACTAGCCATCAGTAACAGCTAGTAATTGAAAGAACCAAGATTTTAACCCAGGGAGATAGATTCCAAACCTGAACCCTAACCCTTTACTGCCTAAAAAAAAAAATTCACTCATCTAAGGAGACAGAGACTGAGCAGACAAATATACACCTACTCTTCCTCTTTCCACCTAAATGTACTCAGCTGTGACAAATCTAGACAGGGCAATGCCTTGGCCACGTTGTTTAACACTGTGAGCGGCCTCCTTATCTAAAAAATGGGAAGAACGATGGTAGCTGGGAGATTTGAGTTACTATAAGAATTATCAAATAAAGCATTGTCTTTGTAGCTTCCTGTTGCTATAACAAAATACCTTAGACTAGGTAATTCATAAATAACATAAATTTATTGCTTTCATTTCTGGAGGCTGGGGAATCCAAAATCTAAGCCCTGGCTGATTCAGCGTCTGGGGAGGTCCCAGGGACAGCCCCTTTGGTCTACATCCTCACATGGTAAAAGACAGGGCAGGGTGAGTAGTGAGCTACCTCGAGCTTCTTTTATAAGGGACACAAATTCCATTCATGAGGGAGAACCTTCATGAATTAACCACGTCCTAAAGGCCCCACCTCTTATACAGTCTATCGCATTGAGTATTAGGTTCAAACATATGAATATGGGGGAACAGTACCAGCAGACTGTAGCAGGCATGTAGCCTGATTTCATGTCCAAGTATCCAGTCATGTATTAGTGAGTTGTGATGTCCTCTGTGTCCTACTCACACCATATTTAATGTACCCTTGTCACAGCCCATGGCTAATGAGCTTCTCTGGTATATTTGGGTGAGGCCAACTCCTGATATACTTTCATGGATTCCTTCCCCTGTGTGATCATTTGCATTTTAAGTCATGTCCTAGGGTTGTTCTTAAAGCACATTGCAAGTATTTTGTTTTATTTAATTATACCAACAACTCTATGATATGGGCAGATGGGGACCTGAGGCCTGTCAGAGACTGGGCTTTGTGACTCCTTGTCTGGTGCTTGTCTGGTTGGCACCTGCCTTTGAAAATTATTCCCTCTGTGCATGTTCATTTTGGTTGTCTCCCAGGGGCCACGTTGGGATGATGACTGAGGTCTTGATCGCCATTTATTGGAATCACCCAAGGCTAGTCTGCCTCTCTTCACAAGGCCAAATGAGGGTCCTTAGCTCTGTTTAGTCAGCCCTATTTGATGGACCACAGTTCTATTGGTTCCTCCAACAAAGAAATGGGAGGAGACCCAAGGTGAGGTGGGGGAAGAAATACCAGATTAGAAGTCACAGGAACTGGTGTCTAGAACCATTTCCAACACCCCCAGTTGTGTGGCCTCGGACACGTCACTTGTTTTCTCTGAGCTTCAGCTTCCTCTGAGTAAAACCCAGGTGTAGTCTACACAGCAAGGACATGATGAAAGATAAGGACTGAGTCCAAGAAAATAATCCCTGCTTTGCTTTCCAATTCTTTGGCTCTGCCTGGGTTTTAGGACCCAGATCTCTGTGTGGAAACAAGAAGAAAGGAATTTGTCTTCCCCTTCTCTCTCTGTCTTTGCAACAGCGGGACTGTAGGTGGGTAGAACCAGAGTATCAGGAAAGTAGCAGGTGTTTTGAAAAGGGGAGGGAGGAGACATGGAGCAAACATGATCACGTAAGTTAACAGAAGTTCCAACTGCGTAAGAAATCAGAACACGGGCAAGTAAATAGAAAGCAAAGATGAAAAGAAGTGGTCTTGTTTTTGTGACCTAAAGACTGGTTCTCAACTGGGGGTGATTTCCCATTCCCAGGGGACATCCCAGGTGAAGTCTGGGGATATTTGTGGTCATCTTGACTGGGTAGGTCATCTGCTACTGGTGTTTAGTGGGTAGAGGCAGGGGTGCTGCTAAACGTCCCACAATGCACAGGATAGCCAAATGACAGAATCATCCCGTGTAGGGGCAGCAAAGGTGTGATACCTTTCCATTCCCACATAAGGGTCAAAGCCAACACCCCTACAAGAAAAAACAGGTTAACAAGACAAAAGCACAACAGTTTTATTTAATCAAAATGACACGACACGGGAGCCTCAGAAATGAAGCCCAGGTTCCCTGGGGGTGTGGGGGCTCATTTTATGCTTAGATTCCATGAAGAATGGCCAGCTCTCTAGAAATGCAATTGGGTGAAAAGTATGAAATAGACTGAGATGGGGAAAGCCAGCCAGGTGTCTGTTCAGATTGTCCCTGTCCTCTCTAGGTAGTGTTCCTGCCTCCTGGATATGACAGGATGCCTCTGGAACAAGGGGCTTATGACCTTCTGTCAGACAGGGTGCGTCAGAGGCTTTCTTTGTGGCTGACTCCTACACAGAAAGGCAGGGGATGCATAGAGGGATCTCTGTTTTAAGGTGGCTTTGGGGGAGAGGGGTTCTAGTTTCTTTGACCAACCTTGAGGAGGAGAAATTCTGGTTTCTATCACTTGCTTTGGGGGAGAGAAAAAAAAAAAAGTGGGAAACAGGCAGGCAGGAGAGGGTCAGAGGCTTCATTTCTGAGGCTGCTTCTGATGCCTTCCAATCTCCTTTTACTTAGTTCAATGTCAGCATGCAAAACACTGTGTTTGGGGGTATTGTCTGAAAACCAGCGCCAGCCTATGCCTAGTTTGTTAGGGCCGCCATTACTGAGTGCCACAGACCAGATGGCTTAAACAAGGTGGCTCCACAGTTATCTTCTCATAATTGTGGAAGCTTGAAGCCCGAGACCAAATTGTTGGTGGGATTAATTCTTCTGAGGGCTTTCTCCCTGTCAAGGCCGTCTTCTCCCTGTGGTCATGGGCTCTCGCCTCTGTGTGTCTTATCTTCATCTCTTCTTCTTATAAGGACACCAGTCACACTGGATTAGGGTCCTCCCTCATTCCCTCATTTTAACTTAATTACCTCCCTAAAGAACCTTTCTCCCCAAATACATGCACAACCGGAGCTACTGGGGATTAGGACTTTGACATGTGGATGTTACAGGACAATGTTCGACTCATCATAACCCAAAAAAAGTCAATTGTGTTGAAAGTGAGAGAGAAATCCTGCAGCACACTGGAAGTAGTTGGCAAATCTTGGAGTAAATATTGCGGTAAAATGAAAAGCGTTTTGAAATTCTCTTAAAACTGAGTAGAGATTCCTCCTTCCACATGTTTCTTCTGCCTCCTCCTATTGATGTTGCTGTTGCGTGTTCTTCCTTTAGACTGGAGCTCATCGGAGCAGCTGCCAGTAAGGAATATTCTCTGGAGAAGAACTTGGAGAAAATGAAGTTGGACTGGGTTAACATGACATTCAGCTTCGTGAAATACAGGGATACTGTGAGTTTCAGTTTAACTGCCACCCCCTGAAAACAGCACCGTTTATTATGTAGTAAATTACAGAGGTTACTCGTTCAGAATGGCAACAGAACTCATGGAAGAATAACCCCTACATCCCAATTGTTTCCTCCTGTCTGCAGTCATCCTTCCTCTTAGACACCACTGGAGAGATGCGTTTTCAAATCAGAAAGGCCTTCTGATTTGGTGCAGTGGGCATCCTCAGTGCAAAGGAACTGAGCAAGCCTCCTGAATTAGCATCTCCCAGAGAGGGCACAGGTTGGCATGCCTTTCCAATGCTCTCCCGGGCACTCCGAAGCCTCCTGGGGGTGGACAATGCCTAGAACTTCTCAAATCTTCATATGTGCAGGAATCACCCAGTGATCTAATAAGAACCACAGGTTCTGACTCTTGAGGTCTGAGGTGGGGCCTGAAGTTCTGTCGCTTGAACAAATGCTCAAATATATGGACAGCAGTTTGAATGGCAAGGGTGTAAATTTCACTCTTTTCACTGGCACTTGCAAATAACAAATGAATTTGTACAGTGCATGTGGAGGTGTGTAAACCCAAAGCATCTATCTGCTCAGCCTTCTTGGGTCTGACTTGCTCTTGGGTAAGGAGGGCTGCAGCTCTGTAAATCATGCTGGAAACAGGCTAATACTTGCTGCATACTATTGGCAGTGTCACCAGTGCTGCTGCACAACAGAATCACTCGTGCTTAAAAATCCCACATTGATTCTTCCTGGCTCCTCCACCCTCAGAGTGCTTGGGCATCTGAATTGTTAAGGCACCTCTGATTTCACTAATATCCCAGGTAGATTGAGAACCAGAGCCTTACAGGTTCCTATATCTTCCTTCGCCTTTAGGCTGCATCTTATCCTCCTGTGACTTCTTCCCTAGTTTTGTTCTAACAGTCATGATGCTTCAATTTCACACTTGGAAAAGAACTATCAATGAGCCAGTGGGAACAGGGAGAGCTGGAGACACATGGTTCATCACTGAGCCTTTCCTGGCAAGACCGGGGCCCTGTGGATCCCAGGAACTTGGTGCTCCGTGGACAGATTGGATTAGATCTGTGAAGTTCAGCTAGGGGACCTGGGAGGAACTGCATTGTTGCTGGCCCATCTTCAGTTTCTGACTGAAGTAGTTGTATCTACAGGACCAACAGCAAAATGGGAATGAAGCTGTTTATTAATAGCTTTATTAATAGCTGGACATGCCTCCCAGTGCAGAGCTCCTGGTGAAGGGTAGATGAGAGAATATATCCTGGACCCAATTTAGCCACCCAGATGTAGGATTGAAAGAGATGAGAACAGACTTGCCAGAACGGACAGACCCTATCCCTTTGTCACAATGACTCAGAAGGAAAAGTACCATTTACCTTTAAGGCACAGGAACTTTTCATACTAGTAAAATATGACCCATTAAATATCTAGCACCAAGTTTCCAAAACTATCTTGGTTCGGAGGGACTTGGGGGTCTGAGTATTTTTACCATGGTAACCCTGTACCAAAAAAAAAAAAAAAAAATTGTTTATGAAGTAATTAGCTCTAAACACTTAGTAAACATTGTATCATAGAAGTTTATCAGATGTTTTAAAAATAATACATGTAAATTGGAATAAAAATAATATTTGTATTTTATTTTTACATGAACATAATGGTTACTTTGAGTTGCCCTGTGCATGAGTCTAGGCCTAACCAGTTAGACTAGCAGCTGATCCTACAGGAGCAAGAAGACAGGCAGGAAAGTGAGTGGACAGAGAAGCCGGAATGTGGGGAAGGGGACAAAAGTCTTCCTCCCCCAGGAGACTCTAGATGCAAGTCTTGGATCAGACGTTATTTGTTTTCTGTAAAGGAGGTGCACAACAGACATTTTAAAGGAAGAAAATAGAAATCCCTTCTCCTGCAGACACAGAGGCCTGTCCCACTGGAGTGCAGTTCTGAGCCTTCAGGAACCAGCATTAAAAAACGGGATAGGATCCAGGTGCAGAGGCACACAGCGGCTCCAGAGGCCGAGGCAGGAGGATCGCGAGTTCAAAGCCAGCCTCAGCAACAGCGAGGTGCTAAGCAACTCAGTGAGACCCTGTCTCTAAATAAAATACAAAACAGGGCCGGGGAAGTGGCTCAGTGGTTGAGTGCCCCTGAGTTTAATCCCCAGTACCCACCCTAAAAATGGGGTAGGGACCTGGTTGGGGGTCTGATGACTTTGACAGGGCACGGTGTATGTGTTTGTAGGATACAAACATCCTGTGTGCCATTGATGACATTCAACTGCTCCTCGATGACCACGTGATAAAGACCCAGACCATGTGTGGCTCTGCATTCATCAAGCCAATAGAAGCAGAGTGCCGGGTAAGAGGAAATGGAGTTGCGTGTTTTTTTGACATTCCATTAGCTCTGGGTTTTTCTGAAGAAGGGGAAGTTTTTCAAGTTCAGTTAACAAAGTAGCTTACTTTCTCCTGAATGAAAAGAAAAACCATAAGACTGAAAGCAGTAATGATCCAAGTAAGCATATGGCAGGCTGAGTGGTTGTCTGCCAGAAGAAGAAGATGAGCTTTGAATACACCAAATAAAAATATATTTGGAAAGTATCTTATGGGTTGTAGTAACCTACAATATGAACAACACGAGAGTAGGGGGTTGGCCTCCTTTGTTGGTTTTTTGGTAGAAAAGTGGCATAGGACAAGGGTACAGACTCTGGAGCCAGACTTCTGGTTTCAAATTCTGGCTCTGCCCCTTGTTAGTCATGTGACCTTGTGCAAGTCAAATAGTTGTCTTAGGTGGTGCACGCCTGTAATCCTAGCAGTTCAGGAGGCTGAAGCAGGAGGATCGCAAGTTCAAAGCCAGCCTCAGCAACTGCAAGGCACTAAGCAACTCTAAACAAAATACAAAATAGGGCTGGGGATGTGGCTCAATGTTTGAGTGTCCCGAGCTCAATCCCCAGTACCACCCTCCCCCCTCAAATTGTCTTAGTTTCTGCATCTGTAAATTGAGATTTTTTAAAAATAATATCTACCTCATCAGGCTGTTGAACTAAATTGGATTGACATGCACAAAGCACTCTGGCCATCACAGATCACGGAGTAAGCATGCAGCTATGCTGACTGTTCTCATCTCACCAGAACGTGAGCTCCCACAAGGGCAGAAACTCTGGTGTGTTTCATTCATTGCTGTATCCACATTGCCTGGAACATTGACCAGAACATAAAGAACACTCAATAAGTATTTCTTAAAACAAGCAAGTGAGGGAATAAGTGAATGATTCCATCCATTTGTTCAGTTAACCGGGCCTGTGGTGTAGAGTGGCGGGTCACTGATTCAAACGCGGAATGTTCAATTCACAGAAATGGGAAGAAAAGCTGGTTCGTGTGCAGGAGAATTTGGATGCCTGGTTGAAATGCCAAGCCACTTGGCTGTACCTGGAACCCATCTTCAGTTCAGAGGACATTATTGCCCAGATGCCAGAAGAGGGCCGAAAATTTGGCATTGTGGATGGTTACTGGAAAACGCTCATGGCCCAAGCAGTAAGTTGTTCCCCAACACATCTCGCTAACATGTCCCTTGAAACTATTGAGTAAATTAGGTTTTTGAAAATTTGACATTTTTATATCTTCATTCTAATTTATTAAAAATTCAAACATGATGGGCTGGGATTGTGGCTCAGCGGTAGAGCGCTTGCCTAGCACGTGCCCGGCACGGGTTCGATCCTCAGCACCACGTAAAAATAAATAAAGGCATTGTGTACAACTAGAATAAATAAATATTTAAAGAAAAATAACATTAAATGAACATTTACCCTTGTGGATTTAGGAGGGAGATGAGAAAGTAGTTAACTGGGCAGGGGGCATAGTTGGTTGACCAGCTAGTCAGTCACATTCATTTCCATGACCAGTCTCAGAACTCGGGAATCCCGCAATGATTCTCGCCTTTTTCGGTGAAACCCAGGTGAAAGATGCCAGGGTTCTGATGGCAGCAGACCAGCCACGGATGACTGAGAGGCTTCAAGAAGCCAACATTCTACTAGAGGACATCCAGAAAGGTCTAAATGATTACTTGGAGAAGAAGAGACTCTTTTTTCCCAGGTATCCAGTATTCTCTTATTTGGAGTTACTCTCTTGAACCAACCGTATTAAGGTAGAATTACATTCCTCATACTGATATTACCTTTAACCAATCTACTCCATTTCCCGAGATACGGCTTCGAGGAGTAAGTCATGTCTTCATGGTCATTATCTAAAGTGAGGTTGAATGGTCATAGAAGGGAAGTCAAGTCCACACTTTGACCAGCAAGACTTGTCATATCCCCCCAGTTAAAAGTGATATAGTCATAGTAATTAGAGCCTCATCTTTGGAGCTAAACAGACCTCTTTTGGAGTCCCAGCTTTTCCACTTATTAGTCTTAAGACCTTCAGCAAATCTGAGTCTTTGGTTCTCAGCTACAAAATCAGGATATAATGATAATAATGGCTCTGACTTCATATATTCACTGTGCAATGAGCTAGTATATGTAAATTAGATATGCTTGGGAGATGCCAGCCAATATTTTTTTTTTTTTTTGACATCAAAAATTGTAGTTTCTGGTAGATAAATCTCTAAAAAATTGACTCTCTTTTCCACAAAAGTTAATGTTTACGTAAAAGTCAAAGTGACTTCAGAGGGCTACCTCTGAAAGGGACCATCCTCACTCCCCCCAAAAATCCATGGTTTGATCCTAATATGCCTTTATAAAAAGTAAATTCTAGTGTTCCTTTATACGAAGACAAAGTTAGTTCCTTGCTTTCCACCAAAAGGAAAAATGGTTCATTTTTTGTTTGTAATCCAGAAATGCTCTTGGTATGTTCATTGCAGTGTGATCCAACAGAACTTCCTGTAGTGACAGGAATGCTCTGTATCTGTGCTGTCCAAAACAGTAGCCATTAGCCCCATGTGGGTATTGAGCACTTTAAATGTGGCTAGTGTACTTGAGAAAGTGAAGGTTTAGTTTATTTAGTGTTCTTTTTTTAAATGTAAAATAGCTACTTGTGGCTAATGGCTTCAGCATGGAACAATCCAAGTATAGAACAGATATTGAAGGGATGCTGTCTTGGAAGCATACAACTGAGAAGAGATTAAACTCAGGAACCCTTAAGGTTTGGGGTGTCAGCTGTACCTACTACTGTCACTGCTAGTAAAAATATGAATAGCCAACACTAATAGAGCCAGACACTGCTCCAAGTACTTTATACTTATTAGCTTATTTAATCCTCACCATGATCCTATGAGGTTGGAGTATTATTATTATCCACATTTTATAAATGAGAAAACAATAATTTGTTCAAAGATACAAAACTAGACAATGGCCATACTGGAATTCAAACCCAGGAAGGCTGGATATACTACTTAGGAATTTAACCTCTCTGAGCCACACCGTCTCCATAAGTTAAACATACATACCTCAATATTTGTTTTTTATGGTGGGGGTTGGGGGTTACCATAGATTGAACCCAGGGGCACTCAACAACTGAGCCACATCCCTAGCCCTATTTTTGTATTTTATTTAGAGACAGGGTCTCACCAAGTTGCTTAGCTCCTCTCTTTTGCTCCGCTGGCTTTGAACTTTCGATCCTCCTGCCTCAGCCTCTTCAATAATGTTTTATGCACTTTTTTTTTGTCAAATTAAAATTATTTTAGTAAAATCTTAATAAGGCTACCATGTAAATGTAACTATTTTGAAGAATCTTCTTATTCATATATAAAATAATTAGAATTTTTCACAAACTACCTAACATTTTTTTCCTTCTTTTTTTTAGATTATTTATTTACTTATTCATAATGCACAAGTATTTTATGCACTTTTATAAAATAAAATTACACACTCTCAGTAAATACTTTCAAAATGTTACTGATAGTTACATAATTTAAATTTATTTTACCTTGAAAGTCCAGAATGTTGAATAATGGTTTTATTACTCATGCTAGAGATAGAGATAACATAAATCCATAGATATCACCCATTTGAATTTCACTTTGGAATGGGAAAAACTGACATGCCTATTACATATTATTTAGTCAAATAATTATTGAACTCTTCTTACCTATCTTGTTAACTACTTAAAACTTAGAAGCTTAAAAACCAAAACAAACAAACAAACAAAAAACATTCATTTAGCTTGCAAGTCTGTGGTTTGGCAGATTGGGCTTGGCTCAGCTGTGTGGTTCTTCTGGCCTCACCAGAGCTCATTCATGTATCTGCAGTTGCCTGGCAGTCCATAGTCTTAATCACGTGTTTGGTGGTTGGCTTCCTATTGGCTAGAAAGTCTTTCATCCTCCAAAAGGCTAGCCTGGGTTTATTCACATGGTGGTAGTCACAAAGTTCCTAAGAACAGCAAGAGTGGAAACATCTGGGCCTCTTGATTTATAGATTTATTTGATTTACAGACTTCTAGGCATGCAGATTCATGTTCCACTTGATTCTGTTGTCCAGAACGAGACACAGAACCAGCCCAGTTTTAAGAAATGTGAAAATAGACTCCACCTATTGAACTTGAACTGGTTCTGTGGGCTTCACTGAACACTGTGGCCGTTTTTGCCATCTGCCACATTCAGTGAAGACTGACTGTCCACAGGGTCCCTCCACCATGGGACTTTCAACCTGGTGGTCACAGTAGATGTTGGTACCTTCCAAAGTTTGTTGTTGCTGTTTTTAGGGCCTGAACAAGAGATTAAGTGGTCTTATTGTCTCTAATTTAAAAGATGGTACAAGACTCTGCATATCAATAGATTCATTACTAACATGCCCTTTCTTGCTTCACACCTATAGCATTTTTTGGCATACCCAGAGAGAAGGAAAGACAAGAAGTCTCTCTCTTGTACTCATGTGTTCTCAGCACTGACTACACATTAGAATCATTTGGGAGTTTAAAAAGTATACATTTCCCCAGACCTTGCCCCAGATCAATTTATATTGAAATCTCTTAGCATTGGCCTTTTCAGAAGCTTCCCGTGTGATTCTAAGGTACAAGCAAAGTCTCCAACCATTAATTCATCCAGGCTCCTTTCAACCATGTTAAACTCACGTAAACCAGCTTTTCCTCCTTCCTCTGGCATTCAGAATCAAAACTATCTTCACCTTCTATGCCCCAGATGAAAAATAGTGCAGAGGAGTGGTCCTTAGGGAAGAGCCTGAGGAAAATAGATGGACCTTGTGACCATTATATTAAGCAAAACAAGCCAGGCTCGGAACGTTAAGAGTTGTATGTTTTCTCTCATACGTGGAAGTTAGAGGGGAAAAAGGGCAGTGGGGAAAGGGATCTCATGAAAATATGAAAATGGAAGAGGGAAGTCAGTAAAGGAAAGGGACCAGGTGGAGGAAGGAGGGGAGGGAAAGCAGAAAGATGGAGGAACAAAATTGACCAAATTATATTGTTATATCATGTACATTTATAAATATATAACAACAAATCCCACTATTGGACTGGGGATATAGCTCAGTTGGTAGAGTGCTTGCCTCACATGCACAAGGCCCTGGGTTCCATCGCCAGCAACACACACACACACACACACACACACACACACACACACACACAAAAATCCCACTATTATGTATAATTATAATGTACCAATAAAATATATGAAAAAAAAAAGGAAAGGAGAAGATGGGGTCAGGGCATGGCTGATATTCACCTAAAGCTGTTGGGTGGGTATCACCTTATTGGAAATAGAAGTTTTCAGAAGAGGTCCCAGTTACCATTTTCCTTTGCTTTCAAATAGGTTCTTCTTTCTGTCAAACGATGAGCTGCTGGAGATCCTGTCTGAGACAAAGGACCCCCTCCGGGTGCAGCCTCACTTGAAGAAATGCTTTGAAGGAATTGCCAAGCTGGAGTTTACAGACAAGCTGGAAATCATGGGCATGATCAGTTCAGAGAAGGAAACTGTTCCATTTATACAGAAAATCTACCCAGCTAAAGCCAAAGTAACTCCCCTCATCCATTTCTGGTTCTTTTCTCTGTAATAGAGCAAACCAGACAGAGAACATATTGGTTTTGCTTTTGGATTCTAGTTCTGGGTATAGAACACTTGGATTCCATAACTTAAGGAGACTGAGTGTTTGGGAGGAGTTATTCAGTCCCTCTGAGTCTCAGTTTTCCCATCTCTAAGATGGGGTTGATATTGTAAGCCGTGTGACATACTAAACCTGTGGAAGGATTTTATACTAACTTGATGTGGAGGCAGTAGTAGGAATCAGATCCAAATAATTGATACTGTTTAGATCTCCTCATAAAGATCCTAATTAAAAATGATCCAGTCAGATGAAGAGCTTCCTGGAGCATTTACTTATAGGTCAATTGTACATCACAGATCTGATGCCAATTAACTTGGGTTTTTACACATACGTCCTTTTAAAATGAATAAAATGTAAATTATTTCTATTTCTGTTGAACAAGGCAGCACCATTAAGTAGAAATAGACAAGTACTCTTGGCCTTTCTTTGCTGACTGTTTTTGCCACCTACACATATAAACGGCCATAACCAGGGATCACATCACCAACCCAGACACCCACTAGCTAGTTTACAGGTGCCTGAAGTCAATAGCCATAGTTACTTGAAATGCTAAGATTGAATAATTTGCTGCACACTTGAATTTCTTGTGCAGCTTTAAATGAAATCCAAATATCTGAGTTGCATTCTGTACCAATAAAACCAGAAAGTCTGGAGGTGAGAGAGATATCTGTAGTTCTTTATTATTTGTTTGTTTGTTTTGTTGTTGTTAGTTTTTGTTTTTTTTTTTTTTTTTTTTTTTTTTTGGTCCTGGGGTTTGAACTCAGGAGCACTCCACCACTGGGCCACATCCCCAGCCATTTTTTGTATTTTATTAGAGACAGGGTCTCACTGAGTTGCTAAGTGCCTCGCAGTTGCTGAGGCTGGCTTTGAACTCACGATCCTCCTGCCTCAGCCTCCCAAGTGCTGGGATTACAGGCTTGTGCCACCGTGCCCAGCATCTATAGTTTTAAAGCTATCCAGACGATCAGAACACACAGCAAAGTTTGGGAACCATTGGAATAATGCATAAATTAGAATTGATACAATGATCAGGAGCTAATTTATTAACTGAAATGTGAATATTTTATTTGCCTCCTGATAAGTTATGTTTCAGAAAAATGACATGAAAGATGTGTGTTAAAAATTCTATTGCCCCTACGGAGGCATATACTTCCTAGAACACTGCCAATAAATGTAAAGCAAATATTTAAGCAAACAGACTTCTGTCTTGAAGAGGTATCCAGCCTTTGGCCTCCCTGCAGCCCTACCCAGAGAGAGAGCTGGGTTCATCACACAACCCTCCTGGGCTTTGATTGACTGCCATCACCTTCTTCTGTCTGTCTTGGCACACAGGGCATGGTGGAAAAGTGGCTCCAGCAGGTGGAGGAGATGATGCTGGCCAGCTTGCGGGATGTTATCAGACAAGGGATTGAAGCATATGCCAAGGTAAGCAACTGTCGTGGCACACGTGCAGGGTGTTGGTACCTTAAAGGAGACTCTAGGGAGAAAGTTGAATGGATCTGTTCTGTTGGCCCTTCTATGTTCTACTAAATCCCACCCCTTTCTGCCGCTCTGGCCTTTACCTGTACATTTGCAGTGATGAACATATTTCTGGAGAAACATTTGTTGTTAGAAGCAGGTCATACAAGAGGGTTAGCAGGAACACTCAGGGCCAGTCCTTCCTGTGGAATTGATGTCAGCAAGTCTGTTTAGACTCTCTTCCAAATAATCATTCGCTTGCATTATATATGTTCTGGATGGACTAACTCATTAAGCTCCCAAAGCTTTGAAAGGAACAAGTGTGATACAAAGGCTATGAGAGAATAACCTGTCAAGACAACCCGTTAGCCAGCCTCTGCTCCTGTCCTTTCTACTTTAAGTGCCTTTTCTTATTTCCAGGTTCCCATCCCCTTTCCCAGGACCCCTACAAGGCACCAAGTAAAACATTCAATTAACACCTTCACCCTAAAGTATGATTCAAGAACAACACTCCCAGCCCTCACAGTAGTCTTTGCATTGTGAATGGAAGGCAAATCTGTTTTCTTCTGGTTGATTCTAAATCGAAAATTAAGAAGAAACAGGATCAATATGAAATTATTTCATGCAAGCAAATCTATAGCAAACTTAACTCACTTTTTCTGTAAAAGGCCAGAGGATAAAGCATGTTCATTTCTGTGGGACATATGCCCCTCCCACCATACAAAGGCAGCATAGACAATGTGTAAATGATGAGCATTGCTGTGTTCCAATAAAACTTTATTTACAAAGACAAGCATGGACAGATTTGGCCCCCAGGCTCTTATTTGCCCACTCCTGATCTGTCATTGAAGGAAAAAGTGGGAGAAGGGGGCCATGGCTTTTTAAAAATGCATAAAAAACTTACATAGCATGCAATATTACATAGCTGTTAAAAAGAGTAGTTATGAGTATTCTCAGAACATCACCTTGATGATAACCATATAAAAATTATTTGATTTTGCGTGAGAAAAAATGCAAAGTTAATGAAATAATTGTTGTTGCTTTTCTTTTTCTTTTCATAAGCTTTAGGGAGGAAGGCATAAATCAGTAATTTCAGAGATGTCAAGCTTTGTAGTATCTGAGGGTGGGAGAGGATTTTGTATTCATAGTCAGAGTGAGATGGTTGGGCATGCGTTTAGAAAGTCAGTTTAAACCACACATGATGAACTGACCCTACAATGAACCCTTACCCCTTCCCAGGTCCCTCGTAACTCCTGGGTCTTGCAGTGGCCTGGCCAGGTGGTTATCTGTGTCTCCTCCATCTTTTGGACCAAGGAGGTTTCCCAAGCCCTGGTTGAAAATACCTTACCGGTAAGTGAGCCCGCCATGAAGCTTACAGTGAGTGCATCCACTAGAATTTGAAAAACAAATAATTAGAGTTGCCATGTTTTGGTTTTTTAAACAAAAAAAAATCTGTGCCACAGCATCACAGAGGCCAGGATTCTCATGCCTATCATGACCCACACCCCAAAATTCCCTCACGTCCTTGGTAGTCAACCCTTTCTCTACTCCAAGATTCTGCAATCACCTGTTTTCTGCCTCTATTATTTTGGTTCTTCTATAACATCATAAAAATAAGATGGTGCTGTATGTAGCCTTCCAAATCCATCCTCTTTTAGTTATTCTAATGCATTTAAAATTCATGTGGTGGTCAATGGCGAGGGATTTGAGAGCTGACACCCCGGAGTCTGGCTTGGATGATGTCAGTCCCCGAGATGGGACTTCCTGCGGGGAGAATCCAATGTGACCAATTGCCTCCTGGGGTTCCTGCCAGGATTTTCTGAAAAAGAGCAATGACCAGATTGCACAGATTGTCCAGCTGGTGCGAGGGAAGCTGAGCAGTGGAGCCCGACTCACTCTCGGGGCCCTCACGGTCATCGATGTCCACGGTAAGCAAGAATTTCCCTGGCATTCCTCATTGTCCACGTTTGGCGGCCTGGATGGAATGATTCAGGTTTTCCTTCTCCACGATGCAGAGGCTTCTCTAGCTGAGAGTCAGGTGAGGGGTAAGCACAGAAAAGCCAATGCCAAAGGGCTCTGTGTGTCTCCATCATTTCCTTTCCTGTCCCCAACCCTATTCCCATGCCCTCCAAGCCAGGGCTCTTACTCAGACCGCGATGGCCAAAGTCACTTCTGAGATTTGCTAACTGATTCGAAGCAGCCACGGCTAATGTTTTTGAATACTCAGTAGGTCCCAAGCTTTGTGCTAAGTGCTTGTGTTATCTCATTTCCACATCCGTTTCACGGATAAAGAACTTGATGCTCAGTGAGGTAAAAAACTTGCTAAGAGGCACAGAGTCCTTACCGGAGACTCCTCGTCTGATTCCAAACCCCAGGGACTGGAAATGGGCAGTGATGCAGGGACAGGGTGGTGAAGATGATGCCTTCCAGCTTTCCCTTAAAAAAAAAAAAAAAGAAGAAGAAGAAGAAGAAGAGAAAGAGGAGGAGGAGGAAGAACTGGGGTCTTTATATAAAACAAACCACCCTCACACCCTCACTCCATCATCACCAAGGCAACCAGGGCTGGACCAGGCCGGTTGCCTGGGAATAGTGGCTCTCTTGCTCACAAACTCAGCTTCCTACTGGCATGTCACAGCATTTTATTCCCTCAGGGCTGATGCTCATTTCGGTCTGATTTCATCCAGATAGACTAGCATAAAATCCGTGAGGGAGGAGGGGGAATGTATTCTTTGCATGGTCTCATGCCCTGCTGGTAGGGATAATAAATGCAGCCAGGGTTACTGCCCAGGATAGCTCAGAGTGGTTGGGTTCACAAGCACAAGTGTGCATGCACACACACACACACACACACACACACACACACACACATGCATAGCGAGGGCAACCCCAGCAACCCCTTGAGATTTACTTTCCTCTTCAAATGCTCATGCGGACTCTGCTCCTGCCAGCACCCCATGGGTTCTCTCAAGAACCCGACAGGGAGTTCAGTTCCTTAGGAAGGAAGGAAGAGCTTTTGGTATAATCTTCAAGGACTCTTCTCTGCAGGGCTTTGGTTTTTACTATAATAAAGAGGACCTCTCTCAGAGGGGCAACAGACATGTAGAAGCTTCCCTTTGTTTCTGAGAAGCCGGGCGATTGTGTGCACCTGTAATCCCAGAGAATCGGGAGGCTGAGGCAGAAGGATTACAAGTTTGAGGCCAGCCTCAGCAATTTAGCAAAACCCTGTCTCAAGGTCTAGGAGGTGGTAGAGGGGGCTCAGTGGTTCAATCTGGGTTCAATCTCCAGTACCACCAAGTTACAATTCTAAGATTCTAATTTCTAGCCTGCTCTACTAGCATAGAGATCTTGGTATCCCTCACCCTGTGAGCTGCCTAAAAGATAATTAATGATTTTTATGAAACTACATCCACTCTTTAACTTCAAGGCTCCTTTCACTGTGAGAAAATTATGTTAGTTTCACAATTGTATGAGAGAAAGGAGAAAAGCTAGAAATTTACCTCTTAGCTTGTTTCTCAAGCCCTAGCGGGGAAGAATACCTCTAACCCTGGATTCATAGGACACCTTCCCAGGGTAACTATCTCAGGTCAAGTTGATTGCATTTTCCTAGGATATCCTAGAGGCCTACTACAGAGCCAAAAAGGTCATATGGGGAGATGGCAGGATCTGGGGTTGCTACACATTGCAAAGGCCTCTGAGTCAGTCTCTCAAGAATTTGGGGATAAATAAGAGTAGTAAATGTGTATATACTATATTTACATGCTGGAGACAGCTATCTATCTATCTCCCTTTCTCTCTCTCTCTCTCTCTCTGTGTATATAATATATATGTATATATAATATATGTATATATATAATATATATGTATATTCCATATATATTACATTATATATCCATGTATTATATACACACATACATATTCATTTAGTCCTCATAATAACCATATAAGATAGGTACTATGTTATTCCCATTTTATAGATTATACAGCTGAGGGACAGAGAGGTTCAGTAATCACTCCAAAATCACACAGCTAGTTCATGATGGAACCAGAATTTGAAACCAGGCAGTCTGATTTCAGAGTATGCACACTTAATACTTCCACTCTCCTGACAGTGCAGCAGGTCCTCTGCCCACTCCTCAGGAGGCCACGACTGTCTGCTGAGAGCTACCGCGGCCTGCCGTGGAAGGCGGGAAGGGAGGGAATAGAACCTGAGGCTGTTGGGAGGGGTGGCCTTGATAACAGCTTCTTCTAACTGAGGAGGCCTCGGAGATGGGGGAATTTCTGACGGCTCCTCACGTGCTTCTGCGTCTGGGTCCCCAAAGCTCGTGACGTGGTGGCCAAGCTGGCTGAGGATGGAATCTCTGATCTGAACGATTTCCAGTGGATCTCACAGCTGCGCTACTACTGGGAGGAGAACGATGTGCACGTGCAGATGATAACCACGGAAGCCTTGTACGGCTACGAGTACCTGGGAAACTCCCCCCGGCTGGTGATCACACCCCTCACGGACCGCTGTTACAGGTACTCGCTGGGGCTCCCAGACCCGAGGGGTGAACAGAGAATGCCAGAGGGAAGAGGCTCTGGGGAAGAGGCCAGGGGTGTCTTCTTAGATTTGTTACTGTCTACGTTTCAGATGCTTAGATTTTGGAACGTTTCTCTCAGTCACCATAGTCCCACAGATGGGTATGGAAACCAGGTCTTCAGGCCAGAAATGAGAAACGAGTACTGGTCCTGGTGCAAATGAATACCTTAGAACCAGCCCGCAGAACATGGTGCACGGCTGGGAAAAGGACATGGGATCTGAGTAGAAGGTTCTGCAGTGGCAGGAATCAGGATGGTGCCTGGAGATCCTGTGGCCAAGAGATTGACAAGTAGCCAGGCCAAGGACCAGACAGTGCATCCCTAAGCTCTGCCAGCCAGTCTGCTGAGGAGACACGGTCATTTGGCGCTCAGATAAGCACTTGGAATCCCATGGAATTCCTAACACTAGAAACCTATATTTTGTAAACGTGTCAATGTTGTGATGTTCAGAATTTATTTGCTTTTGGCAGGGCGCGGTGGCGCACGCCTGTAATCCCAGCACTTGGGAGGCTGAGGCAGGAGGATCGCGAGTTCAAAGCCAGCCTCAGCAATGGCGAGGCACTTAGCAACTCAGTGAGACCCTGTCTCTAATAAAATACAAAAAGGGGCTGGGGATGTGACCCAGTGGTCGAGTACCCTTGAGTTCAATCCCTGGTACCAAACAAACAAACAAACAAAAAAGAATTTATTTGCTTTTGTATTTTTCCTTAGAGTGAAATTTTTTAGATCATAAAAATAATACTTGAGGGGCTGGGTCTGTGGCTCAGTGGTAGCACACTTGCCTGGCATGCGTGAGGCACTGGGTTCAATTCTCAGCATATAAATAAATAAAATAAAGGTCTATCAACAACTAAAAAAAATAATAATAATACTTGAGAGGATTTTCTCCTTTCAAAATCTTCAATCACCTTTTTCCTATATTCTGTGGCTTTTTATTCATTAGTTCATTTATTCTACTCATTATTCTATTCAACAACTATTTCTTTTTTTAAAATAAATTTTAGTGTGTATATTAAAGACGTTCAACATGATATCATAATGATTTCTACAGTGGAACAAATTAACACATCTGTCATCTCCCAGTTACCCATTTTACCCTGGGTGACAAGAGCATCTTTAATCTACCATTTAGCAAAATTCCGAATATAGTACACTGTTATTAGCTACAGTCCTCATGAACAAGTATTCCTTGAAGTCTCCTGTGCTCCATGCACAATAGCAAGGAACCCTAAATCTAACTGGGGGTGAGGGATGCCTATGGAGAAGATTATAAGGTAGTGTGTTAACTAAAACTGTAAAGACTTACACCGAGGGCCAAACAAGTTAACATGTCATTCATTTCTTTTTTGATTTTTTAATATTTTTTTAGTAGTTGATGGACCTTTATTTTATTTATTTGTGTGTGGTTTTGAGAATCGAACCCAGTGCCTCACACATACTAGGCAAGCGCTCTACCACTGAGCCACAACCCCAGCCCCCACACATCATTCATTTCTAACATTCATCTTGCACCTGCCACAGGCCAGGCACTGTATTCTCTTGCTGAGGATATAGAAGTGAATCAAAATACAACTCCCAAAAACAATAGTTCATAGTCTAGTAGGAGAAATATATTTGCTTTCACCATTCCATTAGCACTAGTGATCTTTGAAAGTGAAGTTTTAAAGTAGTTTTTACCTTTATTTGAATCATTTATGTATATATTCCTTTTTTTCATTCAGTCATTCGTTCAAATGTTTATGGTTGCCGTCCGTGCACCAGGCTCTTAGTTTATAATACTGAGAATTTTTTATAATGATGATATATTGGTTATATAACCAGGGGGACATTTTAAAACTGTGCATAAATCAAAATAAACAAGAAGTCAGTTTCTTTCCTGTATCTCAGGACTCGGGCACTGCATTCTTGTTTTCTTCTCCTTAGGACACTGATGGGTGCTTTGAAGCTGAACCTTGGGGGAGCCCCAGAGGGCCCAGCGGGAACAGGCAAGACAGAAACCACCAAAGATCTGGCCAAAGCTTTGGCCAAGCAGGTAAGGAAATGCCATTTGTCTCAACCTGCTCTTCCCTC
This sequence comes from Tamias sibiricus, assembly GCA_025594165.1. NCBI lineage: Eukaryota > Metazoa > Chordata > Mammalia > Rodentia > Sciuridae > Tamias > Tamias sibiricus. Next base: position 16,286,172 of record CM046674.1, on the reverse strand, counting down.
CCCTCTCTGGACCGCTGTCTGGGGAAGTGAACATGAAGTTCAAGGTGATTTAGTATAACAGGAATAACAGGGAACACAAAGAGAGGGCCCCACCCCTGTTTCAAGGTGCCAGGTAGTGCAGAGATGATGGAGTCCATCCTTAACGGTGCCCACATCCTCTCTCTTTCTAGTGTGTGGTCTTCAACTGCTCAGATGGTTTGGACTACAAAGCCATGGGGAAGTTCTTCAAGGGGCTGGCCCAGGCTGGAGCATGGGCCTGTTTTGATGAATTCAACAGGATTGAGGTAACTCTGCTTCTAGGCTAAAGAACAAAGGGGTTAGGCAGAGAGGATCCTTTTTCTGGGCTCTCAGCTTCTTAGTGACAGGGCCTTATGTGTCCTCTGTGGCCTTGTGTAGAGTGGTTATATAAAGCACCACAGGGAGGCAGAATACATATCTTGCATACACATCTGTACCTCCCTACCATATGCATTCATTCACTGACTCGTTCAAAAATGTATTTAGCAGGTACTATATGTCTGCAACTCTGTATGTGTTCATGATACAAAGATAGTAAGAAATAATCTTACCCTGTAGGTTGACACAGTTCGGTGAGTGGAATAAAAATTAAATGAACCAAATAGAGTCTGATAGAAATTTATAGTGGTGGTTCAAAAGACACAAAAGAGTGGGTGATTAACTATATTTGGGCAAAGAATGGAGATCAGGAAATGTAAGCATAGTTTGAACCCATAAACCCTGAGTGCCTCTTGTGCACCGAGCATAATACTAAGTGTTAAAACAAAGATAAAATACTATGAAAACGATTTACACAGACAGGAACACACATGTGCATGCACATATACACACACGTGTGCACACTCCTTTTCTCTGCCCAAACCCCAAACCATGCTTTTAATTTCCTGATTTCAAACATGAAGATTTGGTCCTCGTGAGATTGGGTTCCTTCTTGAAAGGGACCCTGGCAGAGCCCACATTCCCGCCACAGGTAGAAGTGCTGTCCGTGGTGGCCCAGCAGATTCTCAGCATTCAACAAGCCATCATCCGGAAGCTGAAGGTATTCATCTTTGAGGGCACTGAGCTCTCTCTGAACCCAACGTGTGCTGTCTTCATCACCATGAACCCTGGATATGCTGGCAGGGCCGAGCTGCCAGATAACCTCAAGGTAAACACCAGCCTGATGAGTGCCAGGTATACCTTATAGTATAGGAACTTCTAGAGGGGCTCCCCAGAGGGTCTCGTAGAGAAGCCCAGCTATAGGAACAGGTAGCATATTTAACTGTCAGAAGTACTGGTGCAGCACCAATGGCAGTAAGGTAGTACTTGGCCCCAGAACATGGCCACCTCCTCAGCAAGGTCTCAGGAAGAAAGGGAATATATACATAATGACCAACGGCAAATAGAAAACAATGAATACTAGAGCAAGGGTCATCATTTCAATTGTCTACAGGGGTCAGAAAGGTAATAAAAACCAGAGAAACTGGCGAAACATGAACTCTAGTGACTGCAAAGACAGCAGGCACCTCTTAGCTCGAGCCTACTGTTGCCAAGCAGGAATTATCAGATATCTCTCTCTCTCTCTCTCTCTCTCTCTCTCTCTCTCTGTCTCTTCCAAGAGAAACTAGGAATTTGGATTTTTGCGTGCAATCTCCTAAATTTTTAGATTTTGACTCAGTAAAAAGAAATTACTGTAGCCGGGCGCGGTGGCGCACGCCTGTAATCCCAGCACTTTGGGAGGCTGAGGCAGGAGGATCGCGAGTTCAAAGCCAGCCTCAGCAATGGCGAGGCACTTAGCAACTCAGTGAGACCCTGTCTCCAAATAAAATACAAAAAAGGGCTGGGGATATGGCCCAGTGGTCAAGTGCCCCTGAGTTCAATCCCCGGTACCACAAAAAAAAAAAAAAAAAGAAAAAGAAAAAGAAATTACTGTAGGCCAAAGTAGATCTATTTATAAGAGAGCATCAAATTTCAACATGGAGGACTCTGGCAAACCTAGCCTGAGCACGTGGGGCTCCCCAATTCCTACTAAGCAGGCTAAGCCTACGTAGTTTCCACACCAATGCAGGCTGTTCTGCTGGTAAAGAGATAGATAGCACGAGTGCTTATTTGTTTCCAGTGCCAACTGCTGATCTGGCCTGAGCTACAGCCAAGGCAACGTCCACTGGCCCTGCTGCTAGTGGAAGAAGTAAAGTACCTCTGAAAGGGAAAGGGTCAAGCAGGTCATCTTCAAGGGAAAGATGGCCTTAGATGACCTTAGCGTGCTGCATTCATGGAAGGCAAACACACACACACACACACACACACACACACACACACACACACAACACATACACACAACCAATGTGTGTAAGATGTTTAGGTCCCCTACCACCCAGCTGCATGAAAAGAGAGACCAGAGACTCCCAGACCCGCTTCCTTATTGATTTTATGCTAATTTCTTGCTCCATCCCCTTGAAGGGAAGGATTGAGAAAGACACAGACACACCCATATCCACTGACTTTTACACAAGGTACTTGCCCTGCTAGAAATGCATTAAGGCTAGTATCCTGCAATCATATTCAGATGGACCACTTCTTCTCTCCAAGAATAGAAAAGATTCAAGGAAATTCATCAGGGGCTGCTGCCCTGTAGGTCATCATTAGCTAGTGAATGCCAATGTAGAATTCGGACCCACATTTCTCATTTTTTTTTTTTACCACCCAGATGTTAACTACCCCTTTTCCTCATCCCACACAACAACCATGTCAGATCTACACAAAGAACTTTCATGAGATAGTGTGGCAAATGGAAAGCACCGGGGGCTGGTGTCAGGAAGCCTGGATTCCAGCCAGGCTCTGTCTCTAACTTACTGCATGAGTCAGGCAAGTTGCTTCCTCCAGGATCCAAGATAATAACACTGTAGTTGATGTTTTTTGAGCGCTTACTCTGTGCCATATCCATGTGTAGACACTTCACTTACATAATGTCATTTGTTCTCATGATAATTCTATGAAGAGGTAAAGTTGCTAATTTGTTTTGAGATAAAACACCTGAGGTCTAGTTCTTGCCCATAGCTAAGAACAAGAGCTCAATTTAAGATCTCTGTGACTGGAGGATAATTCTGGTACATGTTGGTCTTGTGTTCCTAAAGGGTGTCCATGTTCAGTACCAGGAAGCTCCAACAGTTGAAAGATACCATAAAATGTCCTCATTTGACACAGGAGAATGAGGTGTTGGGACACCAGCACCTAGGAGCTTCCATACAGCCATTGAGGGACTCAATGTAATAGCATTGTACTTGGACAGGGACATTGAAGATGGTCCCTCTGCGTTGAATCATTCTTTGGCCCTCCTTTCCTTGACTGTCACTGGAGTGGCCTTAAGTGATCATGCTCTTTCCGTTTTTCTCTGTAGATGTGCCCCCCCCCCCCGACCGCCCACAGATTCTCCCTTGTTTTGTGTTCTGGTTTTGATTGGTTATTTCTTTTCCAGGCCTTATTCCGGACAGTAGCCATGATGGTGCCAGATTATGCCCTCATTGGAGAAATCTCCCTCTATTCTATGGGGTTTCTGGATTCCAGAAGGTGAGTTGCACTGGTTTTCCAGTAGGTCGTGAAGGCCCTTAAAGAGTGGATTTTGTGTAGTGAACTTAAAAACTTGAAACAGGAACACTTGAGAAACTTGCTTCCTCTCACTGGCTGATTTGAGAACATATAGTCGTAGCTTTGCTCCTGACCTCATTTCTGACTAGGAAATGCCCAAGAAAGGGCTTCCTCTCTCTTAACACCTGGACTGCTGTTAAGGAGAGTAGCCATTCATATCCTCCCCACCCATCAGTCTAGTACATCCGCACCACATTACTAACTGGCTTAAGGAAGTGAACCATGAACGTTAAAGGGAAATTTTTAATATTATTTAATTTGACAATTTAATTAAATCGTTATCAATTTAACTTTTATTGACTCCCAACAGCTGGGTTATTTCTCACTCAAGTATTGCCCAATTTCCCAAGACATACACACTTGCACACGCACGTAGATCAACATCTTTATGTACATATGTGTACACAGGCACACAACACATGCGCCAAGAGTTATGAATAATCATTGTAAAATGGCTTATTTTTTCCGTTCTATTCCAAATTTTACATTTGTCTTTTACTTTGTCTTTGCTGTAATCGATTGGTCTTTTTTGTCGCAACAGATGTCTCCACGGGTGAGTATTTTGCTGCAGAAATCCTCAACAGAATGTGTCACCCTTCCTAGGCCAGGAGACTTCCACCCTCGTGTGAAGCTTAATTTGTTTTTTCTATGGTAGAACTGCATTACGTTGGTTTATCCATTCAATTAATTTATTTACCCACTTAATTCAATTAACGAAACTTTTTTGAACAACCCACGTTATGCTTAGCCCTGTGCTAGGTGCTGGTGAACAGTACAAAATCTTTGCTTTTAAAGTGAATCAGTTTTGTAAAGAGGATTTCCCTAAGGGGAACGTACATTAGTATATTGGTTAGGTCTATTGACGTGGTGAATTACATTTATTGTTTTCCGTATGTTGAACCATCCTTGCATCCCTGGAATGAACCCCACTTGATCGTGGTGTATTATATTTTTGATATGTTTCTGTATCCGTTTTGCTAGAATTTTATTGAGAATTTTTGCATCTATGTTCATTAAAGATATGGGTCTGAAGTTTTCTTTTTTGGATGTGTCTTTGCCTGGTTTGGGGATCAGGGTGATGTTGGCCTCATAGAATGAGTTTGGAAGTACTCCCTCTTTTTCTATTTTCTGAAATAAATTGAAGAGTATTGGTATCAGTTCTTCTTTGAAGGTCTTGTAGAACTCAGCTGTGTATCCATCTGGTTAGGGTCACACCCCCAATCCAGTGGCTTAGCATGACAAAAGCTTGATTTTTATTCACTGGAAATTCAAAGCAGATGTTTCTGATCAGAAGCAGTCTCCCCCACGGGTCCCTCGGGGACCCAGGCTATGTTTGTCTCATGACTGCAACACATGACAAGAAGGGCCTCAGGGAGGATGTTTTCCTGGGCCAGCCCTGGACTTGGCATCTGTCACTCCGAACACAGGGGCATGGCCTCCCCTGACTGTACAGCAGACTGGGAACTGTGGTCCAGCTGTGTGTGTCCAGGAAGAATGCGAAATGGCTATGACCGTGCCTGTACGTGTGTTGTGCACTGGGCATATTACACTTTGAATTGGTTTTCTTGAATTAAAAAGTGAAATGTTATTCAACAAAATAAAAACGTCACAGAAGTGGAAAAAAAGCGAATTTCCCTTTAGTCCCACTCTAAGGGATTAACATTGTCATAATTTGATGTAGTCTTCCCCAACTTGTGTTTGTGACGTACAGGCGTGTATACATGCATTCATGTGTACACAGGAAGGCATATATATATAAGGTAATTTCACCCACAGTACAGGTTATACACATGTGTGTGCTTGCTATTTTTATCTTACATTTGAAGGAGAGTTGTTTCCTGAACTTTCAAATGATAGGTCCTGCCCATCAAATCCGTGGGCAAGCCTGGTTTCTGAAGGGACAGGGACAAGCATCTGCAGACGTGTCTTTCCCTCCTAGTCTTGCCCAGAAGATCGTTGCGACCTACCGCCTCTGCTCGGAGCAGCTGTCCTCCCAGCATCACTACGACTACGGCATGCGGGCCGTCAAGTCCGTGCTCACGGCGGCTGGCAACCTGAAGCTCAAGTACCCCGAGGAGGACGAGAGCGTCTTGCTGCTCCGGGCCTTGCTGGACGTCAACCTGGCCAAGTTCTTAGCTCAAGACGTTCCTCTGTTTCAGGTATGCAGTTCAAGGACCCAGGTTCACCCTCTGAAGATGAATTTTTGTTTGTTTGTTTGTTTGGCACTTTTTCCATTTCTTCTTCCATTTCTTGACACCTTCCCTCATTCCAGCCACCATCTCTGTGGCCTGATCTCCTCCTCCCAAAGGTTAAACAATAATAGTAATAGACATTCCTGTCTAGTTTCTAATTTTAATAAAAATGGTCTCCCTGGAAGGATGATATTTGCTGTTGGGCTTAGGTAGTTGTTTTTACCCAATTTAATTAATTCCCTTCTGTAACTAATTTATGCCTATCTTTCTTCCCAGGGTGTTCATCTGTAGTATAATGACTAGAAAGTAGTACTTAGGATTCATTAAATATTTACCGACTTTTAAATTCACTTGGAAGGGTAATCATGATTAACAGTGCTGATGTTTGTGATCTCAGATAGATTTTGGTGCAGGAGAAATAAGCTTTGGAAATTTTCAAATATTTCTGCTGTCTGTAGATCTTGACTTTAGGAAAATGTTGATATCACATACCTGATACTTCATCCTTTCCACTCTCTCCTGAATTCTTGCCAACAGGGAATTATCTCAGATCTGTTTCCTGGAGTTGTGCTTCCAAAACCAGACTATGAAGTTTTTCTGGAAGCACTGAATGAGAACTCGAAAAAGATGAAACTCCAGCCAGTGCCTTGGTTCATTGGGAAAATTATCCAGGTTGGTTTCTTATACCTGTATGCACTTGTTCTACTGTCTACTGGAGTCGGAACTAAAAAGATTTAGGGTAGCTGGCCATGGGTGCACGCCTGTAATCCCAGTGACCTGGGAGGCTGAGGCAGGAGGAAGGCAAGTTTGAAGCCAGCCTGGGCAAATTAGCAAGGTTGTAAGCGACTTAGAGAGACCCTGTCTCAAAATAAAAACTAGAAAGAGCTGGGCGTGGTGGCGCACGCCTGTAATCCCAGCACTTGGGAGGCTGAGGCAGGAGGATCGCAAGTTCAAAGCCAGCCTCAGCAATGGCGAGGCACTTAGCAACTCAGTGAGACCCTGTCTCTAATAAAATACAAAAAAGGGCTGGGGATGTGGCCCAGTGGCCGAGTGCCCCTGAGTTCAATCCCCGATACAAAAAAAAAAAAAAAAAAAAAAAAAAAAAAGCTTCCTATGTCCTCTTTCTCTGAGGGACTCACAATCTAAAAGGTTAGAAAGGGGAAGTGTGTGGAAAGGCATTAAATTTCACATAAAGACCAATGACCCAAGCATTTGTGTTTCAACTATTATGGGCTATTTGTCACAAACAGAAAGGAACAATTGTGAAATTCAAGAAATGGGTTTCTACCTGGTTATTGATTCTCAAGGGTAGGAACTAAAATTCTATGGAATGTTGCTAATATCTTACAGCAAGGAGCCTGGTTCAGGAAATACATTCTTACCTACTCAGAGTTCTGACTAAGTCAGAATTGCAATTAGACCTCTAGAATGAAAATTTCCAATAGAAATGTAATTTTCTGAATAATTATTTCCTTTTCCTCTGTAAAAGTGTGTGTCATACATAATAAATTATTGTAGACTATAGCTGCCCTACTGTGCTCTAGAACACAGAAGTAATTCTTCCTATCTTACTGTGTTTTGGAAGCAATAATCCAACCTCTTTCTATCCCTCCTATCCCAACCCCCCATCTTAGTCCCTAGTGATCACATTCTACTCTAACTCTAGTGAGATCTTAAAAATGGTAAATTTTTGAGGTTATGGAAATGCTAATCACCCTGACTTTTATCATACTATACCCCATAAATGTGCCAGTATTATATGCCAATCAAAAATTGTTTAAAAGGAAATGGCAATATCAATGATGTAATGAAAAAGATTAGAGGCATTGAACTCAGACAGCCCCATGTCGAAATCCTGGATCCATCACTGAAGAGCTTGGGCAGATTATTCAACCTCTTTTGAGCTCAGTGTTCTCATCTGTAAAAGGTGGTTAATGATACTTGAGTAGATTAAGTGAAATAATTTGGACAATCACTTGGTACTTGACACGTAGATAGATGAAAAACAAATAGTAGTTCCTATCCCTTAAACAATGTGAGACACACATATACTTATTCATCCAAAAATATTTTACCAGTAGATTACCAAAGGACTGTAGTTCACCAGTTAGGAGTGTGTATGAAAATCCTTTTTCAGTCTTTCCTTCCTCATTGACTTTTTTTTTTTTTTAAGAATACTCACTGCAGCATTCTTTTAAAAATATTTTTTTTAGTTACTGATGGACCTTTATTTTATTTATTTATATGCAGTGCTGAGAATTGAATCCAGTGCCTTACATGTGCTAGGCAAGTGCTCTACCACTGAGCCACAACCTCAGTTCTTCCTCCTCATTGACTTTTTTTTTTTTTTTTTTTTTTTGGTACCAGGGATTGAACTCAGGGGCACTCGACCACTGGGCACATCCCCAGCCCCCCCCCCTTTTTTTGTATTTTATTAGAGACAGGGTCTGAGTTGCTAAGTGCCTCGCCATTGCTGAGGCTGGCTTTGAACTCGTGATCCTCCTGCCTTAGCCTCCCAAGTGCTTGGATTATAGGCGTGCACCACCACGCCCAGCCTCCTCATTGACTTTTGAATAACTTACAGTGTGGGGAGGTTTGCAATGATTACCTTTTTTTTTTTTTTTTTAATACTGGGGATTGAACCCAGGATGCTGTATCACTGAGTCACATCCCCAGCTCATTTTTTTTTTTTTTTTGAGACAGGGTCTCACAAAGTCAATGAGGGTCTCACTAAATTTCTGAGGCTGGTCTCGAACTTGTGATTCTCCTGCCTCAGCCTCCTGAGTCACCAGGATTATGGGTGTGGGTCACAGCGCCCAACTAATGATTAACTTCTTACATGATGTCTCCTCCCAGATCTATGAGATGATGCTGGTAAGACACGGCTATATGATTGTCGGAGACCCCATGGGCGGAAAGACTTCTGCTTATAAGGTGTTGGCTGCAGCTCTGGGTGATTTATATGCAGGTAAAGCTCACATCTCCCTGACTTCCAGTGAGGACAGGACTCCCTGTTCAGCTGGCTGGCTCCATGGTGAGATAATGCCAGGCTGCGGGTTTTGCCAATCCTGAACTGTGATGTCAGATCTAGAAATAGAATATGGCACACAGATGTCTGCAGGCAGAAAATAAATGGTGGGTAGGGGAATTCTAACAAGGGGCTTTATGTGTCTGTCATTACGGCTGGAGAATATTTCTCAAATGCTGAACAGTGGCTTCTCACAGTTCCCCAGTGAGAGAGAAACTCCTGTCATTGGCCTAAACAACATTAGTCTAAAAGCAAACCATTCATTTCTTTTCTTTTTCTATCCCTTCTTCCTTTCTCGTTTTTCTTCCCTTTCCCTTCTGTTCTTTTCTCCCTGTCTCACTTCTTCCTTCTTTTCAAGATAGGGGAAAAGAGCTCATATTTTTTAAAACAATTTAAAAAACCCCCTCTCTTATCCTCTGTTTTCCCAGCTGTAAAATGGGATTTTTATGAAAATTAGATGAGATTATGCAGGTGAATAACCTAGCTCTGTGCCTACTCAACAAATAAAAGCTATTTATTGCCAGAGAAACAGTTTGGGGTTTTATAATTTGTTGTTTGTTTTGGTATAAAAGGCAAACCTGTGGTTTTGAAAAGCAGTCCAGCGTTGTGTGTTTACATAAGTACTTCATTTAAAATTGTTTTCTAATGACATTTGATGATTCAATTGTGTTGGATTTTTTTTTTTTTTTTTTTTTAGATTTTTGTTTTAGGAGCTGACTTAGATTTGATAACTAATTTTGGCATTTCAAATTTAAATACGGTAATAATTCTGGCACTTAAATATAGTTTAAGAAATGAAATGAAGGAAAGGAAGCTGTACACCATTATCTTTGCCTCCCAATTCTGCAGAAATAGTTCTTATTTAGTGCTTGGTTCATGCACTCCAACTTTTCCTTACTCTGAAGGATCATGTACAAGTGTCATTATTTTCTGTTATAAATACTGTGCATCCATCACCCTAGTTACTCTGACTGGGTCCTTGTACTCCAATTGTGTTCACTTCCCTGGGAACAGATGACACTTACTGGGTAGTCGAGAAAAAAAGATTTAAGGGCTAAGCTAGCCTTGCAGATAGAGGAAAGTGACCACCATCTTTCAGCATCTACCTATCAGCTGTTTCAACATCCCACGCCAATGCCAAGGTTCTTAGGGTGGCTTTGACAGCCAGGTGAGTAAAGAGGGCTGAGAAGATGACATCTGTCTTCTTTAATATTTGCATTCTTTTAGGTCCAATCAGGTTTTTTTTTTCCATCCTGGATCTGACTGGCACACTTGCCCTGATGGAAATAAGGCTCAGAAGAAAGTATGATAGCTCCAAGGGCAGTAGCACATGCCTGTAATCCCAGCAGCTCAGGAGGCTGAGGCAGGAGGATCACAAGTTCAAAGCCAGCCTCAGCAAAAGCAAGGTGCTAAGCAACTCAGTGAGAACCCTCTCTCTAAATAAAATACAAAATAGGGCTGGGGATGTGGCTCAGTGGTCGAGTGTCCCTGAGTTCAAACCCTGGTACCACCACCCCCTTAAAAAAGGTATAATGGAAAATCACTGACTATAATAACACAACAATTTAAGTCCTATCCTATCCAGATTCCCCAATCTTTTTAAGCACTGAGCACACATTCTCTAAGGACTCTTCCTTGGATAGCCTCTGAGATGGCATTATCTCTTGCTTGATGTTCTGGTCTCACTGGAGACTTTGTAACTGGTGTTGGACCTTCCTGCCCAGCCAACCAGATGGAGGAGTTTGCCGTGGAGTACAAGATCATCAATCCCAAGGCCATCACAATGGGGCAGCTGTATGGGTTCTTTGACCCAGTGAGCCACGAGTGGACGGATGGTGTCCTAGCCAATGCTTTCCGGGAACAAGCATCTTCAGTGTCTGATGACCGCAAGTGGATTATTTTTGATGGACCAGTGGATGCTGTTTGGATTGAAAATATGAACACTGTTCTGGATGACAATAAAAAGGTAGCTATGGTATCTGTCACTTTTTCATGGGTGGGATGCATCTTGTATTAAAGTGAGTGGTTGAAATGATACAAACACATGCATTTAACACCCTAAGAATAAACACTCCCTGAGAGAACAGTTTTCAGTTCATGAATTACGCTTCTGTTTGTATTTATAGTCAGTAAGCTAAATGTGATTAAAGACCATGTTGAATAGTGGTTATAAACCTTGACACTGACATCAGATTGAACCTCACACTCTACCATTGTTGTATTTGGGCAACTTATATGACTTGGTTTTCACATTCATAAAAATACATTATAATAGGGCTGTTGATAATGAAAAGAGATAATACATATGGAGTGTGTTTTGGTTATTCATTACTGTCTAATAAACTATGCTAATATATAGTGGCTTAGAAAAACTTTTTCTCTTGATCTTGTGGGTTGGGCATTTTGAAAGGGCTCAGTGAAATAATTAGCTTTTTTAAAACTATTTTTAGGGGCTGGAGTTGTAGCTCAGCAGTAGAATGCTTGCCTAGTGTGTGTGAGGCATTGGGTTCAATTCTCAGCACCATACATAAATAAGTAAATAAAATAAAGGTCTATCAACAACTAAAAATATTTTTTAAAATTTGCTTTAAAAATATTTTTAATTATAGATGGACACAATACCTTTATTTTTTATTTAGTTTTTTTTATTTGTTTATTTTTTAATGTGCTGGACATCAAACCTAGTGCCTCATGCATGCTAGGCAAGCACTCTACCACTGAGCCACAATCCTAGCCCAGCAATTCGTTTTTAATTCTGGTGATTTTAGTGGGGGCAATTGGACTAGAGGAACCACATTCAAGATAGCTCCTTTACTCAGTGCCAGGTGCCTCATTCCTCTTGGCCTCTTTTTCTCTCTCTAAATAGCATCTTGTCTTCCAGGCCCTTCCACATGGCTTGGGATTCTCACATGGCAGTCTCTAGATAGTGGCACTTCTTATGTACTGTCTGACTTCCAAGACGCAGGCAGTGCAAGTTTCTAAGAAATGAAGGATCATAGCTGGGCACAGTGGCTCACACCTGTAATCCCAGTAGCTCAGGAGGCTGAAGCAGAAGGATTGTGAATTTAAAGCCGGCCTCAGCAAAAGTGAGGTGCTAAGCAATTCAGTGAGATCCTGTCTCTAAATAAAATATAAAATATAGCTGGGGATGTGGCTCAGTGGTTGAGTGCCCCTGAGTTCAATCCCCAGTGCCAAAATAAAAAAAAAGAAGGATCATGCTTAGAATGACACTCCGGTTCTGTTGGTTATAGAAGTCTCAGGTTTAACCAGAGTCAAGAGAATAGGGAAATAGATGCCATCTCAATGAAGGTGGACAAGGTCACACTATAAAAGTACACATGGGATGGATGCATTGTTAGAGTCTTTGGAAAATACAGTCTGCCACAGAAAATACAGTGACACTAAAGAGCTTGGATCCAAGCCAGGCACCCTGGGTTCAAACCCTGGCCCACCACCAGGCAGCCCAGTAACCTCAGACAAGCTCTTTATTTTCTCAAGGCCTCAATTTTGCCATCTATAAATGGGGATGACAATGTCTACATAGTGTTATTAGGAAGATTAGATAAGTCAATATCTGCAAACTGCTTATCATAGTGCCTGACATAAAGCAAGCACTACAAACTATTGCTTAAAATAAAATAACATAAAATAAAATGTATCACAATTTCAAATGAGAACAGAATAGATGCCATCATCAAATCATAATATATTTTTAAACTGTTTAAATGTCACAAGTATATACGTAAGTCATGTTCAACAGTGGAAGTCCTAATTATCCAAATTACACACATTAATGCTAGCTAGCATGTGCACAATTTTGATGATATAAGATAAAAGTAGGAATGTTTTATTGCATGATATGGACTATACAGTGCAAACTAATGTATCTGTTGGTCTTAAGATTAGAAGTATCAAGAGAGGGGCTAAGGTTGTAGCTCAGTGGTAGAGCGCTTGCTTGCCTCACCTGTGTGAGGCACTGGGTTCCATCCTCAGAACTACATAAAAATAAATAAATAGCCAAGTGCAATGGCACATGCCTATAATCCCAGCGGCTAAAGAGGCTGAGGCAAGAGTATCATGAGTTCAAAAACAGCCTCAGCAAAGGCAAGGTGCTAAGCAACTCAATGAGACTCTGTCTCTAAATAAAATACAAAATAGGCTGGGGGTGTGGCTCAGTGGTCAAGTGCCCCTGAGTTCAATCCCTGGTACAAAACAACAACAACAACAACAAAAAGAAGTATTAAGAGAGTTATAATCAGGGAATTCCCTAATGGTTCTTCTCAACTCTGGATATAAATCAAACTACAGCCACAGAGGGTAGTCTCTGCTACTTCTCTTTATATTCAAAGATGACACAGCTGGTGGTATTAGCCCCACAACAATTGTGAATTTCCTGGGGATGCATGCAGTGATATGGGCCAGGTAACACTCGGGGAACTTTTTTTTTTTACCACCAATTAGGAAGAGCAGCAGGGACCCGTGGTGTTTTCCTTTCTCCCGTGGGAGAACAGGGCTCAGGCTTTGTCTTAGGACTTCAAGGTATCACCCGAGCCCATGTGGGCAAATGGCGGGTGATGCACATGTTCTGAGACTCACCTGTGTGTTTGCACCACTTTCTATAGGATGTGCCTGCCGAATGCTAGGACTTCCAACGGTCGTCCCTTCCATTCCAAAAGAGACTTATGAAAAGATTCTTGTCACTCCAGTCATGGACAAGTCCATTGGTAGGGTTCAAAACTGAGTCTTTTCTGAGAGATCTGAGCAGATAAAACAGGATGAGGATGTGCAGTTAAGTCCTGTGTTAAACTCAAAGGCAGGGGCTTAGAAACAACTATGTGCCTGCCTGGCACATAGTAGGTACTCCACATTTGTGGAATGCATTCAAACCAGCTCTGTTTCCACTGAGATCTTTCACTTGCAGATGGAATTTAACCCCTAGGCCTGTCCTCCACTCCTCTGCTTTCAGCTGTGTTTAATGAGTGGGGAGATTATCCAGATGAGCACCAAGATGAGTCTGATCTTTGAGCCAGCCGACCTTGAACAAGCCTCCCCTGCCACCGTGAGTAGGTAAGTCAGCTCACACTGGCATCCAAACCCTAATCAGGAAGGAAAGCTCTGAAAAGCCACGAATGTGATTAAGCCCTAGTGAATGTATTTGCTGTTCACTTACACTTGTCATAAGTCAGTCATTAATCCACACTGATAGTGGGAGTCTAAGATCAAGCCAATGCTTTGGAAAAGGGTTTTGACTTCATCTCCAACACAGCTGAACTTCCATTTGTCCATGACCCAGCAATTCTGCTCCTGAGTATGTGCCCAAAAGAGACTTACCTATGATCAGTAGGAGACCTATAAAGAATACACACAGCGTCACAACTCACAAACTTTTAGAAACAGCCTAAATGTGCCCATAAATAGGTGTAACTGAAGTATAATGTAATCAGAAATTGTAATATACCTATCATGCAAAGTAAATGAGCTGCACTGACATGCAACTGTACGGATAAGTCTTAGTAAATATATTAAGGATCGAATCACAGCAATATTATATATAAAACTAAGTCTACAATATTACCTTCAGTGTGGTAACCCTTTATTTATTTTAATGTTTTCATCAGTGCATTATGGTTATACATAATAAGGGTGTTTATTTCAACATGATCATACAAGCATGAAATTATAATTTGCTCCACTTTGTCCCCACTTAAATTGTCCTAAAAACAACTAAAATAAAAATATACATATGTATACATTTTAGGAAACACATAGAATCTTCTAAAACTATGTACAAAGGGAACAAGTCAAGGTTCAAAATGCTGTGTCACCACATCTGGGGACACTCAGGGGACTAGGACAGGGAGATCATGTGGTTAGATGAAGGCCATTGTCAAGTCCACTAAGGCCTAGCAAAGTGCATGGAATGCAGCAGATGCTCAGTACAGGTTGGCCAGCGTTGCTAACAAACGGGAGAGCACTAGACTGGTTCTCTGTGCTTCCCAGGTGTGGAATGATCTACATGGAGCCACATCAGCTCGGCTGGAAGCCCCTGAAGGACTCATACATGGACACTCTGCCCACCAGCCTCACTGAGGAACACCATGAATTAGTGAGACCCGTGAGACCCTTTCCTCCCACCCCACCCCCATTTCCCCACTCATCTGAAGGACCTTCTAGGTACATCTTCACCTCTGGAGTTCCAGAATGCATGAATGGGGGAGGGAAAGCCCTGCCTGCTCCCAGTTATCTTGTTTCCTATCTACCCGCCATTTTTTTTTTCTTTTCTTTTCAACATTCTTCTTCATGTGGCGGGGATAGAAAGGTGCAGTCAATTCTCCCTCCTCTTCCTCCTTCTCCATCACTCCTCAGCTCCCTAGTGGTGAATCCTGGTGCTGAGGAATGCTCTTTATGCCACCCTTTCCTCCATTGTCACCCTTCCCTCCATTGCCTGTTAGCAGAAATATCTGTAGAAGTTGCCCTAGAGGTGGGCCATGTTAGGAAGAGCCATGTTCCTCTCTGTTGCCGTTCCCCATCCCCATAACCTATCCTCCACATCTCCTTCAAAGAGGAAGCTAGAACCAAAGAGATGCTCTCCTTGCAGCTACTACAAATGACAGTTCCCTTCTTCCCTTCCTTAAAGAGGTAGGAAAGCTCAGGTCATTGATATATAACCACACTCTCAGACGAGGGAAGGAAATAGGGACAGTCTGTGTTTCTGGTGCCTCTTGTCTGTTAATCCTTGTATTAAGGGACATCCTTAGTAAAATCCCCACAGAGGGAGCCAAGGGTTGAGTTCTATCCCACCATGGGGATACTGTTAGCATGTACATATATGTAGAATATGTACAAACACATGCATTTGTGAACAGGTACATGTCCACATGTGCGTTCAGAAACCAATCTACACACACACACACACACACACACACACACACACGCACGCACTGAATGCTACCAAGGCCCGTGCTTGTAAAGTCCTTCATGGACTCCTTAATGTCTTTTTTTTCTCCTTTGTAGTACTAGGTATGGAACCCAGGACCGCACACATGCTAGGCAAGCACTCCACCACTGAGCTACACCCCCAACCCATCCCCGGTGTCTTCAGCTCAGAGCTTCATTCCTTATTAGGTTCCACAGTACTCTATTACCCAGCCCTGGCTGCCTCTACAACCTCATGCCTGGTGCTCTCTCTCCAGCCTCAGCTCATTATCCTCCAGCCATTCTCCCTTGGCTTCCTTCTAGAAAACTCTAGGTTTCACTGTGTCAAGGCTTTTGCATTTTTTATTCCTCATATTAGAAATCTTGACCCAGTTCATTTCATGGGTCAGACCTACCTTCCCTGACCAACCATCATTTGTTTCCTGCAAATACTTTCCACGATCTGTAAGCATTTTATTTATTTCCTTGTTTGGTTTTTTTTTTATTGTCTGTCTTCCTTGCTGCTCAGATTGTAAGATGGCAGGGACTTTGTCTATCTCATTCATCATTGATCCCCAGCACTCTTAAAATGCAATTAGTAGATGCTCAATGAATATTTGTTTACTCAATAAATACAGATGCTCCTCAGCTTAAGATGAGAGTATGTCTCAAATCTGTCATAAATTGAAAATTTTGTAAATCTAATTTTGTAAACCTAATCTACTGAACATTAGTGTTTAACAACACAGCACGCTATGAAGTAGCAGTTGTTTCTCCCGTGATTGCAGGATGGACAGGGAGCTGTCTAGCTGCCACTGTCCCCACATCATGAGAGAGCGTCAAACTGAATATCACTAGCCCATGAAAAATAAAAATAAGAATTTGAAATATTTAAAACTTGGGCTTATCCTCAAAAGTAATCAGCAGTCTTACATCCCCAGCCTCCTGAGTGGGACCTAGCTCTTGGTCTTCAACTCCCTCTTTGATAACATCTGCAAACCTCACACAGCTTTCTATTCTCAGGTCAATGACATGTTCATGTGGCTTGTCCAGCCCTGCCTGGAGTTTATTCGCAGTCACTGTAAATTTGTGGTCCAAACATCTCCCATCCACCTTGCCTTCTCAATGATGAGACTGTACTCCTCTCTGCTTGGTAAGTGCCGCCTATGGGTCTTAAGCCACATGAGGGTTAAGTGCCCTCACTCCATGCTGTCCCCCTTGAGTTATAATAGGATTAACTGATTGGCAAAGAATAAGCAAGACTTAAATTTTAGGTAGTGGAGGGAAAAAAATCCATATGTTTTGTCTTCATCTGATATTGATTGGTGGGGAAGAGGAGATTCTTGCACAAGTTACCCCAGCCTCAGGTACCTCATCCATACAATGGAGTAATAATTCCTGTCCTTTATCACACAGAGATATCCCAGAGAGAGATGAATTTAGATGATACATGTGAATATATCTCAGGAAAAAAAAATTATGAAAAAAATAGGAAGCTTTTACATGTTAAGAAAACTTAACAAAAATATGAATTCACAAAACACATAAATATACCATAAGAGAACCGATCTTGTTATCCTCCAAAACTAGGCAACTGCTTCAGAATATTTAAAACAATGGTTCTATGATTTACCTACTACCCAAGTTACAATTATATATCTCAATAACAGTGTCACACAAATCAAATTTAGCTGAATTCCAGTATGAATGACAAAAGATGTGTCCATTAGGAGAACTTCTTTCGGCTGCCATTTCTTTTTTTTTTCTTTATTTTAATTAGTTATATATGACAGCAGAATGCATTTTGATTCATTGTACACAATTGCAACACAACTTTACTTTTCTATGGTTGTATATGATGTAGTGTCACATTATATGTGCAGTCATACATGTATCTAGGGTAATGATGTCCATCTCATTCCACCATCTTTCCTACCCCGATGCCCCCACCCCACACCTCCTTCCCCTTTGCCCCATCAAATTTCCTCCATTTTTTCCATGTCCCCCTCCCATTATGGATCAGCATCCACTTATCAGAGAGAACATTTGTCCTTTGGTTTTCTGGGATTGGCTTACTTCACTTAGCATGATATTCTCTAACTCCATCCATTTACCTACAAATACCATAATTTTGTTCTCTTTTAATGCTGAGTAATGTTCCATTATGAATATATACCACAGTTTCTTTATCCATTCATCTACTGAAGGGCATCTAGGTTGCTTCCACAGTTTAGCTATTGTGAATTGAACTGCTATAAACATTGATGTGGGTGCATTGCTATAATATGCTGATTTTAGGTCCTTTGGCTATTTTTTGATCTGGAAGAGGGAAGTGCACTGTGCTGCTTTGCTACTCAAAACAGCATTGACAAGAAATATTGCATCACCCGAGAGCTCATTAGAAAAGGAGAATTATGGACCAACTGAATCAGAGCCTACAATTTTACAAAATCCTGGGTGATCTGTATGTACAATTAAGTTTGAAAAGCATGGGGGAAGTCATAAAGAGCTTGAGCTTTGGAGTCAGCCAGGTTTAGATTCACACCTTTGTAACCCATGGTGTTTCCAAGTCTTAATTGATTCATCTAAAAATGGGAACAACCATGCCTCTTTTGTAAATTTATTATGTAAATTAAATAAGGATATGCATTGGGAGAGAATATTTTATAAAGATAAAGGAGTAGGAAGCACAAGGAATCAGTCTCCCATCTGGACAAATGGCCTGGCAGAATCTTTCCAATATAACTATTTTGCAATTCTGGAGTCTATTCCAAGGCTTGCAACTTCCAGGGGAAGGCCTGGATAGTAAATTGCAATTCATTTTGGTCAACTTCAGCTTTTAGCATGGTAGCAGCTACCCTTCTCCACCCCTTAGTGCTCTGGCAGGTGCTATATGCACATGTTCCAGAATCCGCTTGCACGAAGGATGTGAGAGTCAGAATGGACAACAAGGACCTTGTCTCCAAAATGTCAGGGATCTGCTTCTGATTGCAGAGGTGCAGACACAGAAGCAGGCAGCCACGGCTGCACTCCTACCCCCATGATTGTGAGTCACATCATGTTGGGATGAAGTAACTTCCTAAAACTTCAAGGGTAAGTCCCCTTCTCCCCCACCCCCTGAATTTTTCTCTTTTTCTGCTTTTAGGAGCTAGACATTTAGGGATTAGGACATTCAAAAACAGCCACATATACAGAAGATTTTGGAAACTCACTACAGATAGTCACAGGGGTGGGGAAATGTAGTCTTAGAAAAAAAAGCTGAGAAAGGGAGGAAGTGCTGGGGAGTGATATTGGCCAAATTATAGTTATATTGTGTACATGTACAACTATGTAACAACAAATCCCACCATTATGTACAACTATAATGCACCCACAAAAAAATGTGGGGAAAAAAAAAGAAAAAACTGAGAAGACCTTAAATTTATAATTCTGTATGATCCCCTAAAACAGACACAGCTGCCAAAGGGGGAAAAAAAGAAAAGAAAGAGAAACCACTTCAACATAATAAAAAGCCATATGTGAAAACCTACAACATTATGCTTAATGTGAAAGACTGATTGATCAGGACCAAGACAAAGATGCCTATTCTCACAAATTCTACTAAAAATGGTTGTATGGTGGTTCCATTCTTAGTTTTTTGAGGAATCTCCATACTGCTTTCCAGAGTGGTTATACAAATCCCACTCCTCAATATATATCCAAACAATCTAAAATCAGCATATGTTATAGGTATATAGTAACATCAGTGATCAGTGTTTATAGCAGCACAGTTCACTATAGCCAAATTATACAACCAGCCCAAATGCCTATCAACAGACAAATTGATAAAAAAATGTGGTCTATGTACACAATGGAGTTTTACTCAGTCATAAAGAAGAATGAAAATATGGCATTTGCTAGTTAAATGGATGGAACTGGAAAACATCATGCTAAAGAAAATAAGCCAGATCTGTAAAGTTAAGGGTTGAATGTTTTCTCTCATGTGTGGAAGCTAAACAAAATAAGTAGTGGGTGGAGGAAGAATGAGAATCCCATAAAAATAGAAGAGAGCAGTTGACTAGAGGAAGGAGTTTAAGGGGAAAGGAGGAGGGACGGGAAAAGGAAGGAATGTTAGCTGGACCTTACCTAATATCATGTAAAAATTAACTAAAGTGGATGAAAGATCTAAACATAAGAGCTGAAACTATAAAACTAACAGAAGAAAACATAAAGCAAAAATTTCATGACACTAAACATGGCAGTGATTTCTTAGATTTGACCAAAGGCATGGGCCACAAAAGAAAAAAAAATAATAAAACAATTGAACTCCATCAAAATTGGAAGCTTTTTATGTATCAAAAGGCATTATTGACAGATTTAAAAGACAACTCATACAGCATGGAAGAAAATATTTACAAATCATATATGTAATAAAGGATTAATGTCCAAAGTACAGAGAGAACCACTAAAATTCAACATAAAAATACAAACAACTGAATTCAAAGGATAAAGGGCTTGAATAGACATTTCTCCGGAGAAGATATACAAAAGGTTAATAAGCACCTGAAAAGGGTCAACATCACTAATCATTAGGGAAACACAAAATCAAAGTCACAGTGATATTGATGCTGCCTCATACCCATTAGGATGGCTACAATAAAAAACACAGAAAATAGCAACTATTGGCAAGGGTATAGAGAAATTGGAACCCCCAGGTACTGTTGGTGGGAATTTAACATAGTATCCTGCCATTGAAAATCATTTAGTGGTTTCTCAAAACAAAAGTAAACATAGAATTACCATCTGATCCCTATTTTTCACTTATGGGTATATTCCCAAAATAATTGAAAGCAGGTGCTCAAACAGATATTCGTATACCCACGCTTACAGCAGCTTTACTCAAGATATCCAAAAGGTGGGAGCAACTCAAATGTCCATCCGCAGATGAATGGATAAACAAACTATGGGATAATCACACGATGACATAGAATTCTTCCTCCAAAGGAAGAAAATTCTGACACATGGTACAACATGGATGAACCCTTGAAAACATTATGCTTAGTGAAATAAGCCAGTCACAAAATGACTGTAT
Source organism: Tamias sibiricus (assembly GCA_025594165.1). Taxonomy (NCBI): domain Eukaryota; kingdom Metazoa; phylum Chordata; class Mammalia; order Rodentia; family Sciuridae; genus Tamias; species Tamias sibiricus. The sequence continues at coordinate 16,265,324 of CM046674.1, read as the reverse complement.
GATTCCATTCCTCAGAAAGTAGGCTGCTGGTTATGTGAGGGGTAGAAGGGGGATGGAAGGGCACGTTGCTATTTAATGGGTTCAGAGCTTCCATTCTGCAAGATGGGTTCTGCATATGAGTGGCTCGGTGGTTGTACAATATGAATTGCTTAAGGCCACCCAACTGTACGCTTGCAAATGGTAAAGATTTTACGTTCTATGTATTTTATCACAATAAGAACTGTGAATGGTTAAGGATATGGAATGTGATGGGCACTCAGCCAATATCAGTCACCTCCCCAGGTCCTTTCCTAGCCAAAACCTATTCGTTTACATCTTTCATATTCATGGCACTCTGCTGCCAATCTTGAGCTCTCCTTTTCTTTTTATTATTTTTTCCTTTTAGATGAAATCAGAGAAATTGATAAGGAGGACTCTGAATTATTTGAAACCCTATCAAGTCAACAAGTCTTCCTCTGGCTACAAGGACTATTCCTCTTTTCCTTGGTGTGGACAGTGGCCGGCACTATCAATGCAGACAGCAGAAAGAAATTTGATCAGTTTTTCCGCAACCTGATCATGGGCATGGATGATAAACACCCAAGGCCCAAAAGTGTCAAACTCACCAAAAATAACATCTTTCCAGATAGAGGTAACTCAGTACTTGTTTGTTATGCCTATTACAATAGTTTTAAGCGTGTGTCCCAAACCCAAGCAAAATGCATGAATCATGTGAGACCCTTTATAAAAGCTCAGGAAGTTTCTGTGGTCTTGTGGGTGGGTTCACTTCTCCAGGGCTGGTCCAGGTATATAAGAGATGGGTGGTCCTGATATCATGGTCTTCTAGAATATTAAACTGCTTTTTTAATTTAGAAAAAGTGATAGGACAGCTTGTATTGGATTTGTTTGGGGAGGGATTACCCAGCATTCCCAAATAGAAAGATAAATTTCTCCACTTTTATTTTCTTATGCTTGTCTATTCCTGTCCTCTTGTGTTTATATACTTCATGTCATGGTGACTAGGGCATTATTTCTTTTAACTTTTGTTATTATAATCTAGTATATTCAGATATTTCCAATTTTGCTATATAATCTTCAAAGTGATCATTTTAATGGGTACAAGTATTCTTCTATGTGGGTGACATCATTTACCAAAAGAAAGATATTTCTTCCTTTAAGTAGATGTTATTGCTTTTTTCTGACCATCCAAGTAATACATTATACAGAGTTTAGAAAATACAGAGAGGAAATAGAAAAAAGTTAAGATCAATAGGAATCCCATTACTCAGAAATTTTACTGTGTGTGTATATGTGTTTAGTTTTTTCTGTATTTTCTGCAACATAAGGAGGCTCATACTATAAATACTTTCCAAAAAGCTTTACTTTTTATGGCTGTAAAAAAGAGCATATAAAGAGCTATGAGGGAACTTCCAGGACTGACAATAATGTGTGTATGAAGAGAACTGGTTTACATAGATATATGCATTTGCAAAAGCTTAGAGAATGTAGGCTTAAGATGTAGGCATTTTATTATATGTTAGTTTACTGTCAAAAGGAAAAACATAAACAAATCCTGAAACTTTGAATCACAGTTAATGATATACATGCTGAAGCCTTTGTGGGGAAGTATAGAGGTGTTTTAATTTATTTAGAAATGTTTCAGAAAAGATAAGATGGATTAATGAGTAGATACAGGGACAAACAGGAACGTGATAAAACAAGGAAAGCTAATGGTAAAGTCTAGGAGGTAGGTATCCAGAGTTCACTGTACAACGTTTTCAGTGTTTATGTATTTTTGACATTTTTCATGACAATAAAACAATGAATGAGCAAGTAGGTTCCCTTCCCTCCACCCCACACTCTCACCCACACACCTGGCACATTTCACGTAATGCATGATTATCTGTTAGCCTAATTGCATGGAGGCCCTGTATATTTCCATTGGTTGGGTAGTAGTATATTCATTCACTCTTGGTTTTGGGTGGTTTTATTTTTTATTGAAGTAAAATACATATGACATAAAGTTTACCATTTTAATAATTTGGAATTCAGTGACAGTAAGAACATTCCTATTGTTACGAAACCATAACCACCATCCAAATCCAGAACTTTTCCATTTTCCCAACTGATATTTCATTCCCATTAAACAATGATTTCCCATTGCCTCTTCTTCCCTTTCCTGGCAACAATGGCTCTACTTTCTGTAACCAAATGGTAGACTACATTGGGTACCTCAACTCAGGAGAATCATATGGTTTATATCCTTTTGTAAGTGGTTTATTTCATTTAGCATAATGTCCCCAGTGTTCATCCATGTTGTAGTATATGTCCTTTTAAAGACTTAGTAATATTCCATTAGATAGATATCCCACTTGTTCTTTGCTGGTATATAAGAAAGCAATTGAGTTTTGTATTTTAATCTGGTATCCTGCAGACTTTGCCATAATAACTAATAAGTTCCAGGAATTTTTTTGTTGATTCTTTAGGATTTCCTGCATACTTATGTCATCTACAGATAGAGTATTGTTTCTTCCTTCATATTTTTTTATTTCCTTTTCTTCTCTTACTCCATTAGCTATGATTTCCAGTATGCTTTTGAACAGGAGTGATGAGAGAAGACATCATTATTTCACGCCCAATCTTAAAGGAAAGCTGCTCATTTTGACCCTTATCTATGGTGTTATCTGTACAGTTTGTGGATATTCTTTATCAAGTTAAGGAGCATCCCTCATCTGTTTCTAGTTTACTAGGATGAATGCTTGGGTTATTGATTTTAGATGTTTATCCCTTTCTAATAAATTTAATTAATACTATAAATTTCCCTCCATGCATTATTTTCACTGCATCCCACAGATCTTGAAAAGTTGTATTTTTATTTCCATTTAATTTACAATATTTTCAAATTTCTTTTGAGACTTCCTTGATGCGTGTATCATTTTGAAGTGTGTCATTGAATCCCAAAGTATTTGGGGATTTTTCCAATCATCTTTCTTTTATTTCTCTTAGTATATTTCCATTGTCTGATAGCATACATTATATGATCTCTATTCTTTTAATGTGTTGAAGTGTTTTATAGCCAAAAATGTGGACTCTCTTGGTGAATGTTCCATGTGAGCTTGAGAAGAATTCATAGTCTGCTATTGTCAAATGGATTAACCTGTAATGTAGACCCAGCTGATCAACAATGGTGCCATTCAATTTAACTATATTCTCACTCATTCTCTTACTGTCAATTCTGATAGAGGGGCATCAAAGTGTCCAACTATAATATTGAGTTTGTTTCTTCTTGAAGCACTATCCATTTTGCCTCACGTATTTTGTTTTCCTGTTTCCATTTGAAATGTGAAAAATAGAATCTAATCTAAATTTCTTCTTTTTAATTACAAATGATGCTGAGTTTTATATGTAGCACTAGTTTGTTTTTCAGTATGTTCTTTATTTAATGTTCTTTTGTAGATTTTGTTTTTGTTTTGACAGACTATGTCTAGATGTAGGTTTCCTTCCATTTACTCCACTTGGGATTTGATCCATCCTTCTAATCAGCAAGGAAAATTTTTATTCTTTGGCTTTCATATCTATTCTCTTTGTGTGTGTGTGTGTGTGTGTGTTTGCCCTTTCTAGTTGGGCTTTACATTTTGGTATATAAGTCACCACAATTTCAGTTCGTTTTTTCACTGTCTCAATTGATTTTAATTCTGCTTTTATATCTTTTGTTTCCTTGCTATCGTTTTTTAGTGTATTAATTAAAAGCACAGGCTGGGGAATGAAATTGTCAGAGCTGGAGTCCTGGCTCCAACACTTAACCAGGTGGGTGAACTTGAACAAATTCCCTTAACCCCTCTCAGTTTCCACAATTATAAAATATGGATAATAATAATAATAGACCATATTTGTGGTATTCTTGGAAAGATTAAATGAGCTAATGCATGCAGAAGTACTTAGGATATACATGAGGGAAAATGGATAGTGCTTTTTGTTGAAAGCATTAAGTGGATATTATCAATTTCTGTGTGTCGTTGTTATCATCATCATCATCACTCTTAGATCATCCATCTCATTTTTTCTCATCTTGCCATTTCATTTCAGCCTATTTTCTCCTTATGACTTTTTCCCCCCTATTTCAAAAGAAATGATGTTTGTGAGGGCTTATTTTTATTTTATTTTATTTGCACCTTATTAAGGATACCAAACAGTTTCCCAAAACTGGTTTCCAGTTCCACATTAAGCAAGTTTAAGAGATATACTCTTCAGGCCAATTTCCATATTATGTTGCTTTATATCGCAATAGTTTTTCACTGGTTACAGTTTTTGTTTGTCTTCTTTTGTTTTCTCCATCCTTCAAGATCAATCTGTGCTCTGTGTCTACAAAGATGGTGCTTGAATTGCCCCTGACCCCACTATTGGCCCACTTTGTGATGACATCTTTCCTTCTCTCTTGCAGTGACATGCATAGCTCCCACTCGATTTCTAGGTAACTTTCCCCTCTAACATGTCTACTGTGAGGACTGCATCACCTTCTTCCATGCCTTACTCAACTGAAGTAGCATAAAAGAAACCATAATTTCCAGTATGCATTGTTATTGTGCATTATATATATTTTATTATGTATTATTGTTATGGCCTAATAATGGGGGACAAGAGTGTGAAGAGAGAGTTCTTCCAGAATAGTAGCTGGCATGCAGATGAACAGCTGCCTAATTTTCTGTATATATATAACCTGTATCTCTGTGTTTGGGGGCAATCATGGGGGGAAAGACCCAGTGGACTCTTGTGTCTTTCTTTCTTTCTTTCTTTCTTATTTATTTATTTATTTAGTTGTGTATGGACTCAGTGCCTTTATTCATTTTTGTGTGGTGCTAGGATCGAACCCAGTGTCTCACACTTGGCAGGCAAGTGCTCTCCCACTGAGCTACAACTCCAGCCCCTCTCTTGTCTTTCTTCAATTCCTTGATTGATTTCCGTATTAGTTTTCCATGACTTAACAAATACCTGAGATAATCAACTTTCTAAAAAGGAAAGGTTTATTTTGGCTCAAGGTTTTGGAGTTTTCAGTCCACGGTCAGTTGGCTCCTTTGCTTTGGGCCTGGGCTGAAGTTCACCATCAGGGCGGGAGTTCATGATAGAGCAAAGCTGCTCCCTCAGGGCAGTAGGAAGCAAAGAGTAAGTAAAAGGAGTATTGGGGCCCTTCAAGGGCATGGTCTAACTTCCTTCCAGGAGGCACTGCCTGCTAAAGGTTCCACCACCTACCAAAAGGCCGTGAGTTGAGGACCAAACATTCAGCAGATGGTTCTCAGGGGGACACTCACCCAAACCATAGCGTTTTCTCAACCTAGCTCTTCTGCTTTCTACTTAGAAGGGACTCTGCCCAGATTCTTTCAGTTGTTGTTTATAATAACATCATTTCTTCTCCTATTGCAAGTATTTTTTTAGTGGAAAATTGGGAAGCTCCTAGCCAGAACCCACTTGACTCAAAGGTCTGCTTTACAGGGCTAAGAATGCAATCTCTTTACGTAACAGCTTTATTGAGATATATTTTACATACCATAAAACCCACCCACTTACATCTGCAAATCAATGATTTTTAGTAAATCTTACCTAGCTGTGTGCCCATCGCTGTAATCCAGGTTTAAAGTATTTGCCTAACCCCTATAAAACCCTTCGTGACTGTTTTCAATTAACTGCAGTTCCTTTGTTAGCCCCAGCCTCTGTATAGCTCTGTCTTTTCTAAATATTTCATATACATGGAATTAATTCATTTATGGCCTCTTGTGTGTGACTTTGATTGCACTTTCCTATAACCATTGTTAAACTCTTTTTCAAAATATTTTCTTAGTTGTTGTTGGACCTTTTTTTAAAATTTTATTTCTTTATATGTGATGCTGAAAATCAAACCCAGTGCCTCACACGTAGTAGTAGGCTAGTGCTCTACCACTGAGCTACTACCCCAGCCCCATTGTTAAACTCTTGAAATGCCTTTTTTAGCTTTTCCACGAGGGCCTACAGTTAAAATTTTAAATGTGAGAGCTCAGAAAAGCCTTCCCTAATTTCGTGGGATGTTGCTTTCTGAGCTTTTCATGGTGCAGGATCTCGGGGGGTAAATAGATCTCTCAGGTAATTGCTGGAGAAACTGTGGTGGGGAGTATGCTCCAAGGAAAGCAAGCAGCTTGGGGGACTCTCCCAAGGTTGGGTCATATCATCCGTCATGGATCCTTGTTGGTCAATGAGGGATTTATTTTTCTCTTTATTCACCTATTTACCTCTGAAAAATCTTTTATGTCTCATTTGAAAAGTTTACCTTATTCTCCAAGTAAAGGAGAGGATAAAAGAGCTGGAGTGAAGGAGATCATAGAAATCATTTATCTTCTACTATTCCTACTTCTCCCCTTCCCACCCTTGCACCTGAACTAGAGTCTGACGTACAAACACAATGCAGAGAAAACAAGAGTCATTATTCTGATGAGAACCAAAGAGACCTAGAGCTAAATGTTACCAAGTGCCTTTCTGTGTGCCTTGAGCTATGCTAAATGCTTGACACATATTTTATTGACTCTCTATAGTGATTTTCTATACTCCACATATAATCAGGCCCATTTTACAGACGCGCAATTGGTAAACTTGGACAAGGTCACGTGGCTGGTAAATCCACTTGCCACGGTTAATTTAAATATTTTCTTTGTCCTAAATGTTACTGAATCAAGCCACAAATTAGCTCCAGCTCAACATCATCAAGGAAGGGTGAAAGTGCTTCACTGATTCATGATTTTTCTTGTAAAAATGATTTTCTTAAAGAAAAATAATTGAAAAGTACATTTTGTTCCTGGTACCCTGTCATGGGTATTTTAGTTTTCAAAAATACTTTCTCTTGTTTATTCACCTGCTTTTATCTTTTTACTTCATTTCCATAATGGTATATACCCATGTTTATCTGCCATTGCTTCTTAAAAACATTTTCTATGGTAATCTTAGTTTTTGCAATGATCACTTTAATGACTGAAAAACATTCCATCCATTTCATAAGACACAATTTTTACAAGTCTCCCAATGTAGGACATGTAAGTTATTTCTTTGCCATCACAGATGGTGTTGAATACTCATGTATACAGATTATTTTCATTGTGAATTGTTTCCTTGTGATAAATCCCCAGAAACGGGATTTCTGTCTTAGAGGAGAGGACATTTTTAGCTCTGTAAGCATAGTGCCAGATTGCTTTCTAAAAGTGTACCAGATTGACTTCTAGGTAAAGCTGCAGGGTGACGTAGAAAAACAGAAGCTCCCTTCTTTTAATATCTAATGCAATTGACAACAAATCGATCCTAAAAATTCCCCAGAAATAAGCAAAGAAGTTATGGACAGAGAGAAAAAAAATTGGGGTATGATGCATCTCTCAGTCCAGAACCTGCCACCTCAATGACCTGCTAACGGTATTATAGAGAGGAAAGCAGGTGGATTATTCTCACTGGTAATCACCAATGTGAAGGACAGAGGACTGTTATGGTGACTGGGCAGCTACAAAAGATCTAAGAGAACCCTCAATCACAGAAGCCCTTGCATAATGCTGTAGCACCTCAGTGGGGGCCAGACAGACTACTACAATTTGCATCTTCCAGAATCCTGTGCTGGATGGGGATGAGAGTTGAATCCTACAGGACTAAAGCACCCATTGCTAGCTAGAATGGGAGTGAGATGGGCTCATAGTTTAGGGAAGTAGACCAAATTTCAGAGAAAGACCGAAGAGCCCAAATGTCCCAGGAATGGCAGCTATCTCTTTTTACTCCATCCTTGCAGTCTCAGGCTAGGAGAAAGAAAGCCACATGCTGGTGCTTGAATTGTGGCCAAGAAATAGTAGGATAAACTAGTCCCAGATATTGTTGAGTAAATGTAGGAAAATTTTACTTGATTATATCTAAGTAAGAATGGTATGGTGTTTGCGCAAATGAGAGAGACAGAGAGAATGTCTAATAGGAAAAACAATCCAAAGACCAGTAGAGTAGAGGAAGGGAGTAGGGGAGAGAGAAGGAAAGGAAAAGGGGAGGTACTAGGGAAAGAAATGGAGCATATTATGTGCACATGTGAATATATCACAATGAACCCACTATTATGTATAGTTATAATGCACTAATAAAAACATAATTTGAAAGAAAATATAATCCAAGAAACAGAAAATATTTCTGTTGAATAGTATGGTATGCTTATAAAAAATAGGTATGCAGATTAATTGAATAGAATTGAAAGTTTAAAAAAACGCTCATATTTATTTGACTTGAATTTTGACAATGGTACCAAGATAATTAAATGAGAAAAGAATAATCTTTTCAACAAAGGGTGTTAGAACAACTGAATTACATATGTAAAGGAATGAATTTGGACCTCTACTTTACATCATGACCAAAAATGTACTCAAAATATATCAAAGGCATAAATCTAAGGGTTAAAACTATGCAATTCTTAGAAGAAAACAGTGCAATTTTTTCCAACTTTGGATTAGGCAGTGATTTCTTAGGACACTAAAATCAACATCAAAAAAGAAAAAAAATAGAAAAAATGATCAAAATTAGGGACTTTTGTATTTCAAAGGACAATTTCAAATAAAAAGATAATCAAGAATGGGTGATTTTTATATCAAATTCTGTATCTTATGAGGGATTCATATGTAGATTATATAAAGAAGTATTTCAACTTGAAAAGACAAATAACCTGATTTGAAAATGGGCAAAATACCTGAATAGACAATTCTCCAAGGAAGACATACAAAGGGCCAATAAGCATGTGGCAAGATGCACAACATTATTAACTATCAGGAAAATTAAAATTAAAACTAAAATGAGATGCTACTTTACAACAGCTAGGATGGGTATAATAAAAAGACAGTAAACAAGTGTTGGTAAGGACATAGGAAAACTGGAACCCTCACATACTACAATGGGGATTTAAAGTGGTGCAGCAATCTTAGAAAAGAGCATTTGGCATTTTCTCAAAATTAAACAGAATCCAAATGTCCATCAACTGATGACTGGTTAAATAAAATACGATATATCCACGTAATAGAGTACTGCCTGGCAATAAAAAGTAGCGAAGTGTTGTATATATGCTTACAACATGGATGAACCTTAAGAATATTGTGATAATTGAAAGAAGCCAGTCACGAAAAGAACACATGTCGTGTGATGTATTTATATTAAGTGTGCAGAACAGGTAAATCTATAAGGAGTGAAAGTAGATGAAGTGGTTGTCTAGTGCAGGGCAGCAGAGGATAGTGACATGGCTCCCCAGAATCAAAGCCTCTCAGCCAGCCTACTGGTCCAAGGCAAGCACGAGCGGCCTCTTGGAGCCCCACATTGCCTGGTGGGGCTGAGGCTCAACTCTGATCCCACAACCTCAACTCCCACTTCCTAACCTGCCAGAAGAACACGGAAGTGGGGCAGAGTTGGATGAGAGTTGGGACTCACGAATTGACCAATAGCAGGTAGTACATTTCCAAACCCTAATTAGCATAAGTTTGGACCAATAGCATTGGTCGTTTTTTCAAACCCTGATTAGCATAAGTTTGGACCAACAGCAGTGACCCAAGTGCTATATAAACCGCTAGACTAGCACATTTGGGAGGCAAAAGGGTGCTATCATATCCCTCTTTCCCCTGCAAGAATTCTGTTTCTTTTCTTCAGTAAATCCTACTCTTAAACAATTGCTGATCCTGGTCTGTAGATTTCATTCTTCAAATTCACAAGACAAGAACCCCGGAAGAAGAAATTGATGGTGAGCCCTTGGGGTCTGCTGCCACACTGGAGGGCATGGCCCACATTTCTCAGCTACCCAGACCTATGGTTTATGGTTTATGCAGAACCACCTGCCCGCAGAAGCAGTGAATCAAGTTTCATCTCAAAACTTGGTTGATGGCTGAGAATTATGAGGTTTCTTTTTGGTGCAGTGAAAGCTCTACCATGTATTGTAGTCATTATTTCACAAGTCTTTGGATGTTTATCATACCCCACATACAGAAACTTTTAGTAAACCATTGAATTCTATATTTGAAAGATTTCAATTATGTGGGATGTGAATTATATTTCAATAAAGCTCAAAAAATTTGTAAGGGGTGATAAAAGAGGGACTGAAGAATCAAAGAAAGTGAGAATCAAATAATGCTGTTGATGATCTAGTAAGTAAATTATAACCAGTGAGAAATAAAATATACAAGGTTAGCCCTCTAATAAATGGCTAGAGGAAAAGTTTGATAGAATTATATAGGCTATGGAAGAAAATGATAAAAGCAGTGAAACAGACTATGGTTAATATGGAGATGAAAAAAATGCTAATTCCTTGAGTTTCAAACACAATAATTACAAGAGACACTATACACAAATATATAAATATATAAATTTTTCCTAAAATTAAGAACTGTTTATATAAATTGTAGGGGTATCCTGTGTTCCAAGAAAAACTGATACAGAATAATTGACCAAAAGACAACTTAATTAAATTATTAGATTTTTCAGGTTAAAATAGATTTCATCAGGCAACTAGATTTTAAAAAAGAAAGAGTCAAAAGAAAAATATTTGACAGGCCTCAACTTCTGCTCATAACTTAAAATGCAACAAAACAGAATGATTTATGCAAAATTCAGAGAGAAAGAAAATGTGACATGAATATTACTTTCAGCCAAATCTCTGTTAAAATATAACAGCAGCAGCCAGAATTCTCAAATGTGTAAAGACTGAGAGAAGTGAGCAGCAATAAGCCTCTTATTGGAAAAAAAATTAAATCAGTCAACTAAAGAATTAGTCAAAACAAAGAACTCTGATATGTTCTGTTAAAAGGTCTGAGTCTGAGCACTGAATTAATTAAATACTGTATAGACCTAAAACAAAGGAATGGGAGAATTAAGGTTGCAAGCAAAACATGAATGTTGTAAACCCTGACAAAGAAGAAATTGTGCATTAATAACAAGAACTAGGGAAGGAAAGGAAGGAAGAGGGAGTGTTGACCACTTCACCGTTCATAAAGGAATCGATAAAACTGGCCTAAAATTGAATCATGTGTACTTAATGAATGAAATTATATGATGTCAGGATTTGCTTTTAAAAGGTTCAGACAAAGAAAGAAGGGAAGAGAAAGGGGATGAAGAAGGAAGAAGATGAATATGGTGGCCCTTGGTAAAGTGTAAATAGATGAGGCAAGAATTGCAAAACATTAATCATTGAAGCAGGAGAATGACACTTGATGGGGTATTATACCATTCTCTTTATTTTTGTGCATTTTAATATTTTCACAATAAAAAGGTAAAAAAAAAAAACACAGTAACAAAATCAAACTAAATGATTTTTTAAAAGCATAATGACTTTAACTCCGCAAAGGCTTGAAAAATTTTTTTTAATTAAGAAACACCTTTTAGGAACTGATATCCTGATAGTGAATAATGGTGTGTCTGAAGTTCAGTGGAGCCTTCTGCTTCATTCCAATCTTTCCTTCTGCTACATTTAAGTGAAATTAAATTTCACATCTTTATCTAAAATTTTGTCACATTTCCATGCTTATAAAATACTTCCCTCTCATCTTTCTGTCCTTCCATCTTCAACATGTTAGTGTGCCTAAGAAGAGAGCCAAAGGATTGCCATCAAGAGTTATTTCTGGATGTGGAATTTGGAGTGATTTATTGCCTTTTTTGTTTGTTTGTTTGTTTGTTTTCTTTTTTAGTTCTTGCTATTTACATTATTTTAAAAAAATAATTTAGTAACTTGCATGGTCAATACTTATTTTTAAATAAAAATTGCCACTCTTTAAAAAGTGTTGCTTCAGTTTGTACAGGTGACAACAATGTGGAAGTTTGACCACAGTTAGACCAACACTGGTCGTTACACGTTTTGATTGTTAAAGCTGAGGTACATCAACATGTGAAATGGGAACCCTTGGCAAACTAATGTCCTGTTCTGTTTCTTTGGATCCAGGAAGCATCTATGATTTTTATTTCTTCAAACAAGGTAGTGGACATTGGGAAGCCTGGACAGAGTACATCACCAAAGAGGAGGAAATTATCCCTGCCGGTGCAAAGGTAAAAGAAAAGCATTGGTTACAGAACTGTGTTTCCAGAATTACCCAGACATCCCCTTGGGTGGAGGAATTAGCAGTTCTTTGTGGGCAATTTGTAAAGCTTCCTTCAGTAAAAGATTCCAACATGAGCTGGATTAAGCCTCAAGAAAGCACGGACTTTAGAACCAGAGAGACCTATGCTCCTTACTCAGCCTTCACTCTCTGCCTGCCTTTATTCAACTATAAAATGGAATTAAAAAAAATATTTAAACGATTGCAAAGTTTGAAGGCAAAATGCAGGAGCATGTGGCACCTACTAGGGGTTAGATGAATATTTGTTGCTATTCTCATTGTTGTTGTTACCAATAATACCATGTGGTCCACCTCTCAATCACCACAGCTCCCCCAAAAAATCTTTAAAATCTTTAAAAACAGATTTTCAATTTTCTTGATCATCAGAAAAGTAGGTTCTTCATTAATAGAATTTTTTTTCTAGGTAGTAGATAATTTACCTATAACCCCTGTTCATTTCATGCCTATGGAAACTTTGTAAAGATGTGCACTTTCATGCCTATTGGTGGCATCTAGTGGATGTAATTTATCATTCTGGGGTGTATGCAGATCTTTCAGATCCTGGGTGCAGTGGTGGGCTATGGATGGGAAACTGGGAACATGGACAACCCAGGTAAAATCCAAGTGGGACAAACCACGCTCAACATGTTAAGGATGCCTTAAATGGGCGAGTGTGTGCCGGCTCCAGGACAGAGCTTGGGCACCTGAACTCCAGGGATTTGAAATCTTGCTGAGTTCATACAGACAAGAGTCCAGTGTAGAAAATAATTTCAATTCTTCTGGGAATTTTCCCTTGTCAAACTATCGATGTGGTCCCTGAAAATAAAATGCTATGAAACCAAATATGTTTTAAATTTCCAGTCTTGATTGCAAAACAGGAATCTTGGACCTGGTTCTGCATTGAGCTTTGCTTTCTAGCTAAGTAGCTTCCATCCAGTTAGCCAGCTTTCTTGGACCTCAGTTTTTTCATCTACATTATTATAACCCCTGCTTCAGAGGGTTAACTGGGAAGACTTCTGCGGGTAATGCAGACCAGATATCCAGAGTTTAACACCTGTGATTTCTCTTCTCCACTTTAACCATCTTGCCCCATCTTCTCTTTTTCCTTTGGCCAAATTACTTCTCAAAAGAAGCCAAGCTTTTGTCTACAAAGGCTTCCAAATTGCATAGACTTGGGTGGCATAAGTCTACACTAGTTTGTCTTTTGAGAGAGCACCATTTACACGAACCACAGTGTGAAGGGTACTCCCCAGAGTCATATAGCAGAGCTGCCCAAGCCACGAATCCCTTTCAGCCCAGACATACAAAGAGACTTCCACGTATAACATGCATCTCCCTACCTCCTCTTCTGCCCCCAGGAGGGACTAGATGTGGTCAAATGACCAATGACAGGGTTCGGGCTCAGAGAAGCTAAACTGAGGTAAGATGTTCTACCCAAACGGGGATTCCAGAAGCCCAAGATGAAGCCCTCAGAGTCCACTTGGGACTCTGTAGTCTTTGAAATCACAAGCTGGAATCTGAACCCCTGAATTTCTACTTTTTTCAGGCAAATTACAGAAGGGTTCTTGGGCCTCAGTTTCCTCATCTACAAAACAAGGACAATAATTCTCATCTTTATGTGCAGGGTCTTATTTAATATCAAACCAACCCTGTGTATTATCTCCCTTTCAAAGATGAAGAAACAGAGGACACTAAAGAGGTTAAATACTCAAGGTCATAAAGATACTAAGGGACAGAGCTAAAATTCAAACCCAGGTCCTAGCATGCCAAGTCTCAGCTCCCTGGACCTGGGGCCAAGATTCTCCCTGTCTTTGTGGTACAGGTCTCTGAACTCATCATCCCCACAATGGAGACGGCACGGCAGTCCTTCTTCTTGAAAACCTACCTGCACCATGAAATTCCGATGCTATTTGTGGGTCCCACCGGCACTGGCAAATCAGCCATCACGAATAACTTCCTCCTCCACCTTCCCAAAAATACCTACCTGCCCAACTGTATCAATTTCTCTGCCAGAACTTCAGCCAATCAAACCCAGGATATCATCATGTCCAAGCTGGATCGACGGCGGAAGGGCCTTTTCGGGCCTCCCTTGGGGAAGAAAGCGGTGGTGTTTGTGGGTAAGGACATATTCGGTTCTTCACCTCAGGTGGCAGCAAACCAAGGCTTCCCTTTGAGGGGCCACTGTATGGTCTTTTCACTTTCTCAAGGAGATAAAAAATGTCTGGTTTGTATAATTTAGTATTCCCTCCCTTTTTCCTTCCCTACTCCCTACCTTCCTCCCCTCCTTGTAGAGAGCAGTAGTTCTAGAAGGAGCTGTGGTATTTGCCCTATGACATGTCTAGAAGTGACATACACTTTGAGACAAACCCCTTGTTCCATTTTGTGTCAGATAACTTATGTTACCAGTAAATGAACTAATAGTTGTTAAATAAATATTTGTGAAATAAGAACACTGAATTTTTTCAGAGCTATATTTGTTTACAAAACTCTTCTTCATTTATTTTATTTGAGCCTTATAACCCTGTGAAGTTAGTAATCATCATCATAATTTTACTAGACTGTTAATTGAGGCTCCAGGGGGTTAAATTTCCTGTTCAAGATTAAACACCTAGAAAATTCTGGAGCCATGATCCAAACCCAGGTTTCTCGGTGCCAAACACATTTTTTGTGTCTGCTGATTCAAAGGGTTCTAGAATACGCTACTCTTCTGTGTTATCTCATGTCCTTTCTAAAACTCACGTTGCATGTATTTATATTCTTGCCAACTAACATCAATTCCTTAAAGGGCCGAGATCCTTTTTTTTTCTTCTTGTTTTTGGGTGCTGGGGATGGACCCCAGGGCCTCATACCTGCTAGACAAGTGCTTTTCCACTGAACTACATCCCCAGCCCATTTCTGTCTTATTTTCCCTTTCTTTTCTTTCTTGCATCTCAGTCTCCCTCCCTAATTTTTTTTGGGGGGAGGGTACTAGAGATTAAACCCTGGGGAACTTTACTGCTGAGCCACATCCCCAGCCTTTTTTATTTTATTTTAAGACAGAGTCTCACTGAGTTGCTTAGAGCCTCTCTAAGTTGCCAAGGCTGGCCTCAAACTTGCAATCCTCCTGCCTCAACCTTCTGAGTTGCAGGGATTATAGGTGTGTGCTGTGGTCACCAGTTTCTCCCTCCCTATTTTTTTTTTTTTTTTTTTTTGAGGGCACTGGGGATTGAACTCAGGGACACTGGACCACTGATCCACATCCCCAGCCCTTTTTTGTACTTTTTATTTAGAGACAGAGTCTCACTGAGTTGCTTAGTGCCTTGCTCTTTTGCTGAGGCCAGCTTTGAACTTGCGATCCTCCTGCCTCAGCCTCCCAAGACGCTGGGATTACAGGCGTGTGTCACCACAACAGGCCCTCCCTATTTTTATGGTGTATCAAAAACGGTTTAAGCTTTGCAGCTAAACATATCTGGATTCAAATATTACTTTTTAACTGGGGCATAGTGTAACTTAACCTCCCTGACCCTGGTCAGTTCCTCACTGTTACACTGAGGTAATACTATCTTCCTTTAAAGTCGTTATTTGGATTAGATGAGATCATGTATGTAAAATTCCTAAAATGTTACCTGACACAAACTGGGCATTCTACTAGTGTTTGTTGAGGAAACATTTTAAAAGCTTCTGTCTGACTGAGTGGCTCCTGTGTGCCAAAATTGAGCAATATGCTGTTGGAGAAAATGTCTTCCCTGCCCTCACAGAAGCCCTTAGTCTACTCTTGCCATTTTGATTTCACTCATCAAAAAATCTTTGCTCCCATTGGAGTTCAACTATCATTACCTGTTGGTCAAATTAAGTTGTCTACTGGGGACTGTGTCGTAACTCAGTGGTAAAGTGTGTGCTTAGAATGTGCAAGACCCTGGGTTCAATTTCCAGCACCACAAAAAAAAAAAAAAAGTATATATAAATTAGCTGGGCATGGTGGTAACTGCCTGTCCGCTACTTGGGAGGCTGAGGCAGGAGGATTGTTTGAGCTCAGAATTTGAAGGCCAGGCTGGGCAATATAGCAAAACCCTATCTCAAAATCAAAACAAAACAAAATAAACAAAAAACCTGTTGGCTGGGTGTTTGACTATCTTCCTTACCCTCATATCTCCAGCAATTAACAAAATGTCTAACATGTAGTAGACAATCGGTATATTTTGGTTGAGAAAAATGGGAAAAATTAAGTACCTGTTTGCTGATGCCAGTCTTGTAACCATAATGGGCAGAAATTTCAACAAGGCAGGAGAGTGCAGAACCCAGGAAAGCCCTTCCCATCTGGCGAGGATGTCTAGTGACCGAGCCCTGCCTGGAGGGGGAATGGGACAGTTGGGCATCAATTTTCCTATGGAGGGAATTGTCATCTGTCACCTCCTCTGAGAGAAGAGGACCCACAGACTTAATCATGTGTGGCTGTGCTTCTTTCTATAGATGACCTCAACATGCCGGCCAAAGAGGTGTACGGGGCCCAGCCCCCCATCGAGCTCCTGAGACAGTGGATTGACCACAGTTACTGGTTTGACAAGAAAGACACGACCAGGCTGGACATTGTAGATGTGCTGCTTGTGACAGCCATGGGCCCTCCTGGAGGAGGAAGGAATGACATCACTGGTATGTGACAGGAGGAGCTCATTCCTACCCCACAGCAGAGGTGGCCTTTGTGACTGGAGGGTTGGTACAGGGCACTCTGCCCTGGGAGAGCAGGGAGCACACTGCTGGAGGGGTTTGGGTCAGCTCTAGACTTCATATTGTGAGAAGTAGGGTGTGTGAAATGGGATGGGAGGTGACAACAGGAAGTCATCCCTAGGTGCTGAAGACACAGAAGGTGTCATATGAAAGGGAGAGGTCAGCATGCGGAAAGTTCCAGGAGGGAGGCTAGATACGACGTCACTTAGGGGTGCATGATAGAGTCCCCTTAGGGAATTGTTACAGTTCTTCAGGTTGCCAAAGACACAAATCTAAACAAAGTGGCCAAAGCAAAATATATAATAGTATATATAGCAGATAAATTTGTAAAATTTCCCCATCATCTAACAGTTCAGAAATGATGCTGCTTCAGGCGCCACTTGATCCATCCACTTCTATGTTTCTGTACTTTGATGTACATCTTTGGTTAAGAAATTCATTCCAAGCTGGGCATGGTGGCACACACCTGTAATCCCAGCACTTGGGAGGCTGAGGCAGGAGGATCACCAGTTCAAAGCCAGCCTCAGCAATAGTGAGGAACTTAGCAACTCAGTGAGACCCCGTCTCTAATAAAATGCAAAAAAAAAAGGGGGAGGCTGTGAGCCAGTGGTCAAGTGCCCCTGAGTTCTAGCTCCAGAACCAAAAAAAAAAAAAAAAAAAAAAAAAAAACAGAAAGAAAGAAAGAAAGAAATTCCATTTCCAGACATGGATTCTGTGACTTTGGACAAATCTCTCTTCTCTGGCTCTCAGCTTTCGTATCTGTAAAATAAGGGAAATGGAGAGGATGATCTCATCTGGGTGCCCAGACCATCCCCTTCCACCTCAAGTGTAGAGTTGAGGGATACTTTTGCTTTGGGTTTGGCTATGGTGGGATCTAAGGAACCTGGCACTCATAAACTCAGCACTAGTGAGAAGGAAGGCGCTTGGTGTATTACTTTTTTCTATTTAAGATTTAGCTGTTCAAAAAGAAATATATTTCCAGCCTATACAGCAGTGGACAGTTTTCAGCCATGATCTTTGGGAAAAGACCAATAATAAAATCCAGTGCCCAACACTTGCCAGGAACACATCCATAGTACATGAAATTAGGTGTATTAATTGGCCACGGCGAGGGTATCCTTGTACCAAGGAGAGCCGTGGGAGTGCCTGGTGAGAGGGCACTAAATGGGCTTGAGGGCAGTAGGGAAGCAGGGACCCTGTTCTGGGTTGGGTTCTCCCTGGAAGTGGACGCAATCTGATGAGTAGCTTATCTAAGAGTCAGGAGGAATGAAGACGAGGTAGAGATGTCACTTGGTGAAGAAACAAAGCCACGTGAGCCGTGAGGGAGGAGGTTTGGCCACATCCCTGATTGGCAGAGCAATCTTGTCTCTATCATATTCCACCCAGTTGTAGAGCGATCACAGCTGATTGTTGAAGAAACTGTGTTCAGCAGAGAACCAGCTGCCTAGCTGAGAATTAGCAGTGGCTGGGACTGAGATGGGGAAACTGAGGATCGAGGCAATATAGTACGGTGTTGAGAGCATGTTTGGCATGGGTCTGTGTTTGCATAACACTGAGCAAACATAAATAAACATTAAGTACTATTTTTATCCGTATCATCAAAAGGTTAAGTGACTTCCTCAGGTTCACATAGCTAACAATGGTCCCATATCAACAATATATAAAATATTATTCTACCCCCTTTAAAAAAGCAAACTGACATCATTACCCTGAGTACAAGAAAAGACACAAATGGTGTGACTCTACTTTGTGTACAACCAGAGATATGAAAAATTGTGCTCTATGTGTGTAATGTGAATTGTAATGCATTCTGCTGTCATATATAACAAATTAAAATTTAAAAATGAAAAAGAATAAAATAAAAATTAAAAAAATAAAAAACCAAAACCTACATATGTTAGTGTATATATGTATAGGCAGATAATATACTTTGTGTGTAGGTTGTGTATACACATGCAAACTATATATTCACACACACAATATATATATATGAAAAACTAAAGAAGAATTTTGAGGAAATGACAGCAGCAATGGCAACTCAGGTTTTGAATCTTCCCAAATCCCCACATAATACAGATAATGAGACAACAAAACCTCTTATGCTGATAAAAGGAAAATTCTTACCAACATACAAGGACACAGAAACTATTATTGCCACAAACCCTTTCTTAGTAATCTCCTAGAAAATGATTTTCAAACAATCCAAAACGATTACAGAGAGATCAATGAAACCACTGGGAGTAGGCATAAAACACAGGATTACTTGTTCAACTAAGACTAAATGGGAGAGATTATAAGATGTATGGGAGAACAATGGAGGGGTCATCAGGAGAACGCTTACAAAAAGTTACTATTGCTAGGTATCATAAATGGCACTGGTGCCTGGCGCAGTGGCGCATGCCTGGAATTCCAGCGGCTCCGGATGCTGAGGCAGGAGGATCTCGAGTTCAAAGCCAGCCTCAGCCACTTAGTGGCTCAGATGCTAAGCAACTCAGTAAGACCTTGTCTCTGAATAAAATACCAAAAAAACGGGCTGAAAATGTGGCTCAGTGGTTAAGTGCCCTGAGTTCAATCCCTGGTACCAAAAAAAAACCAAACAAAAAAATGGCAGTAATGGTATATTCTTATTCTAAGGGCGTTATGTATACCAAGTGAGATCATGCAAATGATCAATTTGCATTTTTCTGTTTTTCTTATCCCATGTGTCCTGGAGTCTCAGCATAGAAGGGAAAAAAATCAATATTTAATAGACAAGAAGTTAAGCCAGTGCCCTGTGGTCTTAGACTTGAATTGGACATGCAGTAATAATTTATCAGGTCCCCTGATAGCCACTGAAAGGGTCTAGGAATAATGATCAACTCACTAACAACAAGCAGGCTTACCACCCAGATTGCCATCTTGAAATCCAATTTCCTACTAAAAGAAACCAGGACTTTTTTTTTTTTTTGTAGAAATGACTGACTGCATATATATATATATATATATATATATATATATATATGTGCTCATTCTTCTGGTTGTACATGATGTAGAATTACATTGGTTGTGTAATTATATATGCACACAGGATAGTATTGTTCACTTCATTCTACTATCTTCCCTATTCCCATTCTCCCTCCCTTACCTTCATTCCCCTTTGTCTTATCTAAAGTACTTCTTTTCTTCTCTAACCACCACCCCCACTTATTGTGAATTAGCATCCACCTATCATATGGACTTTGGTTTTTTGGGATTGGCTTGTTTCACTTAGTATGATATTCTTCAGTTCCATTCATTTACTGTCAAATGACAGGGTCTCACTAAATTGCTAAGGCTAACCTGGAACTTGCAGTCCTCCTGATTCAGCCGCCTTAGTCACTGGGAGTACCGGTGCGCACCACCATTATCCTTTCTTATATGACATGTACCACTACATAACCACATAGTAATTGAGGAAATTGTCTCTTTAGAAAAGGGGATGTGGCTCAGTAGTAGAATGCTTGCCTGATATGCATAAGGCCCTGGATTTGATCCCCAGCACTGCAAAAATAAAACATTTTTTAAAATGAAAACAGAAATAACTCAAAACATCAGTTTGCAGTCCCCTGTGAACTGATGGATCTAACCATTGAGCACAAGTAGCTACCAACATCACCAAAGGAGAAGCACCATTGTGTGCCTTCTGATGAAGGAACACACCAGCATCTGGCCAAATGGATGAAGCCTGGCTCTGATTCTCTCTAGATCCAGCTATAAATTTATGGGAAACACAGAAGAGAGAGGAACATGGTAAACTGCACCAGGGGTATATAATCAACAAAATCCTGTGGGTCAAACAACCTAGATCCACAACAGATAAGAGAAATGGGTTGTGGAGAACTCCTATGGATTAAAAAAAATTAAGGATACATAAAATATTTTTTAATTGTCAGAAATTAAACTGTGATGTCTAGGAATAAACATTTGAGTGCTGAAAACCATTAAGAATGTAAGTTAAGAATTACAGGGAAAGTCAGGATAGTGATTTTTTTTTTTTTTTTTTTTTTTTTTTTGTGGTACTGGGGATTGACCCCAGGGGCATTTAACCACATTCCCAGCCCTTTTTACTTTTTATGTATTTATTTATTTATTTAGGTACCGGGGATTAAACTCAGATGCACTCAATCACTGAGCCACATCCCCAGCCTTATTTTGTATTTTATTTAGAAACAGGGTCTAACTGAGTTGCTTAGCACCTTGCTGTTGCTGAGGCTGGTTTTGAACTTGTGATCCTCCTGTCTCAGCCTCCCAATGGACACCAAATTAATTGTGGTTAATTGGGGAAGGGAGGTGAATTTGGTGTATGGGAAGAAAATGAATGAAGAAGATACTTCCTACAGAACTATTTTTGAATTATTTGACAATAACTATGTATTGCCTTAATTAAAAAAAAAAAATCCTGTTCACTAGATGAATGCTGTTAATAGGATTCTTGCCATCATTAGATGGTCCGTATCTATGCTGAGCAGTACAGTAACCACTTGCCTCATGTGGCTTTTAAGCACTTGAGGTGAAGAAATCCATTTTTAATGTTACT
This sequence comes from Tamias sibiricus, assembly GCA_025594165.1. Lineage (NCBI taxonomy): Eukaryota > Metazoa > Chordata > Mammalia > Rodentia > Sciuridae > Tamias > Tamias sibiricus. Next base: position 16,243,991 of record CM046674.1, on the reverse strand, counting down.
TAATTAATTTGAGTTTAAATCGCCACATGTGCCTAGAGGCTGACACACACTGGACAGCATAGTAATAGAACATGAAGGCAGAGGGAAACCTAACTCTCCTATATCTCAGGGTTACTAGGTCCAGGAAGCATGAGTGTGTGCAAACTAGAATGTGTGTGTTCTCCAGGTCGATTCACTCGCCATCTGAATATCCTTTCTATCAGTGCCTTTGAGGATGACATTTTAACCAAGATTTTTGGTTCTATTGCGGATTGGCACTTTGGGAGAGGATTCGATGTGTCGTTCTTAAGGTGAGAGGTTCCTGGATATTGACCTGGTGGGGGTGGTTCTCCATTCTGGCCCCTTTTTGAATGATCTGCCTTCCTCCTCCACCCAAGGCATGGAAAGATGATGATACAAGCTACCAAGACAATTTACAGAGCTGCAGTGGAGAACTTCTTGCCAACTCCCTCCAAGTCACATTATGTCTTTAACCTGCGGGACTTCTCACGGGTGATCCAGGGGGTGCTACTATGCCCTCACACCCACCTGCAGGTGAGCCCCCATCATTTCATTACCACGAGCAGTCAGCAATATGCTTAGATGTATAATGATAGTGATAGCTGGATTTATTAAGCACTTAGTCCATGCTAGGCATCATGCGAAATATTTTTATATGTTTAATTAATTAATTAATTATTTTTTTTATGTGGTGCTGAAGATCAAACCCAGGGCCTCGCATGTGCTAGGCAAGTGCTCTAGCACTCAGCCACAATCCCAGCCCGTGCTAAATATTTTATACACTTTAATCTCATTAACTCTTCACCTCAACCCTAGAATTTAGATACTGCTTGAGACCTACCACCTCAGGTACTACCTTCCACTCATTCATATAATTAACTCTGGATTTTTAGGATTTTGAAAAATTTATCCGGCTCTGGATCCACGAGGTTTACAGGGTGTTTTATGATCGCCTGATTGACAAGGATGACAGAGAGTCTTTTTTAACATGGTGAAAGAAACCACCTCCAGTTGTTTCAAGCAGACTCTGGAGAAGGTAAGTCAGATTCTGTGACCATTTGGCCTCAGAGATGGTCCCCAGTATTTGACCATGTTATTCTCAGATTCCAGTTCTCTTCCCCGTAGAGACTCACCACTCAGCTCTGAATCTCAGGAAATGCTACTGTGTGCATCAGCTGGTCATTTGATTTGGTGATATTTTACTTGGTCCAATTTGGCTTCATTTCTTTTTTTTTTTTTTTTCTTTTTTGCACTGAAGAACCAATATTGTTTATTGTCTCTCTGTTAAATTTAACAAGCACAGTGTCAGAAAAGATAGTAAGAAATTTCATTTCCTAACTCCCATCAGAACTAAGGGCAATGGCATCTGAATGAGAACCCAAGACTTAGGAGCATGTTATAAAATTACCCTCACTGACTCTTTTTTATTTTATTATTATTTTTTAAATACATGTGCAATTTTTAATTAAAATCTAACATTTCACATGGCTTTATTAAAACACTTGTAATTGAAGTAATTTTTTTTACATTTCATATTATACTTATAGAGCACATTTTTACATATCTCTGGTTGTATACAAACTATATTCACATCCATTCACAGTGGTTTCATATATGATGTTATTTGTTTATAATTAATTGAAAATGCAGTTTTAGGGTCAATTCATTTGAGAGTTGGTGGCGGGGGGTGGGGGTCATGGTTTGACTGAGGCCCTGTTAAAATCCAAATGGAAGATTGTCCTGATCTTCCATTTATGAATATTTTCTCTTTTTCTTTTTTTTTTTTTTTTTTTTTTTTTTTTTTTTTTGTGGTACCGGGGATGAATGGGGCACTCGACCACTGGGTCACATCCCCAGCCCTTTTTGTATTTTATTTAGAGACAGGGTCTCACTGAGTTGCTAAGTGCCTCGCCATTGCTGAGGCTGACTTTGAAACTCGCGATCCTCCTGCCTCAGCCTCCCAAAGTGCTGGGATTACAGGCGTGCGCCACCGCACCCGGCTCTCTTTTTCATTTTGATATAAGAAAAGTTGTTTTAAACCTATCTATGTGCATTGTCTGGTTCTATCCCCATTGCTAAGAAGCTGTGATTTCTCCATAGAAAATTTGTAGAAGTGTTTTACATTACAGTCAGAGGCCCAGTGCAAAGCAGTGCCAGGCTCTAGTATCAGCAAGAAGAAACATCTGACATTCCTTCTCCAGGCTCAGAGCAGGGGCCAGGGGTGGTGCCTGCACCACTGTTTGTTGAGAGTGGAAGGACATGAAAAATGATGCCATTTTCCCCACTGCCTTCTCTGGGGACCTTCCAATCTGACTACCAGTGTTTAACTGGTTAGTAAATAGACCAACCTTCCCCTTCACACTCTTTAATGTCCTCTCGCCATCATCTTTACAATCATCAGATTCACATATAACATTTTTAGAGCATGCAACTATCGAGAAACCATGCCTCAAGGATGTATTCAGAAGAAACACACACGCCCCTGCTCCCTCCCCTCCCCGCCTCCCACTGCCAGCCTGGTAGGGCCACAGCAGAATGGCCAGCTGACACCCCTCTTTCTCCCAGGTGCTCATCCACCTCTCACCCAGTGGAAAGATTGTTGATGACAACATCCGTAGCCTCTTCTTTGGGGATTTCTTCAAGCCAGAAAGTGAGCAAAAAATCTACGATGAGATCACTGACCTGAAACAGCTCACGGTGGTCATGGAGTACTACCTGGAAGAGTTCAACAATGTCAGCAAGGCCCCCATGTCCCTGGTCATGTTCAGGTTTGCCATCGAGCACATCTCCAGGATCTGCAGAGTCCTGAAGCAGAACAAAGGCCACTTGCTCCTGGTGGGCATCGGGGGCAGCGGGCGGCAGAGTGCCACCAAACTGTCCACGTTCATGAACTCCTATGAGCTCTACCAGATTGAGATCACAAAGAACTACACAGGCAATGACTGGCGTGAGGACCTAAAGAAGATCATGCTGCAGGTGGGGGTGGCCGTCAAGAGCACCGTGTTCCTCTTCGCCGACAACCAGATCAAGGATGAGTCGTTTGTGGAGGACATCAACATGCTTCTGAACACGGGCGACGTGCCCAATATCTTTCCAGCTGACGAGAAGGCCGACATTGTGGAGAAGATGCAAACAGCTGCCAGAACAGAAGGAGAGAAGATAGAGGTCACCCCCCTCTCCATGTACAACTTCTTTATTGAGAGGGTGAAAAAGAATCTTCACATTGTGCTTGGTGAGAAGATGCAGACTCAGTTTACCCTTTCTCCCCTGGTATTGTAGGGTATTCTTCATACCCTAAACTCAATCCCTTTACCATGGTCCCATGGTTGAACCAGCCTGAAGTTTCTCTAGCAACTTCTTCTGCTCTTCTCTTTAACAACTATTCAATAACTTGAACCTGCTCCACTCTTAATTCTCTGAATTCTCCTCTGAGAAAGAGCACATGTTAGCACATTACCCTTGCACAGATCAACACCTCGTGTTCTCTGCGAATGACACCCCCATCTACCTGGAAACCTAGGAGGTGTGTCTAATACCTCTTTCCCCTTAGCAAGTCCTGGTGATTTTTACCTCCTCACTGTCTCTCATAGCTATCCTCTAATCTCCATCTCTGTCACCTTCACATCAGCTAAGCCATTGTCATCTCACACAGACTTCACCTCTACAACCTTCTAACTGTTCTCTCTTGTCCATTCTAGACCTTTCTGTTCCATTGACCCAGGATGATTTTTTTTATGTATTGCAAATATGATCATTGTATCTGTGCATCAGTGTGTACATGTGCAAGTGCGTGTGCGTGCACACACACACACACATTCACACACTTATTCTCTAATTGCTTTCCATCAGGATAAGGGTCAAAATTTCTAACCTGTATTTTCATAAAGCCACCTATCAGACTATTTCCTGTACCCACATCTCAAACCAAGCTCTTCTTCTCTCTGTTCTTGAGCCACACTGACCACCCCATAGTTCCACCTATGCATCACGCTTCCCCAACCACACTGACTCTCAGTAAATAATGAATGGAAGGCTGAGGCTGGGGCTCAGCGGTAGCGCACTTGCTTGGCATGTGTGAGGCACTGGGTTCGGTTCTCAGCACCACATATAAATAAATAAAACAAAGGTCTATCAACTACTGAAAAAATATTTTTAAAAAATATTGAATTGAATTAGAGAAGTAGAATGCAAAATTCGTAGTCATACGAAGATGGGGACAGAAATTAGCGGATGGCAACTTCTACAAGTAACTATACTTGGGATGTCTGTGATCCCCTTGTGCCTGGGTCAGCATAGATAGAGCAAGTGGGCCAAAGGGCTCCACTCTGACCAAGAGGCCCCAAGGATCCAGAAGGGACAATGGTGTGTTCTGGAGGGTAGTCAGAAGGCTGTTGTGGTATGTCACAATCTCCTCACAAAGTTACATGGAAATATCTCATGATACCCACGACCTTGCTCTACCAGAACCCTGGGAAATACCTGTCCCCTTTCACCTCCCTGCGTTGGAAGAAGGGAATTAACACAGTTGACTTTTTTCATTAGCCATGAGTCCAATTGGGGATGCCTTCAGAAACCGCCTGCGCATGTTCCCTTCACTGATCAATTGCTGCACGATTGATTGGTTCCAGTCCTGGCCCACGGACGCCCTGGAGATGGTGGCCAACAAATTTCTAGAGGATGTGGAGCTTCAGGACAGCATTCGGACAGAGTACGTGTCAGCCACATTTCAGTACCCACAGTATTCTAGGCTTAAAAATCCATACGTGGGCTGTATTTATGTTATTGTTTGAAAGGTTTCTTAATTTACATGTAGAAGATGTCTTTAACACTTTTTAGATGGAATCACATTTATTTAGATGTTTAATGAGGTACCTTTTCTGGAAAAGAAAAACAATGCATTGTTCAGAAGGAGCCTGGACATGCACTGTTGTCACAGCTGTGAGGACCTGGATCTGACAATACAGTGATTTCAGTAGTCTTAGGACATGCAGTCATGACAGGAACGTTCTTGCTGCCAAGGGGATGAAAATTGGTTCGTGCGAGGGTGCAAACACTTGTTTTATTATGTGAAAAGTACAGATGTGCTAAAAACAGCACTTGGTTTTGATTCGAGACCACTGTGAGTGCTTCATGAAAACAAGGATTAGTCAACCCACCGTGTCTACTTCTACATCCTGGGTGCCCAGCAGTTGCCTGGCGCATGGTAGGCTCCATGGCTGGTTTGTTAAATGAATGAATGAAGAATGAAGGAGACAAGGGTCAGAGGACCAATGTTCTTAAATTCCATTTGGAGATTTTTGAACTTTATTCCTTGGACCAGAAAACCATCAATCTGGGTTCACAGGCTCATGGGATAGAATTTGGTTCTTTTGGGAGTAGGACTGGGGATAAAGTACATCTTTCCATTTCCCACTCACACCTAGCTGGTATTCTGCATTTCCTTCAATGATGAGTATAAGCAGTAAACCCCAGTGGATTAGCAGGGCCTGTGACTTCGTTAGCAGTAGAAATCACAGTTCTTAACTGATTTAGTCATTAAAGATTCCTCCATATATCACTTCCTTCAAAATTATGTTTTTTAGACCTTGCTGCCCAATCTTCTTATTTAATACAGTGGTTGGCAAACCATGGTCTATGTGCCAAGTTCAAAACCACAACCTGTTTTTGTCAACAAGAGTTTATTGCAACAAAGTCATGCCCATTCATTTACACGTGGTCTATGGCTGTTTTTGTACTACAATTGCCAAGTTGAGTAGTTGTGACAGATACCATGTGACTCAAAAACACTAAAATATTTATTTGACCCTTTCTAGGAAAGGTTTGGTGACCCCTGATTTAATGTATCAAAAAGCATGCATATTATGGTATCCAAACTTTGGTTTTAAAAATATTTTGATTTCAATATAATTGATTTTGATTCAATATAATTGATGTAATTTGATTTTAATATAATTGATTTCCTTGGTAATTTTACATATTTTATTTTATGCATTTTACAAACATTATTCTGCGTAGTCAGAAAGCTGCTTCAGACTGCTGAAGGTTAGAAAGTCCTCCAGTGACTCATCAGAGGGATCAGGATAGAAATTAAGCTGGGTGCGGTGGCGCACGCCTGTAATCCCAGCACTTGGGAGGCTGAGGCAGGAGGATCGCGAGTTCAAAGCCAGCCTCAGCAATGGCGAGGCACTTAGCAACTCAGTGAGACCCTGTCTCTAAATAAAATACAATAAAGGGCTGGGCATGTGGCCCAGTGGTTGAGTACCCCTGAGTTCAATCCCCAGCACACACACACAAAAAAAAAAAAGGAAAAAAAGGATAGAAATGACTTTGAAGATCATTCTAGTAAGAGTATCTACCTTCTCCATCCTTTGCTCCCTCTTCTATGAGGACCTGCTGCATTCTAAATGGGCCACAGTCAGTGCATATGCCTTCTCACGCCCTCATGTCTGTTACCAGAGTTGTGCCAAGCCTCCCTGTAGGAACCTGGGTCCTGCCTAACCACCTTGGTGTCCTTGGCAGGGTCGTCTCCATGTGCAAATATTTTCAGGAGAGCGTGAAGAACCTGTCAGTTGATTATTACAACACGCTTCGCAGACACAACTATGTCACCCCCACCTCCTACCTTGAGCTGATTCTAACCTTCAAGGCGCTCCTGAATATCAAGAGGCAGGAAGTGGACATGATGCGGAACCGCTACCTGACGGGCTTGCAGAAACTCGATTTTGCAGCTTCCCAAGTGAGCACTGCCAAAACAGAACAGGGACAGAGGGCCCAGGCCTCGGTGGATTTGGTGAGGCACTTGTTCAGGCATAGAAATTAAGAGGGCACTAAATAAAGGCAGGATCTGAGCCTACATTTACAGAGCCCACCTCACATTGCCTTCTGATCCTTTATTAACGATTTTGATATTTTGTTCCTTGTGGGTTTTTTTTTCACACTAATTTTGATTTCTTAAAAGAGTCCAGTAAGGTACTATTTATCTGGAGTACTGAGTATTTTTTTTAAAATATTTTTTAGTTGTCAATAGATCTTTATTTTATTTATTTATATGAGGAGCTGGGAATTGAACCCAGTGCCTAACACATGCTAGGCAAGCGCTCTACCACTGGGCCACCGCCCAAGCCCCAGTACTGAGTATTTTTGTGCTTCTTTAAGCTTGTGCCTGGGGCAGGTCCCTCACTTGTCCCATCCTCGTGGGGAACTGGACAAGGTGAGGCAGTAGGCAAGAGCTGAGCTTTTTGGGGTCAGACCTGGGCTCGAATTCCAGCTCTACAACTTACCACCTATTTCACCTCTTTGGGCCTCAGTTTCTTCTTCTATAAAAAGGCCACAATAACAGTTTTTGTTGCAGAGGGCTAGCATGAGAATTAAATAAGCTGACATAAGTACAGTCTTTAGCAAAGTGCCTGGAGAGGAGTTATGAACTGATTTGTGCTTAGAACCACTCAACAAACTATTGAAAATTAGAGCCATATTAAGAGATGGATTTTCACCACCAGTAAAGAACTGAGGCAATGGATTGATTGACAGTAGGTCGGCCTGGGCTGTATACGACAAACCCAAACACTCAAACAGAGGAATGGGAGAGAACACCAGAGGTGGCTCTGTTGCTCTGCTTCTAGGGTTACTGGGTCCAACTTGGAGTCCTTGGCTTTTAGATAGCCACCTCCTTGCTGTGTCCTCACATGGTGGGAAGACACAAATCTCATGTCTTTTCTTCTCCTTATAAGGTCATTTATCCCATCACAAGGTCCCCTTCTTCATGACACCTTCTAACCCTAATTACCTCCAAAGGCTGCATCATCACCAAATAACCTTGATTTAGGGATTAGATTTCAACATGTGAATGGGGGGATGGGCAGAGCACATTCAGACCTAAGTTCTGTTGGAAATCAAAGCCTGAAAAGTGCCTTCTGTCGGGTGTGGTGGCGCACGCCTGTAATCCCAGCAGCTGGGGACCGGAGGCAGGCAGGATCGTGAGTTCAAAGCCAGCCTCAGCAAAAGTGAGGTGCTAAGCAACTCAGTGAGACCCTGTCTCTAAATAAAATACAAAATAGGGCTGGGGATGTGGCTCAGTGGTCAAGTGCCCCTGAGTTCAATCCTTGGTACCCCCCCCCCCCCAAATAGTGCCTTCTAGGGCTGGAGATATAGCTTAGTTGGTAGAGTGATTATCTTGCATGCACAGGCCCTGGGTTCAATCCCTAGTACCGCCCCCCCCCCCAAAAAAGTACCTTCTATCTCAAGTATCTTATCTGGTTACTTTCCTTTATAGCCTTAAAAAATGTAGCTTTTATTTTAAAATTTCCTAATTTGCTTTGGTTCTATCTTTCCCTGTTCCCAGCACTGGAAAGAACAAGGGAAGAAACTGTAACTTTAAAATTGTTTTAGCCCAGTTGGTAGAGTACTTGCCTCACATGCACAAGGCCCTGGGTTCAATCCCCAGCACCACCCCCCCAAAAAAAAAAAAAGTTTTAGTTTGCCATTGTATGACTAGCACCTAGCCCAGAGCTTGATAACCACAACACACAGAATGAACCCAACAACTAAGTGTTAAAAGATCAAAGAGATAAACACCAATCAACAAATGTGACCCAGCCCCATGTCCAAATCATTAGTCCATATTTTCTGCTTCTGTTGGAGATGCCGTCAACTCTGACCAGCTCTGCCTTTTCTGCACTGCCCCAGCTGACTCTGGATAACCTCCCACCCCTCTGTCCTTGCAGGTGGCAGTCATGCAAGTAGAACTGACCGCCCTTCAACCTCAACTCATCCAGACCTCCGAGGAGACCGCTAAGATGATGGTGAAAATTGAAGAGGAGACTAGAAAAGCTGATGCCAAAAAACTTCTGGTGCAGGCAGATGAGAAAGAGGCCAATGCTGCTGCTGCCGTTGCGCAAGGAATCAAGGTATGGAGAGCCAGCCCTGCAGAATGTGCGTGATCATACCCTTCTTGCAGATGAGATTGGTGAGATTCAAGAAGGGTAGGCCACTCTCCTGTCTTCACACAGCGAGTAATGAATTAAGTCTTTCTGACACCTGGCTCTCTCCAAGAATCATTGCCATTTTCCAAACATTCTCTGTCTCATTCATAATCAAGGGCAAAAAGACTCAACATGATCTGAGCTCTTCTGTTATTACTTTTCTCTCATTCCTTCTGTTTGGGCACACTGGCCTCCTGGCTGTTCCTTATATAAACATAAGGCACACTCCCACCCCAGGGCCTTTGCACTGGCTGTTCTACACAGATGCTCCTCCTTTAGGCATCCAAATAGCTCTTTCCTTCATCTCTGTCACACAGTGCCTGGCATATTTTATATGTGGGAACAGATATCTGTCAAATGACACTAGAAGACCCTGTTGGAGGTGGTTCTTACACCAAAGTTCTGGGAAGGTCTTGGCCTACATTCAGATAGTAGAAGAAAATCTGATTAACATTGATGTGATAATACGTATTTCTCAAAGCATTTTGGTGCACACAATTCCTTTTGAGCATCACAAACATCTTGAGACTTGGGAACGACAGGTATCAATATCTGAGAGTCGATGGCACTGAGGTCAGGGGTGGAATGGCCCTCCACAGCTGCAGAGCTTCTTGGTGGGATTAGAATCTAAGGTTCGTGGCACTTACCTCAAGGCTTGTGTCCCTACACCCTTTTTTGGCACTTAAAGAAAACTTTCCACCATTCTTCAAACCCGGGCTTCAGCAAAACGTAGCCTGTGTCTGGCTTCTTACCTAAAGAGGTCCTGAGCATTTTCTCTAAAAGGACAGGCCTTCAAATTGGCTTGTCTCTAATGATTTCTGAGACCTGGCCTCTGGTGTATGTGGGGTCAGGGGTGATATCCCTGGTCTCGGAGTCCATGTGAGTACCCTAGATTAAATGGAAATCATAAAAATGGTGACAGTAAGCCGGGCGTGGTGGCACACGCCTGTAATCCCAGCACTTTGGGAGGCTGAGACAGGAGGATCGTGAGTTCAAAGCCAGCCTCAGCAATGGCGAGGCACTTAGCAACTCAGTGAGACCCTGTCTCTAAATAAAATACAAAAAAAGGGCTGGGGATGTGGCCCAGTGGTTCAGTGCCCCTGAGTTCAATCCCCGTACCACAAAAAAAAAAAAAAAAAAAAAAAAAATGGTGACAGTTACCATAATAAAGAGAATAATAACATACCTACCCCCAAAATAGTGACCGTCAGGCACAAGAACCATAATCTAGTGAGTAATTTACCATTCTATGACAAAATAGCTAATACTCATCAGCACCGTGGTGTGTTGGTGGGCATGCCTTCATTTAACAAGTATTTATTGAACTTCTATGTGCTAGCACTTTTTTAGGTGGGAAAGATAAGAGTGAGCAAGGTAGACCAAATTTTTTCATTGTGGAGGTTATTTTTTCCCACCCTTAGTTCATGTGGCCTACAATACTTGGTTCATCAGCCCTACAATACAAATAGCATCATTCCCAGTTTTCCGGTGAGAAAATCATGATACAAGACTAAGGTTACATAGCTACCAAGTGACAGAATCAGCATTCAAACCCAGAGCTCTTTGACTCCAAAGCCCAGGCATTTGACCATTATTCCATTGCAAACTGTCATTCCAGGACCCACATGTACACTGTAAATATTACACACACATAATATTTTATATTGATAGAAATAGTTATCAACTTTTAAAAATCAGGGCATTTCAAGCTGAGTACAGTGGTACATGCCTATAATCCCGGCAGCATGAGAGGCCAAGGCAGGAGGATTGCAAGTTCGAGGCCAGCCTCAGCAATTTAGCAAGATCCTCGGCAACTTAGAGAGATCCTATCTCAAAATAAAAATAAAATTTACAAAAGGACTGGGAATGTAGCTTAGTGGTAAAGCACCCCTGGGTTAAATCCCTAGTACCAAAAAAATAAATAACAACAACAACAACAACAAAAATCAGGAGATATCAAATAAAAATTCTTAATATTTAGCTTTTCCTCTTAAAAATCAGGCATTCTGGCAACATCAATCCTGCATTCCTGGGTTGCACCTATCAGCTGCATTGGGTACAGGCTAGTTTTTGTGCACCAAAAGCACAGTCCACCAAAGCCCTGGTCAACCCACATTCCCATCTCATGTCACCAGCCTCCCCACTGAAGTCACATGAACTTGCAACTCTTTCGTCATTCTGTACTAGATCAGGCACCTCAGGGCTCTACATTTGCTCTGCCCCCTTTCCCAGCCTCAGTTTCTTCGTCTATAAAATGGGGATACCAAGGGGAAAACACGTAAAGTTGGTAGCAGGTGCCAGAGCTGAAGGTCCAGGTTAGCCGTTCTCCAAAGCTGCTGTTCTTTGCTCTGTACCGAGTGTGACAAAGGTCATCTTCTCACACATGTGGGGACCATGCAGAAGGGGACCTCACACCCAGGATTCTGTCTGTAGAGGCAGGCGAGGCAGCAGTTTGTGGAGCGGGAAAAGGTGAGCGATGACGTAAGTTTCTAAGGAGATGACCCAGGACCCCCACCCACCCACCCACCCACACCTGGCAGTAAACTCCCAGCTCAGGTTTTGTGGGCGGGGTGAGGTTGAACGCTGTGCCATGCCATCCCTACTCCTGAGAGTGACACCCTGGAGGTGAGTCAGGAGGTGGAAGAAACTACCCAGGGAGAAGAAGAAAGAAACCCGTGTTTACTCTGCAGTTTCCCTGAGACTTGGTGTGGACCAGAGTCCTTCCTGAACCCTTCAGGGAAGTCGCCCTTCTCCTTGTGAGGATGTGAATTTCCTCCACTCACCTTGAAACCTTCAAAATGACATCACATGGTAGATGCACAATACGGTGTCTACGGCGCGCTAGGGACTCAACGGCACAGGTGGAGCTCGTGCCGGAAGACTGGGATGCTGGAAGAGAAAGAGACAGGTCCCAAACCCTCAAGTGCAGCAGTTGGCTTAAACCGGTCAGCTCTTCCTGAGCTCGTGAGTCAGTCCTTTCCCCCTTTAATGAAGATAAGGTGGCGGGGTTGCTGCAGACCTGACTCCATTGCATCAGAGTGCACTGAGCTCATTGTGCTAACAGCCCTGGCTTTCCTGGCATTGCTAAGACACAGGCCATTTTTAATTGTGAGGGTTTTCATCATACAAATGTTGCAACAACACATATGAAACGATTTCAAGTTTCAACTCAATTAGCCCTCTCATCCCTGTGCACACACATAGTTTTATATCACGGAAATCATAGTATAATTGTGATTTCCACCATGCCTTTTTTTTTTCCACTTAACATCTTATCACAAACATTTCCCCAGATGTTATATGATCATCACCATGACCATTTCGAGGTGGTACATCGCACATCAAGTGGCCATTCCCCTGTTGGGCATTGGAGTCCATTCCTTCTTGCCCTTTGTTTTGATGGTGTCAGGTGGATTTCTCAATAGAACTGCGTGTCAGAATCACCTTCAGAGTTTTAAAAATGCAGATGCCCACACTCCACCCAGCCTGAATGAATCAGAACCTCTGGGTGTGGAGCCTGGCCACAAGGATGTTCTAATGCTGCCCGGTGACTCTGAGGCACAGCCGACGCAGGGACTCGCTATTATAATGCCACAATGAGAGGCCCCTTTGAGTCACTTAGCAAACGTGCGTTCTCCAAAACTGAGCTGGAACCCAGGTCTTTGTCCTTTAGGAAAAGGAGTGGAGCTGCCCAGCCACGTGGGGGCATGAAGCGTGCGCAGGCCACGCGTTGTCTGGCAACATTCTAGGAAGGTAGCGTGGAGCTCTGGATGATGTGAAGCTTCGGGCGCCTGAGGTCCTTGAAATGCACCAAGTATCCCGAACTACCCCTGAGCCAACCCCGTTGGCTGCCCCCACCACCAAACAGTAGGGACCAGCCTGCATTCTTGTCCTCTTGCTTTCTAATCTGGTGCATGTGCCAGGGATGAAGAATGAGCAAGCCGGAGTTGCCCCCCAAGCCTGGCCCATTGGTACCACCTGAAGCAGGACATTCCACAGTCCATTTTTTTTTTTTTAATTTTTAATTTTTTTTTTTAGTTGTAGGCAGACACAATACCTTTATTTTATTTATGTGGTGCTGAGGATCAAACCCAGGGCCTCACACATGCGAGACAAGCGCTCTACCGCTGAGCCCCAGCCCCAGCCCCCGTAGTCCATTTTGATAGGACATCTGATGTGGTGCACAGGGTGTGGGGTTTCAATATGGTGAAGCAAAATAAAACATTGCTTTATGTTTATAAGAGAAGCAGAAACCCTGAAACAATCTGCAACAGACATACCAGTATACATATCACGCATGTGCACACACACATATGTAAGAAGGTGAAGCCGGCTTTGCTCATTTGCCTATTACAGTAGCCCTGAGGGATATAAAGACTTCAACACAGGCTTACTTTAGCTCGTCTAAGAATTGCTGTTCTCTGTGAAGGTTTACTTCCCCCTGTGGCTGTGTGATCACTCCTTCGACTTGGAGAACTGACAGAGTTCACAGAGTGGGGAGCCAAGATCCTGGCTCTGTGAGTAACCAGCTATGTGACCTTGGCTAACTCACTGTGTATCTTTGGATTTTTTTTATTTTCATTTTTGATAGAATGTGATAATTGGATTACTAACTAATCCATAAAGTCCCTTCCGATTTTAAAATATTCTCATGCTAAGCTTTATTTTTTTTAAAAAAAAAATTGAGATATAATCCACATGGCTTTAATATTCACCCTTTTAAATTGTGCAAGTCAGTAGGTTGTTAGTACAAAGTTGTGCAACTGTCACCACTATCTAATTCTAGAACATTTTCATCATCCCATAAGACCCATTTGCAGTCACTCCCTATTGTACCTTCCTCTTCCCAACCCTGGGCAACTCCGTACCTCATTTCTGCCTCTGTGGATTTGCCATTCTGCACATCTCATATAAATGGAATTGTACTAACAGGTGGCCCTTTGTGTCTGGTCTCTTTCACTTAGCAAGATGTTTACAAGGCTTTTATCCTTGTTATAGCAGACATCAGTACTTCATTCTTTTAATGGCTGGATAATGCTCCATTGTGTTAATTGGGTATTTAAATTAGCAAATAATGAATAAAACATACTCCACCTCATTTTGCCTGAGTTCAGCCCTATCTTTGCCCAGCTCTAATCTTTCTCCCCATCCCTACCCCATCTTGCCTGAAACTCTGCCCTGCGCCCTATCCCTGGTTCCCCCCAACCCCATCTCTGAGCCTCACTCATTCCTGACCTCTACCCTCATGCCTTGTTTCTTTCCTCAGTGTGCTCCTGTCACTCACCTCTAAGCCTCATCATTGACTCGTCTCTCAATCTACCCCCACTGATGGAGGGGAAACACCCACTTTGTATCTCTTGGGAACTTGTTAAAAATTAAATGCTTCATTTTTTTTTTTTCAGAGACAGAATTGTAGATTTTATTGGCTAAGGAGATAAAAGGAAAGGATATAGATTTGTTATACAATCCAACTAGTTTCAATTCCAACTAAAAGAATAGTGGCCATTAACAAAATAACAGACTCAATAAGCATTCTGGACATGTTCAATCTAAAAATATCCTAGTAGAGATTTTTTCTTCTTTTTCTTTTTATGACTTTTTTTTTAAAAAGGAATTTTAGTAACAGGTACCAAAACACAGCCAGATAGATATAGATAGAATTGGTTCTTGTGTTCTATAGCATGGAAAGGTAACTACAATCTACAATTTATTACATATTTTAAAATATCTAGAAGAGTTTAAAGTTTCCCAACACATAGAAATGATAAATCTTTGAAGATATGGAAATGCTAATTGCCTTGATTTGAAGAATGTTTAAAAAAAAATTTTTTTAAGAACACATACAGGGCTGGGGTCGTGGCTCATCAGTAGAGCGCTCGCCTAGCACGTGTGCGGCCCGGGTTCAATCCTCAGCACCACGTAAACATAAATGCATTGCATTGTGTACAACTAAAGCAAATAAATAAATATTTAAAAAAGAACACATACTAAGTGGATGCTCAAATGTGCAGGATATCCAAACTCCAGCCCCAAGATGCCAGGTGCATGTTCCTGCTGCCGGCTGTGGTCAGAGTCACCCTTACATACAGTGCTCTGGGGGTAGGCCCTGTCCTAACAGGCATCTGGACATGCAGTGCCTCTTCCTGACTCCTTTGCCTTCTCCAGGAGCAGAGCCCTGCTTCACCTCTGCGTGCAGAGCACCGGGCACTCATTCCTTTCATCCCTGTGCTCCACAGAACGAATGCGAGGGGGACCTGGCCGAGGCCATGCCAGCCCTCGAGGCTGCACTTGCTGCTCTCGACACCCTGAATCCCGCTGATATCTCGCTGGTGAAGTCGATGCAGAACCCGCCCGGCCCTGTCAAGCTGGTCATGGAGAGCATCTGCGTCATGAAGGGGCTGAAGCCAGAGAGGAAGCCAGACCCCAGCGGCTCCGGTAACCCCCAGCCCAGCCCACCCAGACACCTGCACAGGCTGCTCTTCCCTGGCAGGAAGGATGCAGCATCCCATCCCACCCCATCTGCCACAGGCCCCAGGCGGGACCACTGAGTTACGGAAGAGTTTAGAAAGGTGCCCGGATGTGTGTGTGTGTGTGTGTGTGTGTGTGTGTGTGTGTGTACCCAGAGAGCCTACTGCTGCTTCTTCACCAACCTTTCCCTCTCAATCAGCTGTGAAAATGCAAGTATGGTGTGTGTGTGTGTGTGTGTGTGTGTGTGTGTGTGTGGTGGGGGTGAGGAGCTATAGAACTGAGCTTAGGCAAAGCCCCAGCCTGAAAATCGTTACAAAAATGAATGTCAGGCAGACAGAAGGCCTGGTGTGGAGCAGACACAGGGTTGAGTTGTGTGTGTGTGTGTGTGTGTGTGTGAGAGAGAGAGAGAGAGAGAGAGAGAGAGAGACGGAGACAGAGACAACATGAGCAGAGATAGAGACAGAGAGAGACTGCAAGATGGGAGAAATACATGTAGAGAGACCCCAACACCTGCACACACACACACACACACACACACACACACACACACAAAAGAGACAAGATAGTGAACAGAGAGACAAGGAGGGGAAGAAATTAGGAGGGAGACAGACAGAGACAGGGAAACAGAAAGAAAGAGGTGGAGATGGAAAGACACACATAGACTGTGAGACACAGAAGAGAGAGAGAAAAAATGTGAAGGAAGAAACAGATGGAAACAGAGATTGAGAGGCAGAAATGCTGAGAGGGAGAAAATAGAGACAGAGACACGTGGAGTCAAGGAGACGAGAGAGAGAATGAGTGGGAAGAAAAAGAGGGAAAGACAGAAGAGAGAGAGAGAAAAGACAAACACATATACCAAGAGACAGAGAGAGAGAGAAATTGGTGGTTTGGGATGGGGGAGGAGCAAGACAGAGATGCTGAGGGAAGGAAGGAGCAGGAGGGGCAGGAGGAAAACTCTCTATATGAGTTCACCAAGCAGCAATATATAATAATAATAATAAATAAATAAGAAGTGAGTATCTATTCTCCTTAAAATGTGAATTTGCTGTAGGACCTCGTATTAAGACCAGTGCCTTAGAGAGCCAAGTGGTACAGTGGTGCCCACCTGTAATCCCAGCGACTTGTAGGAGCTGAGGCTGGAGGACTGCAAGTGCAAGGCCAGCCTGGACAACTTAAGAAGACTCCATCTCAAAATAGGAAAGAGGGCTTGATGTTGCTTGGTGGTAAAGTGCCCCAGGGTTCAATCCCCAGTACAAAAACAAAACAAAACAAAACAAAAAAACAGTGTCTGAAAACTGAACAAGGACTCCCATCCTGGAAACAGTCCTGCTGTCCCTTTATTCCTTCTGAAATGTCAGAAATCTCTGATCCCTCGTTTGGGATTCTCAGTCTCCTGCTTCCCTGTGCTTAGCATCTCCTCTTGTCTGTCCAGTTTCAGACCAGCAACCACATGAAGGTGCTTGAGGATGGTCAAGAATGGCCAAGTGGGGGGGGTGGGGCTGGGAGCAGACTTTCTTAAATAATTCTTTAGAGAAGCCACAGAGACACAAAATGTTGGCCTGAGCAAGGGTGAGCTCACCAGTACGCCTGCATCCTGGCTGTACTAGATTTACCTGAGGAGTTTGACAAATGCTGAAGCCCTCACCTCCCGAGGGATTTATTTTATTGGTCCGCCGTGCAACCTGAGCATTGGTACTTTTTATAAACTCCCTGGGTAGTTGTAAGGTGCGGCCAGGTTGAGACCTACTGAGATAACACAGTGTGGACAGGTCATGGATGTCAGGTCTCATTTTAGATCATTGATGATCAACACAGAATCCATCAATAAAATCTAAGCAAGTCATGCATATTATTCCTGAAACCTGTAGAATTTTGTGAGTATGTTGGCATGGAGCCAAAAAGCTGTTGTTCAAATGAAGCAGATCATTTTGCAGAGTGCAACCAAACACCTTCATGGGAAATATCTGGCTGGTTGCTGTGCTTGCTCTTAGCAATCAACAAATCATAGTCACTATAATATCTCAAAGTACAGCTTTTTTGGATGAGCCCTAGCTTGGTATCATGAGCTGAAAAGGCTCTCACATTTTTTTCCTAACATGTCAAAAAAAAAAAGGGCCCTGTTTCAGGATGGGATTTGAAACTCACTTGATTCATTGATAGCATGACCGGTGCTAAGGAGGATAAGGACCTGGCTTCGTTTCAGGGCTGCCCAGTTGTAAGCCTACAGGCTGCTTCCCCAAGACCACTGCCTCACACCACCCCTCACAAGGACTGACTGGGTTGCATCCACCTGCCTCCCACACTTGGGACAGAATATTCCAAACACATAACTAAAGGCTCTGGCTCCTGTTACTCTTTCCACCTGTCAATGGGACAGTGAGACAACACTCTATTCATAGCTGACTATCAGGCCAAATTCTAGAAAACAAAGAAGGAGCTTACACTTTGAGGGAGAGGCACACAGTAGAAAGCAAGCAAAAAAAAAAAATGGCTGAGTGCAACAAATGTTATCAAGAGAACAGAGCTGCTAGCAGGCACAAGGAAAGAAGACACTGGGTCAGGTGTGGTGGAGCACGCACCGGTAATCCCAGTGGCTCTGGGATCACAAGTTCAAAGCCAGCCTCAGAAACTTAACAAGGCCCTAATCAATTTAGCAAGACCCTGTCTCAAAATAAAAAAATAAAAAGTGCTGGGGATGTAGCAATGGTATAGCACCCCTGGGTTAAATTCCTAGTACCAAAATAAAACGAGAAAGTGGAGGGAACCCTGGGGGAGGGAGAAGGTGGGATCCTCCCTTGGAAGAGAAATCAAGGGAAACCTCTGGATGGAGGTGACTTTTAAATTGAAAACTTTAGTCTGGTCAGCCACTTATAGCCTAGGCAAAGGACTCATGGTAGTGAAGCACTGGGGATCATAGAGGAATTGAAGGGAGGTCCTTTGTGGCCCAAGTCCAAGAAACAAAGCAGAGATGATGTGGAGAGGATCAGCTAAAGGGCAGGGTGTAGCTCAGGGCTAGAGTGTGCCTAGCATGTGTGAGGCCCTGGGTTCGATCCCCAGTACCACAAAGGTAAACAAATGAAACGATGCTGGTCAGGGTGGTGCACACCTGTAATCCCAAGGGCTTGGTGCAGAACTTCACATCTCAGCCAAAATGTCTTCCACAGTCTATCTCCGTTTCTTGTACCAAACAGGCAAGATGATAGAAGATTTCTGGGGAGTGTCAAAAAAGGTTCTTGGAGATCTGAAGTTCTTGGAGAGTCTCAAGACATATGACAAAGACAATATCCCCCCATTGATCATGAAACGGATCCGGGAAAGGTTTATCGATCACCCAGATTTCCAGCCAGCTGTCATTAAAAACGTGTCGTCTGCCTGTGAGGGTCTGTGCAAGTGGGTGAGGGCCATGGAGGTGTATGATCGTGTGGCCAAGGTGGTGGCTCCCAAACGGGAGCGACTGAAGGAGGCGGAGGGGAAGCTGGACGTACAGATGCAGAAGCTAAACCAGAAACGGGCAGAGCTGAAGCTGGTGGAAGACCGTCTCCAGGCCCTGAACGAGGACTTCGAAGAGATGAACACCAAGAAGAATGCGCTGGAGGAAAACATTGAAATCTGCTCCCAAAAGCTGATCAGGGCAGAGAAGTTGATCAGTGGTCTCGGTGGAGAGAAGGACAGATGGACGGAAGCCGCCCGGCAGCTGGGGATCCGCTATAATAATCTGACAGGGGATGTGTTAGTATCCTCAGGGACCGTGGCTTATCTGGGCGCCTTCACCGTGGATTATCGGGCCCAGTGCCAAAAGGAGTGGTTGGCCGACTGTAAGGAAAGAGTCATCCCTGGCTCCAGCGACTTCAGTCTCAGCAACACGTTAGGGGATCCTGTAAAAATCCGTGCCTGGCAGATTGCTGGACTTCCCGTTGACTCCTTCTCCATTGACAACGGCATCATCGTGTCTAATTCTAGACGCTGGGCCTTGATGATTGACCCACAGGGGCAGGCCAATAAGTGGGTCAAGAACATGGAGAAAGTGAATAAACTGTCCGTCATCAAGTTCTCCGATGCCAACTACGTAAGGACTCTGGAGAATGCTCTGCAGTTTGGCACCCCTGTCTTACTGGAAAATGTGGGAGAAGACTTGGACGCCTTTATCGAGCCCATCTTGCTCAAGGCGACCTTCAAGCAGCAGGGGGTGGAGTACATGAGACTGGGTGAAAACATCATCGAATACTCGAGGGATTTTAAGTTATACATCACCACCCGTCTGAGGAACCCGCATTACCTCCCTGAGGTTGCCGTGAAAGTCTGTCTCCTCAACTTCATGATCACCCCCCTGGGTCTCCAGGACCAACTCCTGGGCATAGTGGCTGCCAAGGAGAAGCCGGAACTGGAAGAAACAAAGAACATGTTAATTGTGGAAAGTGCCCAGAACAAGAGGCAGTTGAAAGAAATTGAAGATAAGATCTTAGAGGTCCTCTCCCAGTCTGAGGGCAACATCCTCGAGGACGAAACCGCCATCAAAGTCCTGTCCTCCTCCAAACTGCTCTCTCAGGAGATCTCTGAGAAGCAGGAAATAGCTTCCGCCACAGAAATGGAGATCGATGCGACACGAATGGGCTACAAGCCCGTGGCCGTGCACTCTGCTACCATATTCTTCTGTATCTCTGACCTGGCCAACATCGAGCCCATGTACCAGTACTCCCTGACGTGGTTCATCAACCTCTACGTGCACTCCCTGGCCCACAGCACCAAGAGCGACGAGCTGCAGCAGCGCATCGATTACATCATCACACATTTCACCCTGAGCATCTATAACAACGTGTGCCGCTCTCTGTTTGAGAAGGACAAGCTGCTCTTCTCCCTCCTGCTGACCATAGGTATCTTGAAAGAGAAGAAAGAGATTAACGAGGAAATGTGGTACTTCCTTCTCACCGGGGGTGTTGCCCTGGACAACCCTTACCCCAACCCAGCTTCGGAATGGTTGTCTGAGAAGGCGTGGGCAGAAGTGGTTCGCGCATCCTCGCTGCCCAAACTGAGAGGCCTGATGGAACACTTGGAACAAAATACGAGGGAGTGGAAGGCCATCTATGACTCAGCCTGGCCCCAGGAAGAGAGATTCCCTGGGCCTTGGAAGTCCCTCCAGGGACTAGACAGGATGGTCGTCCTCAGATGCTTGCGGCCTGACAAGATGGTCCCCGCCATTCGGGAGTTCATTTCTGATCACATGGGAAAGATGTACATCGAAGCCCCTACGTTTGACCTCCAGGGATCCTACAATGATTCCAGTTGTTGTGCACCGTTGATTTTCGTGCTGTCTCCGGGTGCAGACCCAATGGCAGGTAAGGACACAATATTAGATGAGGAACCTCAAAAACCCAGAATGTGTGGACGCTTGACAGTGGCGTGTCCTTGATAGCAGGGATCACAAACTCGGCTGGCTTAAGGCCCAGCCAGTAACAGTCACCTTCTTACCTATTACCACCTCAGGGACTGAGGCCAGTGAATATTTCACTTTCTGCCTAGAAGGGTAGCACTAATCAGCACCCAGGGAACTGTGCCATCTGGGAATGTGAATCCACAATCACCTCCATCATCTGATTTTTCAAGAGAGACCCCGAATGTGGAAATGACCCATTTTAAAATCTTGATAACTCACGCAAATTTGATTTTCCTAAAATTGTGGCAAGGACCCAGACTAGGGCTAAGACTCAGCCTGCTGGCTGCTAGTTTCTCATCTTGGTCTTAATCTTCTCTATTGCTTGTTTAATTAGAATATTTTTGGATAATTAATATTGCACGTAGTTTAAAAAAAAAACAATCATGGTTCATTCCTGGGTTTCAGCACCAAAAAAAAAAAAAAAAATCAAACAGCACAAAAGTATAGGATTGTGGCTCCAGCAGAGGGACCTTGCCTCCTCAGGGGGGACATACCACAACATATGCAGACATTTGTGTTGTCCCAGCTGGGAGAAGAGATGCTACTAGCATCTAGAAGACAGATACTGAGGGTGCCACTCCACAGCCTGCAGTGCACAGGACAGTTCCCACAACAATACGACCTGGTCTAGAGTGTCACTCTTGCCAAGGTCGAGAAAGCCCTGCAGGGAGCGTAGGCACATCTTTCTTCTCACCCTCCCAGAAGTAACCACCCTTACCCGATTTGGGTAACTTTCCAGAAATACACGATTCCAAGATTTCCAGACTATCTTGTGATACAGAAGGATATGAGTCATTGACAGGAATAGAGTGGCTTTGGGGTTCTCCGTGCTATAGTTTTCTCTTTTGCTGAATGGAGAAAAGGGTACAAGAAATGCAAGTGACAGATGGACCCTCTCCTGTGAGAGCTGAGGGGTTTGGCCTGTACCCTCACCAGGTAGAAAGCCAGCACCCTGCCCCTGGGAGGAAGGCAGAGGATGGAGCTGAAATGAACAGGTGCCAGGTTCCGGTGACCACCGAGAGAGATTATTGTCGGGGAGCAATCTCTGACCTTTTCTTTCGGTCACCTTTGCTCTCTCCCTACCCCATATCCTTTATGTGGCAAATTTATAAGAGAGAAACTAGGGGGAAGTCAAGAGAGGTAAAACAGAAAAGGAATCTAAGATTGACAAGCCAGCCCCCCCACACACACTTCACCTCCTCCTTTATAAAGTTTCCCATTAGCCTTTCATCTAATTCGGTGGTTCTCAATGGTTCTTTCTCTGTATTTACCAGCACTCAGAATATTGAACTGACACCTTGGCAATCTCCAAAGTGAACAGTGAACCAGTCCGATTTTTCTGTACCATTGTTAATGCATGGATTTTAACATATTGGATATTTCAGATATGGTGGTGTTTGTCTCCACAGCTGCCATTTTCTTTTTATTCTTAAATTATTCCATCTTCAGCTTGTGGAAGCACCTTCATATCTGTGTCCTTTTCACATAACTCTTGTAGTTTCCTTATTTATTTTTTTAAGTTGTAAATGGACACAATACCTTCATTTTATTTATTTATTTTTGTGTGCTGCTGAAGTTCAAACCCAGTGCCTCACATGTGCTAGGCAAGTGCTATACCACTGAGCTACAACTTCAGTATCCCCCTAGTAGGTTTTGATAGCTTCCTTGCCGTCTAGCTTTACTGCCTCTATGAAAGACCTGTCTCCAATTACTGTCACATTTTGAGAAACTGGGGATTAGAACTTCAGCTTATAAGTTTGGGAGGGACATCACAGAGAACCTATGGAATCTGATTGTTCCATGTGCTGACTCTCCCTTATAGTAATGTACTTCCTCCTGTAGTTTGTGTTTTTTTAAAGCAAGTTCACAGTAATTAAGGTTGCATTATTTTGTAGAAGTCTCAAATACTTTGGGTTTTAGGAGTGTCCCAACAGTGTCCCCAACAACTTTCCCTGTGCAAACACGGGTCCCCAAGGGTGTTCACGTTCTGGATCAATTTCACAGAAAATTTCTCAGCTGGAGAATTCTCCAACAGAAAGTTTTGTGAATTCATACCCCTCATCTGCATGTGGTATGAACTCAGTGTTTTGACTTCTCACCAGGAAATTGTTGCTTATCTTTTTTCACCCAGGCTCCAAATCAGTGACAAACTTCCATAAGTTGGTAAACAGATTTCTGATTTTCTTAATGTACAGCCCTTTGAGGGGGGGTACACAAACGTATCAGTTCCGGCTTCCCATTTCTTAGGAGATCAAAGCTTAAGTTTCCCCTCGGTGTGAAAAATATGGTATTCTCCAATGGCAAAACACTATCAAGACATAAAACATAAAGACTTTATTCAAGCGTATAGATCTTTTCTTCTATGGTTTTTAAATTTGATGTCTTGCTTAAAAAAAATATCTTTGCTACCCCAGAAAAGTAAAAAGCATAAGGTCTTTACATATATAATGATAGGAGAAAGAACTACAAGATATATCATTAAGTTAAAAAAACAAATATTCTGTAATCCATATAATTTAATAGTATGTGCATAAAATATCTCTGGAAGGATTCACAAATCTAATAACATTGGCTACCCCTGGGAAAGAGAGTCATGAAAAAAAAACTCAATCTCATTGTGTAATTTCTTATATTTCCTACTAAAATTCATAAAAAATCAGTTCCTATTTGTTTGGTGATATGCATACCTCCAGTTTTGAGTTTCCTCTTCATTTTTGGCACCTAAGAATTTCCCTTTCTTTCAAGCCCTGATTTTTTTTTCAGTCTGTGTATACTTTTTACAGCAAGAAATTGTACATATTTAGAGCAAAAGTCTTTATCTGCCATCTTACTAGATTGTCTAAAGCTTTCTCAGAGAGAGATTTATTCTGTACTTAAGCTGGGCATGGTGGCACATGCCTGTAATCCCAGCTCTTGGGAGGCTGAGGCAGGAGGATCACGAGTTCAAAGCCAGCCTCAGCAATGGCAAGGCACTTAGCAACTCAGTGAGACCCTGTCTCTAATACAAAAAAAGGGCTGGGGATGTGGCCCAGTGGTTGAGTAACCCTGAGTTCAATCCCCGGTACCAAAAAAAAAAAAAAAAAAAAAAAAAAAAAAAAAAAAAAAAAATATATATATATATATATATATATATATATATATATATATATATATAGTATATTTAACAGAAGCCATTGAAAGCCGGGTGTGTTGGCACACACCTTAGTCCTGGCTGGTGGGAAAGCTGAGGCAGGAGTATCATGAGTTGGAGACCATCCCAGGCAACATATTGAGACCCTAAAAAAAGAACAAGAAAGTCAATGAGTTTCTTTGTGAATCCAAACTTTTAAATGCTCCCCCTCCTTACTGGCAATATGGGCTTAACTGGACTGTCCTCTTTCTAAACCCCTGTTCTTCCTGGTCTCAGGCCTGCTGAAGTTTGCAGATGACTTTGGCATGGGAGGTCAAAAAACACAGACCATCTCCCTTGGCCAAGGCCAAGGTCCTATCGCTGCCAAAATGATCAACAATGCCATAAGAGAAGGGACCTGGGTGGTCTTACAGAACTGCCACCTGGCCACAAGCTGGATGCCTGCGCTGGAGAAGATCTGTGAGGAGGTGATCGTTCCTGAGAGCACCCACGTGAGATTCAGGTGAGACGCGCTCCCCTGCCTGCCTGTCTCTGGGACCCAGCCTCGAGCTCCGGAGGGCATACTGGTGATACAAAGATGGAAAGACACATTCCTGCCCCTCAGAAGCTCTCAGTCTAGGGAAAGACAACTCATAGATGAACAATGTGGAGACCATGCAATAACCGAACAAGAACCACAGAGCACAGAAGAGGGACAAGGCCGTGGGGGAAGGTCTGGAGGACAGATAATTGCCTGGGGTTTTGAAGGATGAGTAGGAGTTTGCCAGGAAGGAGATTCCAGTCATAAGGGATAGCATTTGTAAAAGCAAAAAGGTAATATTAGGGGGCTGGGGTTGTGGCCTAGTGCTAGAGCGCTTGCCTAGCGTGTGTGAGGCACTGGGTTCGATTCTCAGCACCACATATGAATAAAAATGAATAAAATAAAGGCCCATCAAGAATTCAAAAATATTTTTTAAAAAGGTAATATTAGGGAATACTGAGAATGTTAGCCAATGACTCTGAGGTGTATGTTCAAAGAAGTTGTTTGGGGAAGTGATAACAGATGTGATAGGTGGTGGGGAGGGGAGCCTAAAGAATAGTCTTTCATGACACATGAAAATTACGTGAAGTTCAAATTTCAGTGTGCATAAATAAAGTTTTACTGAAAAACATACCCAGTTAGTCATATAGTGTCTGTGTCTGCTTTTGTGCTATGAGAAGTTGAGACAGACAGCAGGCAAGCCCACAAAATCTGAAATATTTACTCTTCTGTCCTTTGTGGGAAAAGTTGCTGACCCTTGCTCCAGGCAAACCCCACTTGCTGGTTGTTTTCATTTTGCTCATGTCTGCCTGATAATAGGGAAGTGTGGTGCTTGTTTATAAAGTCACATTAAACCCACTGTTCATTTACCGTCATGAAAGCTTCCAAAGGACAGAGTTTAAGGGAAGTGCATTAGTTTCATGAATGTTATTTGATTTGGGATGGTATGTGGATTCATGGGTCCTTGATGACACCTGATGAAGAAAAAAATGGTCTCGTTGAGATGTTACTGCTTAATACCAATTAATCATTGTTATGCAGGAAGACAGGCTTCTTGTGAGTGGGTTTTCTGATGATTTTAAAGAGAAAGTAGGGAATCCAAATTTTAAAAAGAAAGCCCTAAGCTGGGCGTGGTGGCACACACCTGTAATCCCAGCACTTTGGGAGGCTGAGGCAGGAGGATCACGAGTTCAAAGCCAGCCTCAGCAATGGCGAGGCACTTAGCAACTCAGTGAGACCCTGTCTCTAATAAAATACAAAAAAGGGCTGGGGATGTGGCCCAGTGGTCGAGTGCCCCTGAGTTCAATCCTGGTACCAAAAAAAAAAAAAAAAAAAAAAAAAGAAAGCCCTAGTTTTCAAAAAGTGGGAAACTACTTCAAAACCCTGTTACAGCACTGTATGAATGGAAATGGTGTGAGCCAGACATTGCCCCGCTGTAGACTGAAATTGGGGCTTAGACCATAGTTTAGGACCCCTCCTCTCACCTGCCAGCCCTGTGCCTTGGTCACTGCTAGCTGCTCACAAAGCCTAACCACATCCCAGCTCCCCTCATCCACATGGTTGCTTGGTTTATGTCCTGTATCTCTAAAGACCACCCACCCGCGATCCACCTGTTGGCAATCTCTGTAATGTCTAGCAAGCAAACAAATAAAAACCAGGATGCCATGGTGCACGTGTAACTTGAGCTTGGATAGGAAAAACAGACTAATCAAAGCCTGGAGAGCAATGTATCCAAATGTTAATCTACAGGTAGAAAAAATTACAAGTTCCATTTTCTTCTAAACATGTTTACATATATTCCCACTTTTTGTGGACATAAATAAAAATTTGCATTTTAAAGAAAGAAATTTCCCATATTTTCAAGGCCCCCTTTAAATACCATTTCCTATTGGATTGGGGTCAGCACACTTTCCCTTTAAAGAACGAAACAGTAAATTACTTAGGCTCTGCAGGCCATGTTGTCTCTGTTGCGACTATAAAACTCTGAAGTTGTAGGATGGAAGCAGATATAGACAAGATGTAAATGAAGAGGCTTAGCCATGACCCAGTAAAACTTCATTTAAAAAAACAGGTGATGGAGCCGGGTGCAGTGGTGCACGCCTGTCATCCCAGCAGCTGGGGAGGTTGAGGCAGGAGGATCACAAGTTCAAAGCCAGCCTCAGCAATGGCGAGGCACTAAGAAACTCAATGAGACCCTGTCTCTAATAAAATACAAAAAAGGGCTGGGGATGTGGCTCAGTGATCGAGTGCCCCTGAGTTCAATCCCTGGTACCAAAAAAAAAAAAAAAAAAAAAAAAAGGTCCAAGTAAGGGGTTTAAGAGCAGGAGCTTTGGAGTCAGAGAGTCCCAAGTGCACAACAGCTACTTCTAAGCAGTGTGTCTTTGAAAGTCCACCTGACTGCTCCATGCCTGTGTGTCCTCGTGGTAATGGGATGATAAATATCTCTCATGGGGTGGCTGTGAGGGTTAAAGGGAATAAAGGACACATATAAATTCTTAGCATGTGTTTGGCATCTAGAGGTGCTTAATAAATGATAGCTATTATCGTTTGCTTTTTTTTTTTTCAGTATAACTTATTGTACTGCTCTCAGTAGTTGAATCCCTTATTTTTCCAGACTCTGGTTAACCAGCTATCCATCAGAGAAATTTCCAGTTAGCATTCTCCAGAATGGGATCAAAATGACCAACGAGCCCCCCAAAGGGCTTCGGGCCAACCTTTTGCGCTCCTACCTCAATGATCCCATCTCGGACCCCACATTCTTCCAAAGCTGTTCCAAGCCAGTGATGTGGCAAAAGCTGTTGTTTGGCCTTTGCTTCTTCCATGCCATCGTTCAAGAGAGGAGGAACTTTGGACCCCTAGGTGAGCCATGGCAGTGCACCTGGGTCTCCTGGGGGAAGGCTCACAGACAGATGAAGGTGTACTTACAACTCAATGACCAGAAAAACAGTATCTCTTCTGTGCAATAATTTGGCCATATTTATACTCTTTAGTTATTTATTATTTATCTGAAATTAAAATTTCACTTAGTGTCCTGTATTTTTATTTGCTAAACCCGGCAACCCAATACCACATTAATGTCAATGTCAGGGAAAAAATCGGGCTCCAGAATCAGAGGCCGCTACCTACTGAAGTAACGTGATAACAGGAGGGCTGCAGGCTCTTCACTCGGCCTGTGTTTGTCTGTCTTAGGCACAATGACCATTCTCCAGGGAGTTGTCACCAGGTGACTTACAACATTTTAGGTGGCTCTCTTTACATGTGCATAACAATGAGAGACAGGGATACACCAGGGACATTTGTCTATGATTCTTCCTGAAAACTAATAAGAAGTGTGTTTATCAATGTAAACTACCCTTGGCCTAATTTACAAGTAATAAATAATCTTGTTAGAGCAGATTGTCAAACTGCTATATACCAATCCCTTGTCGTAGTGTTCGAGCTGAATTACCTTTCTTTCTTCCATGGCCTGCCTTTGATTTTATTCAGTAGCCATGAAATGACCTACCAGAGGGTATTCCTCACAGTTCTTTTGGGTTAGAGAAGGAGACAAATTGTCCTAATGGTGATTTTCTCAGAGCATCCACTTCTTATCCTTCTACCTCCACACTCTGGCCAGGCCCAGTTAGCCCCACAGGGCACACAACTCTTCCACAGAGTTGTTCTACAGAACCCAGGGGCACTTGACCACTGGGCCACATCTCCAGCCGTTTTTTTGTATTTTATTAGAGACAGGGTCTCACTGAGTTGCTAAGTGCCTCGCCATTGCTGAGGCTGGCTTTGAACTCGAGATCCTCCTGCCTCAGCCTCCCAAGTGCTGGGATTACAGGCGTGCGCCACTGCACCTGGCTCGAATGTGAATTTTTAGGAGGAAATTAAACTCCTTGGTTAGGCACAGGGCCCACCACGCCCTGCTGTCATACACCAGGCCCTGTGCACACATTTTTGTCATTGTCCAGCCCTGATGGGCATTTATCACTGACCCTTGGAAATGCAAGTAGCAGTTTCTCTAAGGCCAACCGTCCAGTTCTCCCAGGAGCTCAAGGAAGGGACATCTCAAAACCAACTTCATTCTGTTGTGAAGTCATAGCTACCACTCTCAGCTACACTTTGGTGTTATTTTTGGAGCTCTGTGCATCACAGCCAGGCTGAATAATTCTCATTCCACAAATCCCAGGATGTTAACATCTTCCTTAACAAAGGGGAGACCCAGAAGGAAATTGATTTTAGAATGGATGTTTTTGCAGGCAGAATAGCTCCCACGTTGGCAGTAAATGTCAAGGCTAATAGTTGGCCTAGTGCTGGATATTCATAGGGCTAAAAAGGCTCTTGATCCATAATGATGCTTAACTCCACCAGCTCAGTCTCAGAGTGGAATTTAAGAGCTCTCAGCACTGAAGCCTCTAATTCTTCTCTGCCTCTTGCAGGTTGGAATATTCCTTATGAATTCAATGAATCTGACCTCAGGATTAGTATGCGGCAGATCCAGATGTTTCTCAATGACTACAAGGAGGTGCCGTTTGAAGCTCTGACCTACCTGACAGGTATTTGTGGGAGGGGCTCTGCTGCTGTAAACCTCCAGTAGCATATTCTACCCTCCTGCTCTTTTGCTCCCTCCCTTATTCATTCATTTGACCAATTGAACTCTTCCTAATGTTGGCCATCATTCTCCATATAGTAAAAAACAGGAACAAGAAAATTATGGTATGTTCTTTATGGTCAATCTACAATCTACAAAGGAAGGTAGAAATTATAAATGAATGAATGATAATACAGTGATAAGTTTCAGTGAGAAAAACATTTGTAAAGCAGAAAGGCAGCCCAGGGGGTTGGAGGTGGGTGATCATGGAAAATTTTCTGAAAGTTTTAAGAGTTGGGTTTCAAGGGATGAGCAGGAATTTTACAAGTGGAAAAAGAATGGGGAATGGGAAGAAGGACAGCATTCCCTGCAGAGGGGTCCTGAGGTGGGAACCCTCCTAGCTAGCTTGTATTAAAACCATTCATCAGTACCAAGGATTGAACTCAGGGGCACTCAAATACTGAACCACATCCCCAGCCCTATTTTGTATTTTATTTAGAGACAGGGTCTCACTGAGTTGCTTAGTGCCTCACTAAGTTGCTGGGGCTGGCTTAGAACTTGTGATCCTCCTGCCTCCGCCTCCCGAGCCACTGGGATTACAGGTGTGTGCCACTACACCTGGCATCAGCAACCTTTTACTAGTCGCATACTAGTATATGATACAGAAGAATGCAGAGGCATAAAAGTTGGTGGCTACTTTCAAGGAATGTGCAATGTGATCCCAGAGACAGGAGATAAAATAGAGGTGAAATAAAATAAGTGCATGATTGTTCTAGAATGTGGTCTTAGTGGAGGTCACAGCCCACAGCCAGTCTCTAAACCACAGCCACAGGTTTTAGCTCCATGGAAAGACTTGGGCATCTCAAGATCACACACAATTCCCTCTTCAGGTCTGTATGTTAAGTTTGTCTGGACCTTCCCCAAGCAGTGACATGCTCTTTATACACTTTGAGTATTCACAGCAATCTTACAAACTTCACATCAGTAACCCCATTTTGCAGCTGAGCGGGGACAGGCTTCAGAGCAGTCGTTCTGAACTGTAGTCAGCTTTTCCTCTCAGGGGACACTTGGCAGCATCTGGAGATGTTTTGATTATCACAACTAAAGAGGATGCTACTGGCATCTTCTGTGTGGAGGCCAGGGTTTCTGTTAAACATTCTACAGTACACAGGACAGCCCCCCCGAAACACAGAACTCACTAATCCAACATGTCCCTAGTGCTGAGTTTGAAAAACCTATATGAGAGTGATTATGTTCAGTCGTAGAAGGCCATGCCGAACTTAACCCAGTGCAGCATCCCCTAACACAAAACCCCAAGTGACGTAAGCGGCACAAGTACAGTGGATCTTAGTTTGATAAAAGAGCTTCTTCAAAGTGGGTCATGTTCCTATCATTCTGTGCCATGTAGAAGCACATCCCAGGGGTCTGTTTAGACCATAAAATAAGTGCATGATTGTTCTAGAATGTGGTCTTAGTGGAGGTCCACATGCAGGGTATAAACCAACCTGCCCTGCCTATGCCAGCCAGCTGGAGGGTACTCTACTTCCAACAGTGCCAGTCAGGACAGGCTAGTTAGGCTGAAGCAATAATCCCTAAACCTCAAAGGCAAAAGATACCAAAGGTCCCCTTCTTGCCCACTCCACATGTCCAATGTAAATCGACAATGGTTTCTGCTCATTATAATCACCTCACAGGAGCACAGTTGGTAAAAACTCCACCAATTTTTATTGCTACCATCTTGACACATACTTGTGTACAGGCCACTTCAACAGGGATAGCACTGAAGGGCTCACACTGGCAATTAAATGTAATAAGGATATGTCACTTGGCCCTATCCTACTCTACGAAACCAGGGCAAGATCCCTTCCTATGTGCCTGGAAGGAAAGAAGAACCAGATGTAGGTGATCATTGGAGTTCTCCACCGACACCAACCAGAGTCAGGTCTTGTCTAGAAGGGTGGTCAAGTCAGGGGGGCTAACGTCTCTCATTCTTAAGCTGGTACACCCCCCTGCAACAGGGGCAATTTAGAAGATGTCTAAGGTATGTCTTGGCCCCTCTAGGAACTTTTGCTCTTGCTACAAAAAGAAGATAGGTTGGGCTGGGATTGTGGTTCAGTGGTAGAGTGCTTGCCTAGCACATGTGAGGCACTGGGTTCGATTCTCAGCACCACATATAAATAAATAAATAAATAATTTTATCAACAACTAATAAAAATAATTTTAAAAGAGAAAGCAGGTATGTGGCTATAAAGAAATGAACCTTCCTTCATAAACATAAAATGAGCCTGTAAGAGTGTCTCCTGAAGACAATTCACAATGAAGAAATGGTGGTGGGACCTAGTGTCACAACTCTGGGTGCCCTTGAACACGGACTTCATCAGGAAGAAAACCATTGTCCCTTTAGTGCTGTCGTTTAAGTGTGTTGTGAATCTCCTTAGTGCTGAAACAAGCTGCCTTGCTCTAGGGCTGGAAGCATCAACATGGCTGCAGACAGCTAGATTAGCTGGCTTAAGATAAAACAGCTTCTGTGTGGGCTTCCTCTTGTCCCTCACATCTCCCTTAAGTAGCCACCCAGACCCCACCATCCACACACTACACCCCTCCAAGTCAGGGCCAAGGGAAATCTGAGGCCTCTCTTTCTGTCTGCAAACCTATCTTTTCCTGAAACAGTTGAACTTGGGAATGAGCCCACCCTTTGGGGTGTCCTTGTATGCATGCATACATACATGTCTTCTCCTTGTAGACCTACTGTGTTGACCCCAAGTATGAAATACCAGGTGACACCACATACTGCAGTACTATGACATCTAGGCAAGCTAGAAAATGCATCTTGGGGTTGGTGAACTGGATTTGATGTCTCCTCCAAAGAATCACCTAATTTCTTTTTGTAGAAATCTGACTGTAGAAATCCAGATTCAGAAAACAGTGTTAACAGTGAGGAAGTGGAGTGGGGTGGGGTGGGAAAAGTGATATCCCAAGGCAGTGTATATATAGGACAATCTCACTTTTCTCAAATCTATGTATTTATAAATAGATATAATTAATTAAATGCTTCCTGAGCTGGGCATGGTGGCGCACACCTGTAATCCCAGCACATGGGAGGCTGAGACAGGAGGATCGTGAGTTCAAAGCCAGCCTCAGCAATGGCGAGGCACTTAGCAACTCAGTGAGACCCTGTCTCTAATAAAATACAAAAAAGGGCTGGGGATGTGGCCCAGTGGTCAAGTGCCCCTGAGTTCAATCCCTGGTACCAAAAAAAAAAAAAAGTTATCTTTGGTGGAATTTTTGCTCATTGTATTTCCTTTTTGTGTTTCTTTTCTAATTTCTAATCTGGAGAATATTGTTTTTGTAGCAACCATAGTACCAAAATGGCCTTCTCATCCCAAGCTGAACATGGCATCAGCAGCGCTGTGTCCTTGGGGCCACCCTGTTTCCAGTAGGGTTTCTTGGCCTGAAAGATCCCCTGTTTCAGGTTAATGGCCAAGCTTGTGATGGCCTTCCCCGGGCTCAACTTCTTCCCCTATTGGTTGTTCCCAGGGGAATGTAATTATGGCGGCAGAGTGACAGATGACAAAGACAGGCGTCTCCTGCTGTCCCTTCTGTCCACGTTCTACTGTAAGGAAATTGAGCAGGACCAATACTTCCTTGCTCCTGGAAAGACTTACTACATCCCTCCCATGGCCCCTACCAGGTAAGAATGGCCCACCTCTTTCCCCAGAGGGGCTCAGTAGTCTCTATATGATGACTAGAGGCGACAGGAGTGGCCTTGGGCTTCCTTACTTGGATCCATAAGCTGTTTTCAATATTCCAGATGCCTTCAAGAAAGATGTTGTCACTGTTTCACAAATGCTGGGAACTTGGTAGACAAGGTGCTTCAAAGTATGGCGTCCACCTGGGGTGGTGAGGGGAAGAGAAGGATGAGAAGATGAAGCTTTGGTTGTGAACCAGTTGTTAATTGCTACTTGTAAACAGCGTTCAGAAGGTGGTAAGGGGTGGGGACAGGAGAATGAAGCAGGTGACATGAAAACAAGATATCTGGACAGAGGATGAGGAGGAGCACTTCTGTCAATTGCCTGTCGTGTGCCCAAGCCGCCTTCCTTTAGGGCCATTTGTCTTCTCACTTACAAATTAGGAAATCAGAGGTTCAGATGATGGGCTAGAGTTGCACAGTTAGTCTGGGCTACAGCTCGGCTCCAAGCCCTGTTCTCTGTAACTTTAAAAACCAGGACTACATGGGGAACAGAGAGGAAGTCAGGGTTTGGAGGGAAGCTCTTTGCCCATTTGCCTTCAAATGTACCAGAAAACTGTATGAAGAAGAGCTTATGATATATTCACCCAGCCTTGGGTTGGGGGGGGGGGGCAGATTTGTGACATAGCGTGACTCCTGTTCCAGTTGGCCTAGCCAAGCCCTAAGTCATCCAGGGGACCCCAGGGACCCTGCGTTTTTGTCAACGCAAGATTTCTTTTCCAGTCCTATATCGACTATGTGAGGACCCTCCCCATCACAGCCCACCCGGAAGTATTTGGCCTCCATGATAATGCAGACATCACCAAGGACAACCAGGAAACCAACCAGCTCTTTCAAGGGGTGCTGTTGACCCTCCCGAGACAGTCAGGAGGGAGTGGAAAGTCCCCTCAGGTAACTGCTTGGGAGGAGACGTGATTCAGTCTCCCAAGCTGTTGACCAAAAAGACATAAAAAGAGAGGCCTGGAAGACCCCTGGGGTGGGGATTTGCTCTGCCCTTACTGCAGAGGATCCTGAAATGCAGAGCTGAAAGAGGATCAGGTTTCCCAAAATGTTAACTATTCCTATATAACCTTCATGATTATTATTTTTTTTTGCTGTATCCACGTATCACCTATATGCAATTTATGTAATATTTTAAACCTGATTTTCTGTTGCTTAAAAACATTTATTTGAAAAACTGTATAACAGAACCATAAGTGGAAACCTAGTATAATTTCTTTAAAGTCATGATATGCATGGAAGGAAGGGAGAGGAGAGGAGAGGAGGAGGAAGAGGAGAAGAGAGGATTGGGGAAAGAGAAAGGGAGGAAGGTAGGTAGGGAAGCTGAACAGTTAAGTTCTTCCCAGATGCTATGGATGCCCAGAGCCCTGGAGCAGAGGTCTTACTGGTTTCTTGTTAAAAGAGGGGAGATGAGCAAGTGGTCCAGAATTGCTAAATTAACACCAATCCTAGGCTTTCTACTTGAGAGGAATGAAAAGGGAAAGATGATTAAAACTTGAAAAGGGAGTGATTTTTCTAACCATGTAATTCAACATTTATTTAATGTCCTGGACATACCTAAAATCATTCTGGGTACTTCTCCTGGTCCCAGCACAGACTTTGTGAAGCACTCACTCACTCTGTAAATGAGCCCTGGGAGGAAGTGACCGGCTCCAGGTCCTTTGTAAAATCAGAGGCAGAGCCAGGTCCAGAACTGGACCCACCACCATTCTCTTTCTCTCCCACTCCCGCCCTTCCCTTCTCAGCCTTCCAAGCTACCTCATATTCAGCCCCTCTCAGCTGGGAACCTCACTCATTGGGTTTTGTGATGGGGTTTGTGGTGCCATAAGTGGTCATTGGTATGAGGGCAAACCAGGCTGGTTGGTGTGTCCCAACGTAGAGGTGGAGAGTCCCTGTAGTAAGAAGAGGGAAAGAAGTGCACGTTCCAGCCTCCCAGACCCAGGGGATGACAGAACTGCGGCTCTTCCACATCCTGGCTTTAACTTCTCTTTGGTCTTCCAGGCCTCTCCCCTCCCCTACTTGGCTGAGCCCTGGGCTTTTCTTGCTCAATGCTGAGTAATGACTTGCTGCCTTCCCGAGTGTCACTGGGATTGAGAAACAGCCCATCTGCACCAGCTGGTCCTTAGGAGCTGGCTGTGAGTGCTGTGGGAGATTCTTACCCAGGGGTGACCTTGAAGACAGAGGGTGTTTTTTGAGTGTTCATTGCTGCCTGAGGTTACCTGGCTGAGCAGGAATTCCCAACCTGGTCCTCAGGCCCTTACTCCAGGTGTGAGAATAGCTCTCATGGTTCAGCATTTTCGCTTTTTAGGCAAAGGGGTGATATCCAATCGTCCCAAGTTTTATAGGTAATGAGTGCCCATCTTACCTCCAAAGGCAGAACTGGTTTCTGAAGGAGAGTTTCCAGGAAGGTTGGATAGAATATACTTTAAAAGCAAAAATGCTCACTACTTCAACTTTAAGCTGATAAAGCCACAGCCGGCAGGTCTTATTTCTCAACCACACCTCTGTTCTCTGCACTTTAAGGAAGTGGTTGAGGAGCTGGCCCAGGACATACTCTCCAAGCTTCCCAAAGACTTTGACCTGGAAGAGGTGGTGAAGTTGTACCCTGTGGTCTATGAGGAATCCATGAATACCGTCCTGAGGCAGGAGCTCATCAGATTCAACAGGTGGGCCACAGGGTCTTGTCGGATCCTGGGAGTTGAAGCATGAAGGGTAGGATCTAATGAGCAGCAGCAGAGATAGACACTCGACAAGGGGCTGCTGTGTAGACATGGTTGCCCCAGCCATAGGGCCATCCCCAGCATGCTTTGGCCCAGGGTTAAATCACCACTATTTATTTTCTCCCACTCATTTATGTGACATCTATAGTCAAGTTCAAACTGTAACCAAGCATAAGTTAATGGTAAAAGCAGTCATCAGAGCTACATTTTGAGCCCCTACTGCCTGATACGGTTCCAAGTACTATGCATGGTCCTCATTTGAGTCACACACAGTCTTTGGCATGTTCACAGTTACGAATCCCATACCAGTATTTTACAGATGAGAAAACTCATCTTGGCATGATAAGCTGTACCCATCATTTTTGTCCTTTCTGACACCAGACCTGATGGCCACCCTCCTCTACTACTTAGTCTCCCATAAGGTCTCCAGAGCCCTTCCTTTACTAATGGCCATTGTAATATAATATTGAAATTCAGAAGGGTTAAGTAACTTACCCAAGATTACACAGGCATTCGATATCAGAACTGAATTTGAGCTAAGGTTGTCTGATTTCGGAGTCAATGCACTCAACCAAAATTGCAAAATCAGGGTAAATGTAGCAAGTGGTCAGAAAATCCCATTGCCTCATCTACAGAGTTAGGGTATTATGGGCTGGTCATGAGGTCAGGGTCTCTGTCCTTCTTTTCTAGTCTCATCTCATTTTTCTTCTAGCTACTCTAGTACAAATCCCAGTGAGTCATCTTGATTTGATTTCTAAATGTTCAAAACCGAAGGGTTACAGAGGACCATGTAGGCCAGATAAGGAAACTGAGGCCCAGAGAGGCCAGTGGTTTGATACAAATATCAACTAACTCAGAGCCATGTGGGCTAAAACTCATCAAGGTCCTTCTTGCTCCATGTGCTGGGTTGCTATCTCCATTTTGCCTTACAGGGCGATGGCTCAGTTTCAGAGACAGCCTTGGCTCTAGAGGACCAGGGACCCGCAGAAATATCATCTGAGAACTTCCTGGTTCTGTAATCTCAGGGTTAGTCCCTAGAGTCAAGAGGCTGTTGGCCATAAAGGGGACGAAGCAAAGTGTGGGACATGCCCCCAGCAGGCATACACACAGCACTTCTGCTTTGAGTCAGATGCTATGGCACGGTGGGCTGTCCTCATTGGTTCGGTCAGACACCAGGCCTGATGGCTTCCCTCCTCTGCAACTATCCATCCTCCCCTAAGGCCACTGGAGCCCTTTCTTGGTAATTGCAGGTGCCGCCACCAGACTTTACCACTGGCCATTGTGTGCAAGAGGACAGGGTCACAGCAGTCTTTACCTTCAGCAATATTCTACCATCCTGCCCCACTACCTGATTTTGCCTGCTCTCCAGTGGCATGGGAAGTCCAAACTATTGGGTGATGGATCAACTTCCAGCCCAGGGACCCATTATTTTGGCTTCTGGCACAAGTGTTCTTAAGCACTAAAACTTCTAAACTGGCAGAGTTCATAGTTATAAGTGAAGGGCAAAAATCACACCAGAGACAACCGTGCAGCCAAGAGATTTATTCACTAGCCTTTATGGCTGGTTGGAGGTAGAAGAAGTACAGGGAGAAGAGGGGTCAAGGAGAGGGAAGTGTGCAATCTCTGGTGGGAGAGAGGAGTCAGGGAGAGGGAAGCGTGCGAGCTCTGGATGGAGGGTGGGTGCCTGGTCATGCTGGCTGTGGTCTCTGGGGCTGTTGGCTGGGGCGGCTGCCATCGGGCTGGAGATGGTGAGTCTGGAGCTGTTGCAGTGGCTGCCTCCTCTCAGCAGGGACGAGCTGTTGTGTCTGAGCTCCGAGCAGGCAGGGACTTAAGTAGGGATTTCTGGTGGGGGGTGTACCAGAGCGACCTTTAAAGCTATTGGCTCTTTGCCCAGGGAACAGGGCGACCTTTAAGCCGATTGGCTCCTGCCTGGGGAACAGAGCAACCTTTAAGCTGATTGGCTTCTGCCTGGGGAACAGAGTGACCTTTAAGCTGATTGGCTCCTGCCTGGAGAAAATAAAACCAGGTTGCTCCTCATGGAAATTTCCATGGGGGAGGTGGCCAGTCGGCCTAAGCCTATCTATCAATAAGAATAGGCCTTGAAGGATACAGAGGTCCATGGTAACACCCCTCAGGTGGTAGTTGTATTCCTTGACACCTTAGCAGATCCATGCACCAAGTGTCTGAACCTTCAGTTCCTCCTGACATAATGTTTAGTGGCCACACAGCCAAGAGGTCCTTTTTGGCATTTGATCATTCTCTTGCCCATTGGGTTGAGTTGCATCAATCTTTGAAGATGACAGGTTCCTCTGGTGGCAGATTCTTTGGCATCCTCAGGTGAATTTCCTGTGGGCTGGGCTGAGCCTCAGAACATAGAGGCCAGAAAGAGAGGCAGGTGATTCGGTATTTTGCAGATGGCCCTACAGTTGCTTTTTCTCACGTGTACACCTCACAGTCTATAAAAAGAAAACAACTTTGGCACTGTGGATCAAAAGCCCTGAAACTGCATGTACCTTTTGACCCCGAAATTCTTTTACTAAGAAAATAATTAGAAATTTGCACAGATTGATATGCAAGGCTCCTCCTTTGCAATGTTGTTTACAATGACAATATTCTAGAAATAATATTTGAATGATAGGGGAATAAATAAAATGGAACACTTTGTAGTCAAAAGAAAGGACAATTTAGGTCTCTTGTTTATTGAATTGGAAAATTTCTCTAAGACAAACAGATTACAAAAAAGTGATATGAGAAAAACCCATTAAAATGATAGAAAAAATCTTAAAATATGTATATCAAAGTTGTCTTTAAGTGGTGAGCTCATGGGTGGTTTAATTTTTTTTCCCCTCAATTAGTGATTCATTAACTTTTTAAAAGCAAGAAAGATGGAAGAAAGCTGGAATTAGCAAAGTTGGCTGGAATGGGACCACTGGAAAGCCAGGCTCAGCCCTATCTTTTGTTCTTGCAGGCTAACCAAAGTGGTTCGCAGAAGCCTCATTGATCTTGGCCGAGCCATCAAAGGGCAGGTCCTGATGTCCTCAGAGCTGGAGGAAGTCTTTGATAGCATGCTCGTAGGTAAAGTGCCAGCCATGTGGGCTGCCAAGTCCTACCCATCACTGAAGCCCCTGGGGGGCTACGTGGCTGACTTACTGGCCCGCCTGGCCTTCTTTCAGGTACCTGGGAGTCAGGGTACTGGGAACCTGGCATGCTTATTCAGGTGGACAGGACATTCTGAAATAGCAGCTCAGATGTGGAGGAGTAGGGCAGGCAGACTTGCAGTACCCTGGGTTGAGCATCCAGAAATGGTCTTTCCAGATCTGGAAGCAGGAGAGAGACTTTTCAAAATCCTTGGAAAAATTATAATCTGGAGGCAGGAGCAGGGACTAGAATAAATATCACCAACTGGTGGCTCATGGGACAGATTTGGCTAATGGATACATTTGTTTTGGCTGCCTGGTAATTTAAAATTTTTGAGTTAGCGTGTGAACTTGGATTTTTACACATAAGAACTCAAATGTAGGGGCTGGAGGGTGTAGTTCTATGGTAGCATATGTGAGGCCCTTGAGTTCAGATCCCACTGCTGGAAAAAAAAATTCCAGATGTTTGTCCTGCAAAAGACAGAAGACCTGAAACAATATGCCTGTGTTCATACATGGCAATTATTGCAGGAGCTGAGCGACTGTTGCTTAATTAGACAAGACACATATTCCCCCCTGTTACGGTCCCCATCACTCTTTTGTATCCCTAACAGAAGCTTGTACCTGTGCTTTTCTTAAAAAAAAAAAAAAAAAGCATATGTGTCTAACATATTTCTTTGTACCTTCATTTCAAAAGTGAGAAAATATAAATCAAACCGAGGGCTGCCAATTTAAGGAAAATGAGAACTGGAATATTTCTTTGTGGGACTCATTTGCTGTTATCTGCCTTGGAACTCTCTTTGATGTGCTGTTGATTTTGCAGGAATGGATTGACAAGGGGGCCCCTGTAGTCTTTTGGATTTCTGGATTCTACTTCACACAGTCTTTTTTGACGGGTGTCTCTCAGAATTATGCCCGGAAATACACCATTCCAATTGACCACATTGGATTTGAGTTTGAGGTAAGGGCACTTTGGGTGAGGACAGCTCAAGTGACCAGCGAGAGAAAGCAACGTTGCCTAATTTCCTTGTAAATCCTAACATTGGGTGTGCTAAGGCCCAAATGCCTCTGAGATGCAAATGAAATACTTAGCATGACTTAGAGTAACTCCAAAAGCTATTCTCTATGTCATCAGGGGACTCCCAGGGCTTTGTCTCTGCATATGTAAAACGGAATCTTTTCAGAGAAAAACTTCTGTTACCATGATGCCAAGAAATATAAAAGCATCCTCCCATGCAGCCTATTCAATATGGTGGACTCTTTATTTGGAGAAATGTTGATACCCTTGGGTAGTCCTGAGAAGTAGGAAAAAACAGCCAGGCATGGTGGTGCAGGCCTGTAATCACAGCACCTTGGAAGGCTGATGCAGGAGGATCACAAGTTTGAGGCCAGCATCATCAGCTTAGCAAGACACTGTCTCAAAGGCTGGGACTGTAGCTCAGTGGTCGAATGCCCCTGGGTTCAATCCCCAGTACCAAAAAAAAAAAAAAAAAAAAAAAAAAGTGTGTGGGGGAAATATAATAAAAAAAATTAGAATATTAAATGGAGCTTCTGTTCTCTGGTTCACTATAATCCCCACCACTCCCTATTATCCTAAACTTGGATCATTTTCTCTGTTTACCTGAAAGATTTTGAGCTTACCACTTCTTTATCTAAACAGTGGTATGCTGGAGCTCACCATACCAACTTATCACAGCCATCCTCAGGGATTCTGTGAGCTGTTTCTTAGTTGGTAGCCTGAAGTGGTAGGAGTCTCTACACCACAAAAACTGACAAAAAACTATAAATCAAGAATTCATTTTTCCACCCTATCCCAGAACTGTTTTGCCAACCTGCCTCTGAATCAGACTCTAACCCTTCACTTCGTAGATCCAGGTCTAAAAATGGAAAGGAGTGTATAAGGTTACTAAGCTATAGTTAATGTGGCCTCCCAACTCCTTCTGGAGCACATTCTCTATGCTTAGGATATACAAGGAGAACAGGCCTAACCAGAATCAGACCTGGCTCCCCTATGGCTGGCAGAAGTATCACAGAAGCCCTGTTGTCCTTTGACGTCCTTCCTGGTAGATGCAGAGATTACAGCCAGGTTGTTCTTACTGCTACTTCAGATAAGAAAATGGCAGGTTATGGAACTCACAGCTTTCCACTTTTCCAGGTAACGGCACAAGAAACAGCCATGGAGAGAAACCCAGAAGACGGGGCCTATGTAAAAGGACTTTTCTTAGAAGGTGCCCGTTGGGACAGGACAGGGATGCAGATTGCAGAGTCTTTCCCCAAAATCCTTTATGACCCATTGCCCATCATTTGGCTGAAACCAGGGGACAGTTCAACATTTCTGCATCAGAACATTTACATGTGTCCAGTCTACAAAACAAGTGCGCGGAGAGGTACCCTGTCCACCACTGGCCACTCCACCAACTACGTCCTCTCCATTGAGCTCCCGACAGACATGCCCCAGAAGCACTGGATAAACCGAGGGGTAGCCTCACTCTGCCAGCTGGATAACTGATGGCATTTGTCTCATAGCACAAAGTAAAAGCCATTTTATTCTCTGCTACAGCCTAGTCTTCTTTTCTTAGACATTGGATGATGATGATGATGATGACGATAGAGCTAAGCCAGATATTTCACAGCAGCCCTATACAGTAGGGCTCATTTTATGGCTGCAGAAACCGTGATACAGAAAAGGTAAGTAGTGTCCCCCAGATCAGAGCCACTAAAGGAGAATTTAAACACAGGCAGTGGAACTCTTCTACTTAGACTTCTGGTCATATGACTTAAGTTCTCTTGTAATTATTTTTTATTTTAATCACTTCTTTCCTGAGATACTCTTATTTGCTAAGATTCTTGATAGATTTAAAATGCATATCTTACAACAATCTCAGGTAGTGGCTATTATGATCTTCATTTTATAGACACAGAGTTCCACAGGTAGTGGTAGAACTGGGACCCAGCTGCTTCTCTACTAGCCCACACAGATGAACTAAAGCTTTAGGGAGAAAGGAGAGATGAGACAACTGTATTTGTTGCACACCTACTGTGTACCAAGATTTGTGCATAGGCCTCAGACCTCTCACTTGTTCCTGTAGGCTGGGCATCACTGTCTCTCCCTGTGGAGGTTCAGGGGGATTTAGTAAGCTGCTTGAGATCATCCAGGTTTTTCATACTTGCAGACCAGGTTTCCAACCGAGGTTTGTCTGGTCTTGAACCCACGCATTTGTCACTGCCACATGCTACCTCCCTAAGGACTTGGCTGTGTTGATATAGACTCCTGGACAAGATGTCCAGCTCCAGCTACAACACTGCCAAGACATTTCAATCACTTGTTTCTCCCCAGGGCCAGCTGGAAGGGAATCCTGAAGGAGATAAGGGTTGAATTCTTGATGTAGTTAGTCCTCACTAACCCTTTCATGTGGCTCTTTGGCTCTAAGTGGCTTCTTTCAGGGCGTTCTATTGGTCACCTCACAGCTGAGCAGACATAGAGCTAGTTGAGTCTTAATGGATCTGGCCAGGTCCTCTTCACTAGAACAAAAGTCCTGACTCAGGGTCTTTGACTTTTTTTCTGAATTCGGGAAGCTTCTGAGAACCAACAAACATATTTCAGAAAACTTCCATTTCAGTTCCTTTATGGCGCCAACCAAATTCTGATTGAGGAATCTGACTGCTGGGATCAGCAAGTCATCCTGGTGACCCTAGAGACTAAGCACACCCTTGTTCTCCAAATCTTGCCGCTGAGGAAGCATTGGCCATGAGGAAGAGCTAGTGTCTAGCTTGGAGTAGGTAGCTTAATAGCTGTTTTTTCAAGAAGAAACCTGACTTTTTCCAGTGAGGGGAAAAAGTCAGAAAGCACAGATAGCTGGACCTGCTGTACCATTCCAAGTAAGCTAGTCAGACACGTGAGATGGAAAAGACGGTCAGGATCCCACATCCCAGAACCTGGGACTGGTAGGTAAGTCACATTGCCATCTGTGAAAGAACTGTCAGTGAGGGGGTTGCTAAGAGCACAACTGAATTTTAATTACATTTCTCTAGTTCCAGCTCCAGCAACAAAAAGCTGAGGGAGGCAGACTGTCTCACTCTTCAGGGGTCAAGGGACAGAATGATTTTGTGTGATGGATGACATTTTTGTAATTTAAAAAAAATTTCCTCCACTTTGAAATCAAAGATTGCCCTAAATTTAAGGTCATTTTCAATTGGGACCAGTTTGATAATAAGGTCTCCTCCTGGGAAAAAGCAATATGCTCTTCAGAAACCATGGTGAGTTAGAGGCTGCAGTCCTGGGCCAGAGATGGCCAGTAGTCAGCTCTGGGGGAAGCAGCAGGCCCTGAGTATAAATAGCTCTGTAGATGACATCAGACAAACCTGGCCACCAAGCTAGTCCTTGCTCTTAAAAACCTAGCTGCTGAGTAGCCAATTATGTTCAGTCCTTCTCAATGATAGAAGAAAATTACATTAAAGAAGGGCTGTAGGAAGGTAGGTTGTACTTTTGAAAGACTGAAGATGGGGATTTTAGGGGCTGGGGCTCAGCGGTAGTGTACTTGCCTGGCATGTGTGAGCACTGGCTTTGATTCTCAGCACTGCATATAAATAAATAAAATAAAGGTCTATCAACAACTAAAAAAATATTTTTAAAAAGATGGGCATTTTATAGTCTGGGAAAGAAAATGGGGAGAAATCATATTAAAAATAAAACACAAGCCAGGTGTGGTGGTGTACACCTGTAATCCTAGAGACTCAGGAGACTAAGACAGGAGGGTTGCAAGTTCAAAGCCAGCCTCAGCAACTTAGCAAGACCCTAAGTCACTTAGAAAGGCCCTGTCTCAAAATACAAAATTAAAAGTGCTAGGGACTTAGCTCAGGGATAAAGTGCCCCTGAGTTCAATCCCTAGTACCAAAAAAATTTTTTAAAGTTACATGGAAGGTTTGATAACACATTGATAATAATGGCTTTGTGCAACAGTACATGCATCTTTGCAAAGGGGGCTAGACATAAAATTCATATTTAGGTAAGATTTATGGGGTGTAGAAGGTCCTCAAAGGTTGGCTAGCAATTTAATCAACTTGGATGTGGAGAAGGCTGGTTGGGAAGGGTGGTTCCTACATTCAATGGACTAAGGCAAAAATTATACCTAGTCAAGTTACTTAAAAATGGAGCATGATGGAGACAGACAAGCTGTGTGTGGCCCACTTGGTTCAACACAGACAGTTCTTCCTCCAATGTGGGTACAGGTCACCATCTCACTGGCCGACCACCAGATGAAGCAGTAGGCTTGAGTTCACAGACATGATGTGGCATGGGAAATACTTTAAATATTAGAACCAACTCCAGGCGGGGAGATGCTTCCATAATGAGACCCGCTGAAGGAAAGTGACTGAAAGAATGGCAGATTTCTATCTCCCAATTCAAGCCAGGCTGGGCCACTGCACACTGAATAGCCAATATACCTGCCAGCACATTAAAATTTCTGTCTCTCTGTACCAAAAGCCTATAGCTGCATTTGTGTTAAGTATGCATGTGCATATGCTATTACTCCACTGATGTTGTATCACAGCTGTTCACATCATTGCTAAACCTTGTAATACTTACCCTGGGCATGATAAAGTATGTTCCCGCTCATAGGAGGTAAGTTTCCCTGGCTGCTTCTGAAGGTCATCTGCCCATTTTGGAAAGAATACAAAGAGACCAAAATTGGTAGAGACTTGTCTTTATTGGTGCTGCCCACTCTCTTTGGAGGTAA
Organism: Tamias sibiricus; assembly: GCA_025594165.1. Taxonomy (NCBI): domain Eukaryota; kingdom Metazoa; phylum Chordata; class Mammalia; order Rodentia; family Sciuridae; genus Tamias; species Tamias sibiricus. The sequence goes on along the minus strand of CM046674.1, from coordinate 16,199,542 downwards.
CAGAGAATGACAGTGATACACAAATGACTTAGCATGGACTCTTACCTGACTCCACACAGAGGTATAAATCCTTTGTGTGTTCCTTTCTATTTGTCTTATTTCTGGTTGGACTTACTTGGAAGCCATTTCAGACCTTATACTATTCAATTATGTTAAAGTCAAATACTCATAATGAATGCAGGATGAATTTCTAGTAAGCTTTTCAGCTCCTAAGTGCATCTTAAGTAATCATGGCTTTAAGAGAAGCCTCTAAGATAAGGTAAACATGCCTGCAATCAAAGTGACGTAGGAGGTGGAGGCAGGAAAAACACAAGCTCAAGGCTAGCCTCTGCAATTTGGTGAGAACCTGTCTCAAAATAAAAAATAAAAATGGCTGGGATGTGGCTCAATGATAGAATGCCCTGGGTTTTATCCCCAGTACCATACCACACACACAGACACACACACACACACACACACACACACACACACTAACGTATATAGTACACATACGCATACATACACACAAAGATAAACATACATTTAACTAAGGCATGCACTTTTGTGTATGGGGAGGGGGCATTGGGTATCACATAAAATTTCCATAAAACACCATGTTCAATCTTACTTTTTAAAGGGAGTTCATCTAGAATTGGAAGGGTCACAAGACCATAAACAAGCTCACACAGAAACAACCACTTGTATGCAAATCTATAACATTTTGCTTGCTAGGTAAAGTGGCACATGCGTATAATCCCAGTGACTCAAGAGGCCAATAAGTAGGATCACAAATTTGAGGCCAGCCTCAGCAACTTAGCAAGGCCATAACTCAAAATCAAATGGGGTTGGGGGGAAGGGAGCCGTGCCTGGTATATAGCTCAGTGGTAAAACACCCCAGTACAAAACGTAAGTCTCCTTTAAAAAAATATTTTGAGGGAGTTTACAATTTTGGAATAGCCAAAAGAACTTTCCAATAACTGATGCTTTGCATTGGCTGATGTGTGGCAAGCAGCATTCCCATGAAAAATATCATCACCTTCAGCTTTCCTCCCACCTGTTTCCAAAGGTGACTTCAGTGACCTCTAGGGTTAATGCCATCTGCTCAGGCAGCAAGACCCAAACAAACCCTTGGGATGTGTAGACACTCACTATGGATGAGGACCAGTTGTGGAGGTCGGAAGAAGATACTCGGGTGTTTGTCCCTAACCAAGGTGAAGAGTGCTGTATTCTGGTTTCCATTTAAGACCGAGTTAGCTCATCATTCTTGGAAATAAACTGTCTTCTGGTTAAGAAACTTCATCATGAGACTTCAGATACACTGGTTTGGAAAGTTTCCTCAGTTTCTCCTGGGTTCGAAGTCCCCGGCCTCGTAGTGGCGTAAGGCCCATTGGAGGCAGATGAATCTAAATAATGACAATAATGATGATATTAAGAATTCTACTCAGAAATCATTGCTGCTGCTTATATTCATTGAGGATTTACTCCCTACCATGCTGCCTGATAAGTGCCAAATCTACCACTGACTCATGTTTACAATCTTTTCACTCATTGACCTTTACAATACCTCATAATAAGAAATTATTATTCCAGTATTTATACATGAGAAAATAGAGGCTCAGAGAAGTTACATTCTAACTTGCTCAAGATTGTACATTAAGTGGAGGAACCAGGGTTTGAACCCAGACCTGTCTGATTCCAGCTCTTGTGCTCTTCTTTGCCATATTACCAGAATAGAAAACATTGAGCACAGACCATCAGCAAGATGGAAAGGTACCCTGTTGTAGGACAGACTCCAACACAGGATCAGCATGCAGTGTTTTTTTTATTATCTTTCTCTCAGCCTTTTTATACATCTTCCAGACAAAGAGGGCAATTAGCCATCAGCAAACATTAATAGACAATGAAGGCAAATAGCCAGTAGCAATGACGAGCACAAATTTGCGAATCAGCAATCAGCCAGATAAACTTTCCCTAAAGAATATCTTAAACTAGTTAGGGCTAGAACACTTTGAGGTCCTCTTCTTTTCAATATAGAAGAAACAAGAAAGAAACACCCTCGTTTGCAAGCAATGTTTCTTTACTATCTATTCTATATCTCTTGGCAAGGCGTTCCGTTTGCAGACACGCCCACCAAGGGCAACAAAGCCTCGTTTGCAAGAACTGTTGTTGCCAAACTTTCTGATTAGCCTCTTGGCATAACATACCGTTTGCAGTATGTTCACCAAGGGGGTGATAAGTGCCTCGTTTGCGAGAACACCCTCACCCATTACTTTTGATAAACTACTTGTTTCTTCTCTATCTGTTCTACACCTCTCAGCAGAACGTTCCGTTTGCAGACACGCCCACCGAGGACAACAAGGCCTCGTTTGCAAGGAATCTTGTTGTTTCTTCTTCTGATTCTCTACATCTCCCCCTTTCTGTTTTCGTAAGATGCCAAGGCTGAAGCGATAAGAGCAGTTTTTTTGTCGTGGTTCAATTGCTGTTGTTTCTTATAGCGCTGGAAGACTATATATAAAACAAAGCATACAAGAGAAATTAATATAATATTACCCAAGGAAGTGAATAACATAGTAGAGTTATAACCCAATGGATTAAGATTAGCAATATTGGTGGTAAGTCCTTGAATGATGTCAGATCCTGTTATATCAGGCAACTTTTTACTAAAAGTGTCCATAATAGTTTTTTCTAATTCCATGATTTCCACAGTTAAATTTTGGTGTCCAGTCAAATGTTTCCGAACTTTGTCCCAAGATTCACTAATATTATAAGGCACAGGAGTTATGCAAAAATGAGAAGAATTCCAGTCACATTTCAAAACGCTGCGCGTGGCCAAAAGTGTTATTTGATCTCCAAGCCAGGATACCGTATGTTGCAGGTTAAGCACATCTGTAGCAAGCTGAGTGTCAGGTCCTTTTGCTGTTGCCATAGTGAGGGTTCTCTGGGTTGATAATTCCTGAAACTGTCTGATGAAGGGATTTCTCATCCTGCAACTTAAGAAATCTTGAAGGAATCCAAAAAGGTGCTCCACCTGTAGAAATAAGAGCAAATCTCCTCCCTATTTTATGTAACAATTTAGACATTTATTTGTTGTTTTTATTCTTATACCAAATAAGTATCTTGAACTGTTAAAATAATGTAGACCAAACATTCAAAAAAATTTAAAGTTAATAAAGTTCTATGAAGAATGTTTTGAAGTGTATAGGCTATCTGTATATCCCCCCTTTTTATTTTTTGAATATATTCATGAAGGGTTATGGTTAGCCCTTTTAATAATAGCTTGACTTTGACTATTATAGGGAATAGCAAAAGTATGTGTTACATTAAAATGTTGTAAAAAATTAAATAACTTTTGAGAGGTAAAAGCAGGAGCATAGTTAGTTTAAATTTTAGTTGGTAGGCCCATAATAGCAAAATATAATAACAAATAGAATTTTAAAAAAAAATTGATTTGACTTTAAAGATTTGATCTTAAGCATTTAGCAGATTAGTTTCATTAGTCTTAAATTAAGATCATTGGGTTTAAGTTTATAATTATATAGTTATTTATTATTATTATTATTATTATTATTAATTTATTTTGGATCATATAGTTTGTATATATATGTATACATATATATATATATTTTTAAATTGTATATAAGTGTAAATAGTAATATAAAACTTTATATCTTATTGATATTAGGTCCATTTATAGAACATATTTTAAATGATATAAATAAACCTTTAATATTATCTTTATAAGTTTTAAATTATTATATAAACCCTAGTTTGGAGAACATCAGTTTGATATAATGTTCTTTTAAAGCTTTTATTTTAAGGTTTCTATACTTGAAAGATATTAACACATATAATATACAAAGAAGGGTATTATTTCATTATAATTATATTGATATTTTTATATCAATCAAGTTTAGTTCTTAAAGAAATAACATTATAATACTTTAAAATAATAGTTATTGTTTAAATATAGTTGTATAATTTTTAATTTTTTTTTTTTATGTGTTAATTTCCTTTATTTCTTCATCTTTTGAAATAATTTTATTGTATTCTTAATTGGAATAGTGTTTGCCTTGGCAATAACGTTGGCAAACTTCAGTTGGTGATTTTCTGTTTTTCTTGGGAATAGATAAATTCTCTTTTAGCTTATGGTAATCTTTTTGAAAGTGCCCAGCTTTTCTACAATTGTAACAAATTTCTGTCTTATCAGGTTTGAAGGTTTCAGCTATAGCAGCAACAAAAATTGAGGCTTGATGTTTAAGGTCATTTACTCTAGTATAAGCTCTAATATATTTTCTTAAAGAAGCATTTTGCTTTTTTAATTTCATCTGTTTTTTTTAAAAAATATTCATCATTTCTTTTACTTCTAAATCATTATCAGATTTGCTAATATCATTCTCATATTCTGATTTTGAGGATGTATTCCCATCAGACTCAGGGGGGTTCATCTACAGAGTCATGAACCCCTTCCTTAGTTTCGATTTTTTCATCAGATATTTTGTCTTCTCCTTTTATATGGCTCTGTGTCTCCTTATCACTGTTAGTTTCTAACAACTGTAAAGCTTGAGTAATAGCACTGCAAAGCATCCATTCTTTCACAGATATAACATTACCAGATTGATGTTGCTTCCGCAATTCTTTTAGGACAAGTTTCCATTCCCTTAAGTTTAATTGTACTTTAGTTTGATACTGAAACCAATAACAATGACTCTCAATTGTCTGAAATAATTTTTTTAATCTTTTTTGAGAGGTCTTTACCTCTATAGAATATAATAACCCTTGTAGTAACTCTATATATTGAGTTTTCAATGATTGGGAATTTCCCATTATAATGCCAAAAGGTCCCCCGTCCTTGGGGCGTTAACCCTTTTGGTGCAGAAACTGCATGAATTGGAATTCCTTAAGATAATGCTGAAAGTCCCCCGTCCTTGGGGCGTTAACCCTTTCGGTGCAGAGACTGCATGAATTGGAATTCCTTAAGATAATGCCGAAAGTCCCCCGTCCTTGGGGCGTTAACCCTTTCGGTGCAGAAACTGCATGAATTGGAATTCCTTAAGATAATGCCGAAAGTCCCCCGTCCTTGGGGCGTTAACCCTTTCGGTGCAGAAACTGCATGAATTGGAATTCCTTAAGATAATGCCGAAAGTCCCCCCCGTCCTTGGGGCGTTAACCCTTTCGGTGCAGAGACTGCATGAATTGGAATTCCTTAAGATAATGCCGAAAGTCCCCCGTCCTTGGGGCGATAACCCTTTCGGTGCAGAGACTGCATGAATTGGAATTCCTTAAGATAATGCCGAAAGTCCCCCGTCCTTGGGGCGATAACCCTTTCGGTGCAGAGACTGCATGAATTGGAATTCCTTAAGATAATGCCGAAAGTCCCCCGTCCTTGGGGCGATAACCCTTTCGGTGCAGAAACTGCATGAATTGGAATTCCTTAAGATAATGCCGAAAGTCCCCCGTCCTTGGGGCGATAACCCTTTTCGGTGCAGAAACTGCATGAATTGGAATTCCTTAAGATAATGCCGAAAGTCCCCCGTCCTTGGGGCGATAACCCTTTCGGTGCAGAGACTGCATGAATTGGAATTCCTTAAAATAATTTTAGAATTTTTAATAATTATCCCGAAAGTCCCCCATCCTAATTTATAACCCCGGGGGCTTACCCTTTCGGTGCCGATCCTGCCGACTACGCCAGATGTTGTAGGACAGACTCCAACACAGGATCAGCATGCAGTGTTTTTTTTATTATCTTTCTCTCAGCCTTTTTATACATCTTCCAGACAAAGAGGGCAATTAGCCATCAGCAAACATTAATAGACAATGAAGGCAAATAGCCAGTAGCAATGACGAGCACAAATTTGCGAATCAGCAATCAGCCAGATAAACTTTCCCTAAAGAATATCTTAAACTAGTTAGGGCTAGAACACTTTGAGGTCCTCTTCTTTTCAATATAGAAGAAACAAGAAAGAAACACCCTCGTTTGCAAGCAATGTTTCTTTACTATCTATTCTATATCTCTTGGCAAGGCGTTCCGTTTGCAGACACGCCCACCAAGGGCAACAAAGCCTCGTTTGCAAGAACTGTTGTTGCCAAACTTTCTGATTAGCCTCTTGGCATAACATACCGTTTGCAGTATGTTCACCAAGGGGGTGATAAGTGCCTCGTTTGCGAGAACACCCCTCACCCATTACTTTTGATAAACTACTTGTTTCTTCTCTATCTGTTCTACACCTCTCAGCAGAACGTTCCGTTTGCAGACACGCCCACCGAGGACAACAAGGCCTCGTTTGCAAGGAATCTTGTTGTTCTTCTTCTGATTCTCTACAGTACCCAAAGGGAGAGGAAAAAAAAATGTGTATATACAAAGATATTCAGTGCATAGTGGAAAACTGGGACCAACTTGAATGCCTGCCAGTAGAGAGCTAGTTAATAATGGCTGTGATGGTTAATTTTGCGTGTCAGTCTTACTGGCCCAGATTAAACATTATTTCTGGGTATATCTGTGAGGGTGTTTCTTGATGAAATTAGCATTGGAATCAGTGGACATAGTAAAGCAGATTGCCCTCCCCAGTGTGGATGGGTGTCCTCCAATCTGCTGAGGGCCCGAACAGAACAAAAAGGCAGAGGAAGGAAGAAATTTCCCCTTTTGCTTTCTGCCTGCCTTGCTTGAGCTGGGACATCTTATCTTCTACCTTCCCACTGAGATTCACACCATCAGTCCACTTTGTTCTTAGGCCTTCAGACAAAGACTGAATTCTGCCATTGGCTTTTTCCTAGGACTTCAGCTTGCAGGAAGCAGAACATGAGACTTCTCAGCCTCTATAACTGTGTGAACCAATTCCTCATAATACGTCTTCTTTTACAAACCTATCCAAATATATATACCCATCCTACTGGTTCTGTTTCTCTGAAAAACCCTAATACAGTGGTACATTCCTACAATAGCATACAACATAACCATTTAAAAAGATGGAGGTAGAGCTTTATACAAAGATGTTCAGAGCTGGGCATGGTGGCACATGCCTGTAATCCTAGGGACTCAGGACACTGAAGTAGGAAGAACACAAAGCCAGCTTCAGTAATTTAGTGAGGCCTTAAGCAATTTAGTGAAAGCTTGTCTCAAAATAAAAATAATAAAATAAAAAAAGGACTGGGAGTGTGGCTCAGTGGTTAAGCACTCCTGGGTTCAATCCCTGGTACTCCCCTCAAAAACAACAATAGCAAAAAATGTTCAGGAGAGATGAAGTAAAATAATTAGGCAATAATAAAATAGTATGCTTAGGGATGGTAGTATGCTTGTAGCTCAGTGGTAGAGTGCTCACCTCACATGTGGGAGGCACTGGGTTTGATCCTCAGCACCACATAAAAAAATAAATAAAAATAAAGGTATTGTGTCCATCTATAACTAAAAAAAAATTTAAAAAATCCTAAAAGATATATTACCAAATGATTAGACTGAATCAATACAATATTAAGTTGCTGCTTTTTTAGATCAAAGACCAAATATTGACAATTTCATGTATTCCAATATAACAGTTACAGTTCTTGTTAACACATAGTGAGGATTTTGGTGAGAATTTTTAGCAATTTTTACTTTTTACTTTATGTATTCTTTTAATGTTTGAACTTTATCCTTTTAGTAACAACAAACCTGCCTTTTATAATAAGGAGAATCAAAGGATTTTCATAAAAAAGGGGAAAGTCAAAAGAGAACACTATATAACATGACTGGTTTTCTCTTCAGTATGTTAGACCAGAAGTTAGACCAGAAGGAGAAACCAGGCATTCACTGACACTCTGGTTTGTTGTGAAGGTTGGTGGCATGCAAGGATATGCCTCCTACAGTAGCTCTAGGCTTCTCAGCAAGCACTCGCCCTCTTGGTATACACTCTTAGAAACAACTGGGTTGACAAGGATAAGTACCCCCCCCCCTGTTAACTGGAGTCGCACTTACAGGCCTTGGGTAAGGAATCTGGTAATGCAGTCCAATTTCAATCCTGGCCGTGCATTCATCTATACACTGTTTGATCAGGTCTCTGTCTGTGAGCTATCAAAGTTGGAAAACAAGTGAGGCTTTTTGCATCTTTCTAATTGTACATAAAGTATAGGTATACATGTTCTCTCAAACTTTTTCAGTTCACTAGCCAATAAATTAAATATTGATAATTTCTTTGATTCCCAGCACAAAAATGTTGATCATTTGAAAAATCAAAAGCAATTTAATATTAAAACTTACTATGGACTAAACTTTTAAGGTAGTTAAATTAGGTAATACATAAACATAGTAAAAAATAATATCAAATGATATAATGAAAAAACTAAGTCTCCCTCCTGCTCTTGTCTTCTAATTCCCCTTTACAGAGATAATTTACCAACAGTTTCTCCTGTGTCTTTCCAATGATATTCAATGTATATATAAGCCCATATGTATGTAGAAAGAGTTAGCTTTTCCTTTACACAAACAATAGCTCACTTTGTTCTGAGCCCTGTATTTTCAATAACATAATTTGAAGCTCTTTCTACATTCATACTGAATATAGGGCTGTCCTATTCTTTTTAAAAGCTATACAAAATTCCAACACAAGACTTTATTATAATTTAACCAATATCCTGCTGATGGACATTAGGTAATTTCCAATCTTTTGTCACCATAAACAATTCTGCTATAGATCCCTCTGAAAAAAATTTTTTTTTTCTTTTTGGCTCACATGCAAATATAGCTAAAAGATGAATTCATAGAGAAAGAATGCTAAAACTAAGAGTATATGTTCAGGCATTTTTAATTCTCACAGTATTCCCAAGTTACCTTCTAGAGTTTGCACCAATTTATATTCCCACCAAAAATGAATGAAAAAGTGCTTTTAACACCTTTCTTCTTTTTAATATTTATTTATTTGCTTTAGTTGTACACAATGCGTTTATTTGTACGTGGTGCTGAGGATCGAACCCAGGCCACGCACACGCTAGGCGAGCGCTCTACCGCTGAGCCACAATCCCAGCCCCTTTTAACACCTTTCTATGTTGGTTAATATTAAAGTAACCAGATATTTTCATCCAGTGCTGCTCAGAAACCCCTTCAGTAAGATACTGGAGAATAATTTACCTCTTGTTTTAAACTGCAATTTCTTGGATCCCAGTACCACAAAAACAAAACAAAATCCCTAAAACTGTAAATTGCTTTGCTTATTAGTAAGGGGAACAAAGAGTTTCAAAATCTCAAATTAGTCAAATTGTGGCAGTCTATTTTCAAGTAAAGGGATGAAACATTCATTCTGAAAAACAGAAAGCCCAACAGGAGAAGGAGAGAAACTATTTCATTCTGAGGATGGAAAATGAATCAACAAGTGGATCTGCTATGAGTTTGCAAGTGGCCCCAGAGTAGAGCTAGGATTGCATCAGCCCCAGATGACACCCACAGTGAAGTCTGGGCCCATGTGGCTTGGAAATTCCAAGGGAGTTCCTGCCTACAGTGCCTGCTGGAGCAGGGGGGAAGAGTTCCAGGAACAGAAACACAGAGAAGCACAGCTGAGTCCTTTGGGGCAGAGGCTCAACTGTCTGACCTCTGTGCTTCTCAGAAATTAGTGCTCGGCTGCCACATTGGGAACAGATTTCCACGTTCCTATCTGCCCACTGGGATTCAAAGCAATTAATGAGATACCTTTGGATTATTAAATTCTTAAAGTTACAAGAAACTGCTTATGTCTGCATGAAGGATTAAGGAAAAAGGAAAAGCCCCTGACAAAGATACGGTGAAGGAGGCTGGAGCTTCTGGGGATCCAGCTGTCTGTCTGAACAAGCTCAGGCCAGAGTACTCCAAATTCAGCCATTCATGGGCTGCCTGCATGATTCTGCCATATCCACACACACCACCTATACTAATAGTAAAATTTTTCTCTAAATTGACTGACTCTCTCCTAAGAAGTAGCATTTGTAAAATTCTACGTTGGCTATTTTTTTTTCCTAGAACATGCTAAATGAGTACATATCTTAAAATTAGAAACCAGGGCACCTCTTCTCTGCACCCTCAAATAAGTTCATGTAGCATCCATCAGTGGCACAAACACCTCCCTCTGGCTCACCCCTTGGGCCAATCCAAGCAGAGGTAGGATTACTGTAATAACTGAAAACAGCCTTGAGTAGTTCTCAGGTGAGTGAGCCTACCTAGATTTAGTGGGCACATCCTATGATGCTCCCCACACCAGGCTGGACATTGTGGGGTCATAATCTCTGCCTTCACCTATCTAAGCTACTATCTGTACAGAACAACTGTAGTAAGTAAAGCCACAAAAAAGGCATATAATTAACAAAAAAGGTATATAATTAACAAGGGCAATGATGGCTATAGACTACTATTGTTCAAAATAGGTGGCTAACATGGGGTTAGGAGGAGCAGAGAAATTGAGGAAAACTTCTTAGAGGTCAACTGAATCAAACAATTTGTAAATGTTCATTAATTCAATCATGCTAAGCAAAGCAAGCCAATCCCCCAAAACCAAAAGCTGAATGTTCTCTCTGATAAGTGGATGATGATCCATAATGGGTGTGTGTGTGTGTGGGGTAGTGGGGCGGGGGGGGGGGGGGAATGGAGGAACTTTAGGCAGAGAGGAGGGAAGGAGGCATGGGGGCAAGAAAGATGGTGGAATGAGATGCACATCATTCTCCTAGGTACATGTATGACTACACATGTAGTGCGATTCTACGTTGTGTACAACCAGAGAAATGAAAAATTGTGCTCCATTTGTGTACAATGAATTGAAATACATTCTGTTGTCATGTGTAACTAATTAGAATAAAAAATTTAAAATAAAATAAATTTAGAAAAAAGTTCATTAATTCAGTGAAAACTGCAAGGCATGTCTCATGGGATACACCAGAGAAGTGTATGGTATTATCTATGTGCTCTAGAACTGACCTTTGTTGGGAATACCATCCCAACATAAATAAAACAAAGAAGGAAAAAGAATATGACCATCTACTCAGGGGTCTCCAAACATTTTTTTTATGTGTGTATGTTTGTGGTACCAGGGATAGAACCCTGGGGCACTTTACCCCTGAGCTACACCCCTAGCACTTTTCAGACAGAGTCTTGCTAAGTTACTGAGGCTAACCTTTGTGATGCTCCTGCCACAGCCTCCCAAGTGGCTGGGACTGTGGGTATGTGCCACTGCACCTGGCTCCAAACTTTTTATCATCTACCTATTCCTTACAATAAAAAAAATTCTGAGCCAATAGCTCCTGTATGTGTACTTTTTATAATTTATGAATGTATACATTTATAAATTACAGATGCTCTTTGACTTACAATGAGAAAATGCATTTAATACCACACACCTATCCTACCGAACATCACAGCTTAACTTGCCTTAAATGTGCTTGAAACACTTGCATTATCTTAGGGTTGGTCAAAATCATCTAACATAAGCATATTTTATGTTATTATTTCTTTGGGTGGTACTGGGAATTGAACCCAGAGGCACTCTACCACTGAGTCACATCCCTAGAACTTTTTAATTTTTTATTTGGAGACAGGGTCTCAACTAAGTAGCTTAGGCCCTTGCTAAGTTGATGAGGCTTGCCTTAGACTTGCAATCCTCTTGCCTCAGCCTCCCAAGTTGCTAAGATTACAGGCTTGCACCACCATGCCCGGCCAATGTATAATTTATAATAAAGTGATGAATATCTCAAAATTTGAGGTACAGTTTCTACTGAATGCTTAGGGACCATCTATATATAGGTACTAATAAGTTCAATAATATAGAAATGACATTTTTATAGAATGAAATAAAATAAACAAAAATATCAGCTGTAGTATTTTATTTCTATTCTTTGAGGACTGTTTAAGGACTTCATGGGGAACACAACTCTGGTTTGGCAAGTGTGGTCTACACTAAGCAGAAAGAGTTTGGAGAAGCTGGAGAAAGGTCAGAGGAGTAGAGAGAACCATCACTACCAACTTGGCCTTAAAAGGCAAGGATCTTCAGGGATTCCAAGAAGGGAAAGTACTTTTGATCATGAGGTTTTCTTTGGAGGCACTTGTCTCAGTTGTAATTTTATATTTCTTTCCATCTAACTCTGAAACATCTTTGAGGGACCCTGTCTTGGTTTTGCTCATTTTCATATCCCTGATGTCTAGCTGGTATTGGGCACATGGGGCACTTGAATACTTTCTGAATGAGGAATAAGAACAAAGAGTTGCAGAGTGGTGACAGGCACTATGACAAGTGCACAAGTGCAGAGGGGAGTTGCTTTCGTAGAGAGGCTCTAGATTATCAGGCGGTGGTGAGGTCCTTCCAGTGATGGTCAGAGGCAAAGGCCAAGTATTCAGATGTGAGAGCTGAAACCATATGTGGTTTCATGTTGCAGGGACCTCAGGGCAGAGGGCTGACCTTCAGGGGACCCCTACGGCTCATAGGAGGGAGTGTGGAGAAGGCAGGGACAAAAAGAGACAGACTGAAGATGTCAGGGAGGGAAAAGTATGAGAGCAGACTGAAAGTTTCATGAACCCACTGGATCAACACAAAGGAGGGTGAAGGGTGAAGAGGAGCGAGGGCTGAGAACCTCTGTCCATGCTTGGCACCTGTGGTCTCCCTAAGGAGCTCAGAACTCAGGCCTTATGGTTTGTTGGAATGAGTCAAATGTGGCTCCCTGGTGTCTGGGTGTGCAGTTCTGTTAAACTGGCTAATAGAGGCATTATTTTATTCAATTCTATGGTCCCAAAGGGCAACCTTACTCTGCTAGCCAAAGAGGCTTGAGTTCAAAGTCAGTTATGAAGGGAACCCTGTGTCTTAATCCCATTCTCTTCCCTCTGAATGCATTTATATTTGGAGCAATGACTAGTTTATGAACTGAAAAAAACATTTCACTGTGCACCTCCTGTGGGAGTGGCTGGCAAAGGGCACAGCGTGTGACAAACAACTCTTCCTCTAAAAACTTCCATTGGTCTGACTATGTCACCTGGTTCATAAGGTCTTCTGAGGACACTGAGCCACTTACTGACCAGACGGAGACCCAGAACAAGTGAAGAGAGAAGCATGGCTGCGTTCGACTCTAGTGGTTGAGCAAGCTAGTGAAACTGAGCTTAGGCCCCTCCTGCCCAATGCTCTGTCATTTTGGTTTGTGCTTCTCAGTCCTCTGAACTTAGGAGAGAAAAGAAATGAACAAACACCACGAGAAACTACTCTTCTACAATCTTCAGCGGAGGCCTACTTACGTTTTTGTTTTTCTGAAACAGTGTTCTGGCTTCATTGAGTATGTACTGTTTTTCTTTGATGGTGTCTTCCATCTGCCCTGATGCCGCCTGCCACTTTCTTGCAAGCCTGAAAATGCGGCGGTAGAGGCCAAGAACTTCTTGTCGTGTTGCTGTTGTCATCTCCAGACCCACCAAAATAGAAGAGGGAAAATTTGTATAAAAATACAATTTGACGGTGAGCAGCTAGGCAGATGTATACTTTTTTAAAAATTAAGATTTTTAATTAGTCTAGAAATACTACTCTTTGTCAACAGGTCTATTGTGTAGAATTGCCAGAATGGCATGGCAGAAACAGCAGCAAGCTTATCTGACATTGAACATCATCCCATGGCTGAGGACTGCTCTACCATGCTGTCTGCCCCGAGGGCCATTTTTGCAAACATTGGCAAAACCAAGATTCACATTTACTATCCTTTGAAGCCAGGGTTAACAGATTATATCAGAAATTATACTTTTAGAGGTAAAATTACATCACAAACCTGAGTGCCTAGAAGACACATTTGGGATAACAGAATTTTCTAGTTAAGTGAGAACTGGTATTTAAAGCTTAGGTTGTGTACTCAAGTGCCTCCAGGGCCTGGCAGGCAACATACGTGAGGGTGCGTGGCTGGATAGGGACAGTGGCCAACTGGACAGGACACACCCCTCTGAAAGGGGACAGTTGCTGTTCAGCTCTAGCCAGCTGTTAATGCAGAAACAAGGGCCTGGAGATGACAGATTTCCTTATAGTTTAAGAATAGGTGATGATCCATATTTTTATAATATGAAATTTCAAATCAGACTCATTCATTATCTTTGAACATGTGAGCACCAGGCAGGTCAAATAAAATGACTCTGTAGGCTCAATTCTATCCAGAGGCTGTCAATGTATGATTTTTTCTCTCTCTTTTTTTTTTTTTTTTTTGGCTGTATGGTGGATGGAATCCAGGGCCTTGCATATGCTAGGCAAGCACTCTCCTACCAACCTACACCCCCAGCCATTTTTTTTTTCTTTGGGTGGGGGTTACCGGAGATTGAATTCAGGGGTACTTGACCACTGAGCCACATCCCTACTCCTAGCCCTTTAAAATTTTTTTTTTATTTTGAGGGCTGGAGTTTGTGGCTTAGTGGTAGAGCCCTTGACTATCATGGGTAAGGCACCCGGTTCGATCCTCAACACCACATTAAATAAATAAATAAAATAAAGGTATTTAATTTTTTTTTTTTTTAATTTTGAGACAAGGTTTTGGCTAAGTTACCCAGGCTAGTCTTGAACTTTGATCCTCCTGCCTCAGTCTTCTGAACAGCTGGGATTCCATGTGTGTGCCACACACCCAGCACGTTGCGACTTCTCTTTAGTTCATCATAACATTTTAGGAAATATTTCTCAAATTTTTCATCTATTTTTCTGTCTAATAAAAACTATAAAATAATAATTGAAAATCTTTCTGGTGATAACAGGTTTAATTCCAGAGGGCTTGGCTAAATGATAACTGACCTATGTAGTATTCCCTCAAGATAACTGAATTTTTTAAAGTAAAATTTCTGTCACCTGAGTGCAGTGTTGCATGCCCATAATCCCAGGGACTCTGGAGGTTGAGGCAGGAGGATCGAAAGTTCAAGGCCAGCCTCAGCAACTTAGTGAGGCCCTGTCTCAAAATAAAAAATAAAAAGGGCTGGGGATATGGCTCAGTAATTAAGCACCCCTGGGTTCAATTCCTGGTACCATTAAAAAAAAAAAAATCTGTCGCCTTTAAGTTATTTTTATCCTGAAATATTTCAGATACAAAAATATAGAGAATAATATAAATCCTACATTCTACAACAAAACTTAAACAGATTAGGTATATACAGATGAAACTCTCATTTAGCCACTTTCAAGTCACATTCCCCTTCCTCTCTTCTAGAAGGAACTGCTATCCCCAAAGCTCTTTATCTTTGTCATGAGCATCTCTACACTTAACACCATATGGTATTGCTCTGCCACCTGCAATTTTTGTGCATCATATTTGCGAAATCTGTGTTGTCACCTGAGCTCTAGTTCAGACATTCTCACTGGTGCACTAATGTAGATATCCTAATATACTGTCTATTCTATTGAGGGGCATTATGTATTTCATTCTTTTTTTTAACTTACACAAAAGCTTCAGCCTATTTAATATTTACATTTCTGCATCTAAAACATCAGGGAAAACAGTACGGGAAAATGTTCCACCAGTGGAGGGTTCTGCTTAGTGAGACAGAAAAATAAATATTGTATTGCCTTTGACAAGGGAACAGACAGGCTGGGAAGAGCAGAGGGACAGATTTGGTGAGTAAGTAGTAGGGCCAGGCATTTGGACATGTCATTATGAGTCTTGGGTTTTTCTCAAACAGGCTGATCAGGATTGGGGAGCAGGCTGCTCACTGCCGTTTAGGAACATGACCCACTTCCAGCCCCCAGGAGGAGGCACGATACCTGGAGATGGTATGCTTTAGGGTGGTCCTGGGCTTACAGGAATCTGGGGGATGGGAGCTGGAAGAGGGTGTATGTATCTAGAAATGCTAGGCACCTTCAAGGAATTCACCTTCCAGAGAATTTCTCTTTTAAAGATGATTGCCCCTCCTTCTTAACCTGACCCTGTGTGACCTTTCTTGAGCAATGAGGAACAACCCAGACTAGCCATTTGATGAAAACCTTGAAAGCGCTACTCCACCCAAGGGAAAGGTTAAAGGGATCAAAGTTATGTGCAATACCAATTCTGAAGTCCATGATGCTTCACAGAAAAAATGCTTAAAAGGAATTCATAAAAAAACCAAGAGAGAACATCATGCGTAATAAAAACCCAGATGAGATGATGACATTTTTCCTGGTAAGGAAACAGGTTTCTGAGTTTCTGGCTCTCCCTAAAACTCCATGGTTTCATCTGAAAATACGTGAGTCAGTTCCTGTGAGGGGCAGTTTATTAATGATTGCTTCACTTCCCTGTCATTAACAGACAACGCTTCCTTAACTTGGAGACACTTGCCCATGAAAGTGAAGGTCAGGCATATTAAGATCTAGCGTGCTCCTCCAAAGCCTGACTTGAATTAGTTTTCTTCCATTGCTCTGAGAATCACCCTTTAAACTCTGATCATATGCCATAATCTGAAAACAGAAGTCCTGCAGTTAGATTATTCACAGGGATAAGCAATACTAACAACTGGTACTTCGAAGGACTATTTTTTAAAACACATCAATTAATGTGTTTTCAAAACTAATCCTGAAAAGGAGATAGGTGATGTTTCTCTCTCCATTAGGTGACTCAGAAAACCCAAGTTCCAAAGATTTCCAGAGAGAAACATTTAAAGCTGTAGTCACTAATAAGTACTATCAACAAGTCTTGAGAACAAAGGCAAGAAAATGAAAGTACATCTTTTTTTTCTTTCTTTACTGGATTTCTTTCAGTTCTCTGAGGGTACCGTGATCTTATCCATGCTGTTCCCTCTTTTAGAAGGCTCTCCCCTGACCTCATTCCTTTTACCTGACCAACCCCTATACAGCCTTCAGCTCCCCATGAAAACATGGATGACTCAAAAAATCCTTTTCCCCCTTTTTATCTTTTGGTACTGGGGATCAAACTCAGGGACACTCGACCACTGGGTCACATCCCCAGCCCTTTTTTGTATTTTATTAGAGACAGGGTCTCATAGAGTTGCTAAGTGCCTCGCCATTGCTGAGGCTGGCTTTGAACTCTGGATCCTCCTGCCTCAGCCTCCCAAGTGCTGGGATTACAGGTGTGCACCAGCGCGACCGACCCTTTTCCCCTTTTTACGTCCTTCCCCAACCACACTTTGGGGTAGGTCTCTCTGTTGAAGCTTCCCTTGGCTCTTAATATTTCTTCTTTGTAGCATTCATCACTCAAGTAATGGCTTATTGTGTGTTTTCCCACAGTAGACACTAACATTCATGGGGACAGTAACTACACTCAACTTATTTATAGCTGAATTTTCAGGACCTAGAAAGGTACATCATTGGTATACAAATGTTTGCTGAAGAAGTGAAAATATCTCCAATATCTCCTGCTACAGAACACCTGTGATTCTCGACATGGAATTGGTCAGACATTAAAAAAAAAAGCTCTTTTGCTTTTGGTTTAGTTTTGCCTTTGCTCTTAGAAAACAATTCATTTATAAAAACTGCCTTTTCCCAAGGAGATTTTCTCTGCATGGATTTAATGGCTTGAAATTAACATTTTTTCTTCTCACTATTAATTGCAAGTCTAGGTAGCCCTTCAGTGGTGTTAGAGGTCAACTGGGCATAACGGGGTTTGCTGGGAGGGTTCCTTCAGCAATACGGGTTGCTTAGAGGACAACACTTGAACTGCAGTCTCAACTGGCCATGAAGTCTATTCTTACATAATTTTTACAGTTCAAGTTTTATGATTTTTATGTTGAGATTGACACTTAAAACTCTTTGTTCCCTTTTACCCCTTAACCCCTAAATCCCAGAGTGAGAAAAGATAGAAAATATGAGGTGACCCCAGAAGGAAATGTAATTGGAAACTGGTCTCTTTTCTTAAAATCATGCCTCATGTATGAAGAGTGTCACTGCAGTTCACTATGGAGGGCCCACCATGTAGAAGAGTTGCTGCTGCTAGTGTTTTGGCCTCTGGTCCTAGCTGGGAGAAGTCTCCCCTAACACAGGTGCCCTGAAGTCTTTTTGGGGTCGGGGGTGAATTCTAGATCTACACATATTTAAAATAAACAAATAATACACACATCTGTTAGTTGGTTATTTTAATGTATCTTGAATAGCCCACTAAACACATTATTTTGAATCTGTGTGATATAGAGCTTGCTCTAAAGAAATGTTTTCTCTAATATGAGGATGCTGATCCATAATGGGGGGAGCTAGGGAAGAATGGAGGAACTTTGGATTGGGGGTGGGTGGGAGGGGAGGGGCATGGGGGTGGGAAAGATGGTGGAATGAGATGGACATTATTACCCTACGTACATATGTGATGGCACAAATGGTGTGACTCTGCATTGTGTATAGCCAGAGAAATGAGATGTTGTGCTCCATTTGTGTAAAATGAGTTGAAATGCATTCTGCTGTCATGCATAACTAATTAGAACAACAAACACAACAAAAAAGAAATGCATTATCAAAATTTTTAAGTTGGTTTAAAATACAGGAAAATAACAAAAAAATATGAACAGTAATAATTCTGAATAACAGAAGCATGGGAGCTATGCTCTAAGGCACCTGCTGTATGCTATAGCATGCTTTTTTGCGGGGGGTGGGAAAGATGCAGCCTTCCACTTAGAATGACTCTTTTCTGCTACCCACCTCACCTCGCCAAGTAGACACCTATTTATTATCCAGCTTTTCCAGAGCACCTTTCCCTCTGCATCTATCATAGCCAGCTATTCTCTTTTATAGTTATATCAGTGTGTGTGTGTGTGTGTGTGTGTGTGTGTGTGTGTGTGTCTCCAAACTCCCAGGGGGCAGGGACTGCTCATTACAGTAATAACATTGAGAGCTACATTGCTTTGCATTTACTATGTGCCAGACACTCCACAAGGTGCTTTACAAATATTAACCTCATAATCATCACAGCAATTCTATAAGGCAGGTGCTCCTATTATCCTCATTTTACAAAGGAGGAACCCGATGCAGAGATTAAGTAACTTGTCCAAGGTCACAAAGCTAGTAAGAGTCAGGACCAGGATTCAAACCCAGTCTGAAGACAGAGCCTGTGTATGCTTTTAATCACTATATAGGTAGCTCCATCTCAATAAATGTTGTAGGATGTGTGTTGATCGCTTGAAAGAGCTTAGCCAGTGGAACAAAGAGAACTAAGCAGTTCTATTCCCTTCCTATACAAAGAGCAAAGAAAGCAAAATTTTTTGTTCCTTGATACGAATTACAATCTGTAATTATAAAACTTCTCATATATCACCTGCCCCTGCATCCAAGTGCCCTTCCTCAATAATTATGGTACACATCAGCAGTTCTCAAGGAGGCTGTGCACTTGGCTAGAATGCTCTGTTCTCCTGTTCCCTGTGGCAACCCTGTCCCCTCTGACTCCAAGGGGAGCTGACATCACAGAAGAGTCACCACGGCTGGGGCTCATTTCACTGCTACCACCCTGTGGCTTTACTCTTCCCTCCCGAGGACCCATCCATTCATCTACTCAGCATTTATTGGGTGCCCACAACATGCCAGACACACGTGGGTCTGAGAATACAGTGATAAGCAAGCATTCAGGTCCTCCTAAAGCTTATGTTGTAGTGGCAGAGACAGATGATATACAAGAAAAACAAAGAATTTCAGATAGTGATGCATGATCTGAATGAAAGAAATGGTAATGTTACAAATGAGCAGAAATCAGTTATTTTGGGTCGACAGTGACATTTCACTTGGGTCCAGAATGGTGTGGAAGAGCCTGAAGGTGGGAAGAGTTAAGGAGAGGGTAGTGCAGAAAGAGGGAGCAGCAGGAGCAAAGCCTTAGAGGTGGGAAACAACCTCAAAGGTGAAT
Source organism: Tamias sibiricus (assembly GCA_025594165.1). Classification (NCBI taxonomy): domain Eukaryota; kingdom Metazoa; phylum Chordata; class Mammalia; order Rodentia; family Sciuridae; genus Tamias; species Tamias sibiricus. The sequence goes on along the minus strand of CM046674.1, from coordinate 16,179,838 downwards.
GGCAGTGCAGCAAGAGTGTCCAGGGAGGCCACAGGTCAACACATCCAGCACAAGTGGCAGGGTGGGCCTCAGAAAGGAGTCTGTAGTCTAAGAGGAAAAGGAAGATATTGGCGGATTCAACCTAAGCAAAGTGTACCAACATGGTGTGCTTTACATCTTTTAAAATGTGCTACAATCAAAGCATATCATAACCACTTATGATTTCATCACTCTTATAGATGGTAGAACAGGAACATTGCTTAACGCCACCTAACTAATTGACAGGAGAGTCGGGATCAAGGGCCCAAAAAGCAGGAAGATTGTTTCCCTGTCTGACCACAAGCTTTTCCCTGCTTTTATTTTGGACTCAGTAATGGAACACATAACGTGCAGCGATCAGTCTAAAAAATAAAACTAAACACCCACTAACCTTTCCACTTGCTGTTAAGGGTGTAAGTAAAGTGAAAGAGCCTCAGGACGCCTCAGGAACCTATTCTGTCAGGCAAACACCTTGGTGCAGGGTATGTTCAATCCAGTTTTATAGGAGTACCAGGGCCCGCATCTACTTTACCCTTTTCTCCCACCTCTGGAACAATTTCCTCCATCTTTGGAAAGACCATTACAGCAGGAACACTTAGGAGTTTAAGAGCAAAGATGAAAATTCCCTTTCCCCAGATGAAATTTATAGAAGTATGACTCTGGTCTCAGGAATGTCCAAATTCCAAATGTTGGACTCTTAGGAGGCTTTGCCTTCCACTGAAGAAAAAAGTGTTGCAGTACAAATTAAGAGAAGGGACAGGAAAAGACAAGGGGAATTAACCCTGACACTCAAGCCCCAGGAGAAGAGAAAGACCTCTTTCCATTCTTTGAAGACCTGACCCTGGATGGAATTTTTATTTTTTCTCAGCACAACTAATGACCATAGTTGAAATCTGCTGTTCAAGCACCTCATGATTTTTGGTGGGGCATGGGGGAGATTGTGAAATCCACCCAAATGAAATCAGGCCTATGACTCACTGTACCAGTGGCTCGTCCCATGTCCTGCTGGCTGGCTGCTTAGATCTGGGGACCCTTTCTTCTTGCCATATGAAGGCCCTATCCCACATGACTGAAATATTCTTTCTTTGCTTATCTGCTGCTTCTCATCATCCTTTGGCTTCCATCACTTTGGGGTAGGGGTGCCTTTTTATGGGTCCCTAGGATAACATCTCCAGCTTGCCCTTAGGATAACATTCATCCCACTCTGTTTGACCTACCTTTCTTCTGTGTGTGTATGTGAGGGGTTGAGGGGAAGAGGGCTGAAACTGTTTCATTCACTACACTTTTATGCCTGGTACATTGTTGGGGTATGAAAAATATTTGTTAGAAGAATAAGTCTATGCATTCGAAAAGGTCATCAGCAATATCCATTCTCACGATTGTATTAGATCAAATTTCCCAAGTGAAGATCCCAGAGCACTTTAAAATAGTAATTAATTCTTGTAATGATATTTTCAAGAGCTGTGGGGGTCAGGATAAAGAACTGAAAACTCAGTGTTATTTAGAGGTAGGGGGAGAGTCTATCAGTTCTATCCAGGGCTGCAAAAGATAAACAGTATGAATATAATCCTCATTTATTTTAAGGCCAGTTAGGGTTTGTCTACTGGACTGAAAGGTTTTACAAAGCTTCTGAAAACTTAGAACCAAAGATTTGGGAAAAATGGGGTTCTGATATTTTTTCTTAAAATGAATTAATGGGCTCTGGGTAGACAAAGGTGGGTTTGAATCCTGACTTTACTCTGGACTGGGCAAATTATTAACCTTCCTGAGCCTCGGATTCTTAAGTGTACTACAGGGTTACAATAGAACTGTCTTTGAAGACTTGTAAGGATTATTCACGAGATATTTTATTAAAACACTTAGCATGATGAGTTAGAGGCACAAATTACCTGAATAAGAGGAAATAAAGAAGGAACAGTGAGGCCTCTTGTATCTATGCCATGCTTTGTCTGCAGAGAGGGGAAAAGAAGTGTGTGGCCTGTTGGTGAATTTATTGCTTTGTGGTAGAATGGATTTTCCTAAAGCTGTTTCCCTCTGATCATTAATAATCCCTGTACAGTAAAGGGCTATTGTTCTTCAGTGTGAGTAAATAACCTTTTGGAGACACTGCTTATCTTCAGGCCACAGCACATACTTCTTACTAGAAATAGAATGCAGGTGCCAACACCAAAGGCATGACCAGGCTTTCCTTCCTATTCTTTCTCCTTTATCTCTTACTCCTTGTTTATCCTTTGGTGTGCTTTTCTCCTAGATCTGTTACACTTCCTACTTTTGGGCATGCACCAGTATCCTATACAATAGCATCGTTACTATGATCATCCTTCAAGTGAAACTGTGCACCACACACCAGTGGTCCTCTGCCTTCCTTCCCCTCCATCAACCAACAGAAACACCACACACACACACACACACACACAGAGACTTGTTTCCTGTCCTGGATTCAGTTTTTGGTTACTAGAATTCAAAAAGGGAAGTGTAATGCCATGTACTTTTGCAAATCTCAGGATGTACTTGTGGGTGTGCTTCATCCTACCGCAGCTATTCTCTGAAAGAGCATTTTTTTTTTTTTTTTTTTTACACAGAAAGCAATGAGAATATTGGTGTGTCAGAGATTGGGGGCAGGGAGGAAAGGTACTTTTATTTTACCTAAGGGAAATGAAATTCTCTGTAAAATGGCAAACTTTTAGAACAAGGGGCAAAAGTGAAATATCTGAAAGACTTCTAAAATAACTATCCCAAAGAAGACCATAGGAGGTAAACATACCATTCTAAATACAGATGTCTCTCGACTTGGTCCTGATAAATTTGTCATAAGTTGAAAACATCTTAAGTGGAAAATGCACATAATACACCTAACCCACCAAACATCATGGCTTAGCAACCAGCACAATGTGAAGTCATGGTTGCTCACCCTCATGGCAGAGTTCTGTGTGGCTAGCAGTGGCTGCCCTGCGCTGGGAGAGAGTACTGGATGACATATTGCTAGCTCAGGAAAACATCAAAATTCAAACACATATCACTTTCACACCATTAAAGTCAAGAAATCCTAAGTTAAACCATCATTCAGTTGGGCTCCATCTGTGTATCCCATCAGCTCTGGAGTGCACGCACACAAGATCATACTTGTGTAGGAGAACTCCAATCAGACCACTGTAACCAAGCTATACTGACCAATAAACATACAGGCTATTTACACTATAACCAAGATATGTTAACCAATAGATATACAGCTATTATTCCTTTTAAGGATAGAAATTCTAAATGAATATCAAGTCATGGTCCCTCAATTTAAAAGAAATAGGAATATCTAGTTCCTTATCAGCATTTGGGGGTGGGGGACACTGGGGACTGAACCTAGGAGGATTCAATCTTGTGTGTGTGTGTGTGTGTGTGTGTGTGTGTGTGTGTACTGGGGATTGAACCCAGGGCCTTGTGTATGTGAAGCAGGCACTCTACCAAGAGAGCTATATCCCCAGCCCAGGATTCAATCCTCTCAAAAATATTTTGAAACAGCATCTTGCTAAATTGCCCAGGCTGGCCTTGAATTCTCCATCCTCCTGCTTCAGACTCTGGAGGCATAAGCAAGAGCCATCATGCCTGCTCCTTATCAGCATATTTTAAGAGATAAAGACAAGATGAGGGTAAGTCATAGGTGGCAAAAACCAGTTACTAGAAGTAGGTGGTGTCAGAGAAGTACAGAACAGGCTGGAATCAGAACAATGCTGTAGATCAACCAGTCATTTATAACTCCCAAGCCAGGATTTTCACCCTTTCATAGCAGCTAGGGAAGTTAAGAGAGCCAAAACATTAATTTAAGTTCCTGCTTTGTGATAATTCTTAGAAACTGGATTAGGAAACTGATAAAAGGGTTAGATTACATTAGATACAGCTGGAGCTTTTTAGCAACTAACCCTAGATCCAACTATTTAAGAAAAAACATCACTCTGCACAAGGGACCATGGCTTCAGAACATTTTCCAATCCACTACCAAATGAGCAACTTTTCTTATCTTTAGAGGAACCTCAGCTCCTTACTAGATTAAGTCCCTAATCATTGCAGGAGCAATGATTGTCCATTCTTATGATATGAATGATAAGCAGCTAGAGTACCCTTAAGTTCCTCCAGTTTCAGCACTGATCAACAGAACTTTCAGTGATGAAACTGTTCTGTCTCGGCCTGGTGGTGCATGCATGAAATCCTTGCTACTTGCAAGGATGAGGCTGATCAAGGCCAGCCTGGTTAAGAGAGACAGTGTCTTCAGAAGTTAAGAGAGACAGTGTCTTCAGAAATACTTGTTCTGTTTGCCTCATCCAATAGAATAGACATCAGCCATGTGTAGCTATTGAGTATTTGAAATATGGTGTCCAAAGACCTGAATTGTTATTTCAAAGTCACATGTAGCTAGTAGCTACATATGGACAGCATAGCTCTAGACCAAAAATTGCAAATCAAATGTCCACAGGGGTCAGCCAGATACTGCAAGGGAGAAGAGGCCTTCGGCATACTTGGGGAATAAGCCACACAAATGAGAGAAGCAGTTTGTTAGCTTTAATGGACTTGCTGTGTAGGAACCTCTAAGAACCTCAGGCTAGCATCAGATTGTTGAATTTTTCAAATGAAGTTGAAAAATCTGGATTTTGATGTACAATTTTTTAAATGTTGTCAAGTTAAAGAATTTACATTACTTTGTGGGCCCAAAGATATGTTTGTAGGCAAAATGTGTGTGGCCATTTTGCAACTTCTAATCTAAGCCAACTTTTTTAGCTCAAAGGGCCTTATCCAAGGCCACTCTGCTGGTTAGTAGCAGATTCGAAATTGAAACCTAGACTTTCTGATTATTTTTCTGATACCCTTTCTACTAGATTATGAAATGGAACATAACTGTAATGATGTTAACAGTAGCAGCAAGCACAAGAACCTCTTTGTCAAAAGCTACTGAATTCCAAGGCTGATAACATATGAACTTTGTGTTCCTGTCCAGTAGAACCACATTTGTACCCTATGGGCAAGGCTCTGTACTAGAAGTCAGGAAGACAAAAAGATGCAATAGTCCATGAGAAAGACAGACATGTAAACAAACATTTATCAAAGTCACCTTTTCTATAATGGATGCAAATTACCTGTGCATAAGTCCAAAAGCACTGACAGCTGGGAGAAGAAGGAAGGAAGGATTTGAGCCAGACCTTTGAGGATGCATCTCACATCTTGAGGGTGGGTCCCATTATTAAGAGGGACTTCTTCTTTTATCTTTGAGGTCTTGTCCATATTAAGTCTCCTTTACTGGTCTCTCCCTCTCTGGGTAATCTCTAAATGTTACAACCCTAAGGAGTCTGCGAATCTCTACCCTCTTCCTAGGTGACCTAGGAATAGACCCCCACAAAACACACACACATTTATTATCTCCAATTACTGCTTTCCCCCTAACTTGAATATCTAACTTCTCTCAACATCCTCATCTGGTTTGTTAACAGATTTTTCATACTTGGCTCTGTTCAGGAGAGCTTACAACATTCTTTCCCAAACTGTTTTCACTTGGGGAGTGATCCCTAGTACCACCCTCTCCCACACAACTTCACATTCAATTTGAAGCAAGTTCTGCAGACTCCAGAAATACTCCCAATCTATTTCTCTTCATTTCCACAGTGAGGACCATTTCAACAAACACTATAGTCACCTCTCCCTTGGCCTAAGGCAACAGCCTCTCAACAGGTCTGACTACCATTCTCTATCCAGCACCCAGAGTGATTTTTTTTTAATCATTCTTTTAGTTGTCCATGGACCTTTATTTATTTATATATGGTGCTGAGAACTGAACCCAGTGCCTCACACATGCTAGGCAAGCACTCCACCAATGAGCTACCACCCAGCCCAGCCAGAGTGATTTTTTTTAAAAAATGTAAATCGGGTCAGGTCACTGCCCTTCTTAAAATCCTTTGGTAACACAAAAGCCAAATCCTTGCCTTGGGCAAAAAGGTTTAGCCAATTCTTCAACTTCATCACAGAACACTGCCCATTTCGGTTTCAACCACGTGGTCCTCCCCACTGGCTCTTTTCTCCACCTAGAAAGGGTATTCTCTATCTTCCTTCTTCTCTTGGATTCTCCCCAAACCCTGACCTCCTCTGACAGTCTCACCCTATGTAGAGTAGCCCCCCCCCCCCCCCACAATCTTCCATCACTGCACCCAGTCTTTGGAGGGCATTTCTCACTTGTTGATATCTTCTTAATTGATTTACTTGTTAACTCCCGCACTAAAATGTTCTCAAGTTTGTTGATCAGGGAAGTACGACGCTGACTCTCAAGTGTCCTAGAAAGTCTCCCTTTCCAAACCGGAGAGGCGCCTCTAGTCCCCAGAACTGCCCCCATCATCTCGCATCTACATTCGGGGATCCAAAAGGTTCAGAGAAGTCTCAGAGGGACCCACAAACCAGGCTTCCCTTTCCTCAACCATTTCCTGGAGCCAGGTCCCCGAGGCTAGTGCCGATGACACCAAGCCGCCCTCGCGAGGCTGGGGTCACACAGGCGCGTCTCCTAGCGACGCCGCACCCGCACCCCCGCGGCATCCCTGCCTCTGGGGAGCCAACCCCTTCCCCTGGTTCACGGCGCCAGGAGTCAGAGTCTCCATCCCTTACACTCATTCTGCGTCAGTCCTACCTTCCCCCACCCACAGAAGCGCCGCAGCCCCTGGCTGGCAGGGAGGAGGCGGCGCCAGGAGCTTTGCAGAGCGGTGGCCGACCGAGCTCCGGCAGGTCGGGTAGGACAGGCCGGACCAAACCACCGGGAGGACTGATGTGGGAGCATGAGTCCCAGGTCAGGGGCAGTCTCGAGCTTTCCTAAACTTCCAGCTATATCCCGTTCTTCGCCGCATCCAACAATGTAGCCAATCTCATACTCTTTTTTTTTTTTAACCCTTTCGCTATCCTGCTCCCCTATTCCAGTCAAAAAATGGTCCAGCCCAGCTCCTCGTAGCCCTCCCTTCTGGTGGTACGTCTTTGCCCTTACTTGGCTATGGCTTCGTACGTCGTTGCGTACGTCGTGACGTAATCTTCCACCCGTTCCCTCCCCGCCCCTCTCCCATTCTCCCTCCTGGAGCTGGCGGCCGGCGGGGTTACCGGAAGTGATGATGCAGGAGGCGATGGAGGGGGCGGGGCTTCGAGGCGGCCGCCGCCGGTGGGCCGCAGATGAAGAGGAGGCGGCGGCAGTGGTGGAAGAAGAGGCGGCGGCGGCGGGGGTAGGGAACCTGGAAACGCGAGCGGGGATGGTAGGTGGTTTGGACCCGCCGGGCCGCCGTCGTTTCCAGAAAGGGTTTGACTGGAGGAACCTCTGGAGCAGCTGTGAGTTTGGGGAGGGGGGAGTTGAGGAAAAGGGGGAAGCATTGAGAGATGCAGGGGCGGGGGTTGGGTTCCTTCGAGAAAAGGGGGGGTGGAAGGGGAGGAGTGGAAATCAGCGCCTTGTCTGGACTGGTCCCCCTGGAAGAAGAGGCTGTGAGGGGAGCCTGTGGCGTGTCAGCCGCAGGGCTCAGAAAACTTGCCTACTGCCCCTGCCTCCCACCGCCAGCACCCCTCAACCCAGGGCCCGGGGGTCTGGGGCCGGAACTGCCCTGGAGGAGGTGCAGACTCTAGTCCTAAGTCCCGGGTAAGCGCTGTGAGGTAGGAGCCCGAGGGGGAGACGGTGGGTGAATCTCCAGCTCCCTCCGCCCTCATTTCCCTCCCCACCCCCATCCTTCTCTTTAATCGTTAACAGCCCCGGAATTAAGGGGCTCAGACCTGAAGGCCTTTCTGTGCACCTTTGCTACGAACGATAACCGTCTGTGCCTGAGGTAATGGGGTTGGAGGCTTTGCCTGTATCCTGTATAGGAAGTGGGACGGGGTGACAAATGTATTGTTTTTTCCAACCCCCCCTTTTCCCTCATACACACCCCTCGTTTCCACTTTAATTCTCTGTAGCTGAGTGTCAGCCGTGCTGTCCCCCCCACCCCACCCCCCGCCTTTATGGCACTTAGTATCTTGGTTACCTCTTTTGAATTTGGTGTTCAGCTTCTATCCCAGATCTTAACTGCAAGCTTTGTAATACTTAAGTCACAGGCTGTGCATTGGGAGTACTTCTCAGCGCCTTGTAGCTTCCTATTATAACAAGAAATTTCTTTTATGAATAGTGGAATTCCAAAGCCCTTGCAAGGAATCCTAAATGGCATCATAGCCCAGGAATCAAGGTCTCTTGCTCTAAATACTTTATGTGTGAGGAATTTACATGTTGTCAACTCTTTCCAAAATGATTTGATGTTAGGCTAATTCTGGATTTCTCTGTTTCTCTCCACCCACACTTCATGATGCACTTCAGAGAACAGAAAACCCCATATTACTTTTTTGTTTCTACAATTGGACAATGGCTCTTTTATCTTTTTCTCCATTTGTGTCTGGCACACACGTCTTCAGTGACACAATCCACTTGTGCTGATTTTCATCTTATTTATTTAGCTCATTCTTTGTGTATAGGTGGTCTTAAATGAGACATTGTGATCTGTTCCGTTTTGTTGTAAAGAAGAATACAAACCAGCAATAGGTATGAAAAAAAAATGTTTAAAGAAAGCAAAGAATAACTGGAAAGATGTCTTTGATATTCTGTTGTTTAAAAAAGATACCATCAACTAGCACTCCTCCAGCCTGTCATGTGGATTTCAGAGTGAAGTGTAATGATTCTTGTTTTGGTGTTGGTCTTATTTTTTTTTTTTTTTTAGAAATTCTCTGTTGAATCTGAAACTGTCTTAGGAACTTTGATAGTTCCTAAATTTTAGGTGTCCTTTGATTAGAAAGTATGTATAAATCCTGTCCCTTTGTAACTGAACTTGATATGCATATTGCTAGAAGAATTATCATAGCAGATGTTCTTCTGATGCTGGAAAGGCAGTCCTATTCCATTTATCAGGTCTTTCAGGCCTGATAAAGCAGAATGCTTAATGCCTTGATTGTACAACTAACAGTGTGCTTAAATGTTTCATGAAATAATAACAAAAGAATGACTACTGTTCTTACCTTAGTAAATTTGGAGCCTAGTTTACCATTGAATGAAAAGTCCAAAATTCATTCATTCAACAAACATTTATTGACTGGCTACTAAGTGCTAACCAGTGTACAAAGGTGAACACAAGCAAAAGTCTTCTCTGTCATGGAGCTTAATTGAAGTGGGGGTGGGGACAATGAGATAGTACACAATCAAAGAAATCTGATTTTGATTATGTGCTAAAGAAAATGAGTGTTGTGATAGAAAATGCTTGTAATGCAGTCAAGGAAGATCTTTCTCTCTCTTTTTTTTTTTTTTGTTACTGAAGCCAGGGGCACTTTATCACTAAGCTGCAATTCCTATCCTTTTATTTTTTTATTTTGAGACAGGGGCTCACTAAGTTTTTCAGGTAGGGCCTTGCTAAGTTGCTGAGGCTGTCCTTGAACTTGTGATCCTCCTGCGTCAGCCTCCCTAGTTGCTGGGATTGCAGGTGTGTGCCACCACGCCTGGCTTCAAGAAAGATTTTTCTGAGGTGATACTTAAGCTGACCTTTAAATAAATAGCCAACCATGAAAGATAAGGTGGTGGGGGGAGCCTTCCAGGTTCAGGGAACCATTAGTACAGAAACTGGCTGGAATGAACTTGGCAAGTTCCAGGGACTGGGAAGAAGTGGGTAGAAGGAAAGGAAATGGGGCTGTAATAGCCAGAGCTTAGGGAGCAAAATGTTGACTGAAAAGAAAGGGTCAGAGAGGTGGAGGTAGAGTTCAGAATAGATAGACAAAATAAGGGCTAAAAGGAGGAGGAAATATGTAATGAAGCTCCTTTTTGAATAAATCTGTTACCTTTCTAAGGGTGTTATCATTTACTGTTTTTGCAGGTACTGTTGGACTATTGTAACAAAAGGTCACCCAGCTGAGAGTGGGAAAGGAGGAGGAGGCAATGGTCACCCGGGTCTTTTCTGACGGATAAATCTCTGAGCTACAGTGGGATGATCAGTTGAGGGCATACCTTAATGTGTGCTAGTATATGAATCTTCCATCTCTGTGAATTTAAGGTTGAAGGATCAGGCATGTGTTAATATATGCCCGTTGGTCTACAAAGATGACCATGAAGATCCAAGTTCCAAGCTGTTTTTTTTGTGGGGAGGAAGACTTTATGTTCCATTCTTGTCTGGTCCTCCTGATGACTAATAACACACAGCTGAGATATAAGGTTGGTACTAAAAGTTCACTCAATGGATTGCATTAGATAATGACCATTGTAGGGCTCATTTCCACTATGTTGGCACCTTTGGGTTGTCACATAACCACGGCCTTTTGTTGGAGGCATTCATCTCTAATAGTGTACTGCTTTGGAGCCTCACCCTGACCAGACTGTTTACTTGAGAGGTCTAATCAAGACTTCTCCTTGATTTGGCCCTTTTCAGCCCTATCACAGTGGTCTGAAACAGAAAAAATATGCTTCTTCACAACAGTGACTAGAGTGTTCTTTGAGTGAATCAGCCTTTTGAGCCAGGCAGTTAAATGTTGCTTGGGCTATTTGTAGTAAACTCAGTATTAGAAATGTTAAATAAAACCTTTTAGTGTTTGGGAAGGATGAATAAAAAATTGAGAACTTGTCATCTATTTTAGGTTCTAGTATTCTGATAGCACCTATAGATGGTTGTCAGAATGAATGGGTTAGTTCTGGGGCAGTGAAGGGATGCAGCAGAGCCTGGTACTGAATTACTGAATTCTGACATGAATGCAATCAAAATCTTACAAAGCCAATGACTAAAGTAAACAGCTAGGGCCAGGCAAACAATAGACTCCACCCTTCATACTTTGAGCAGCTCAAAGAAATGGAGAGTTGGTAGTAATATATGTACACACACATACACATGTGTGCATATGCATACATGTATGTGTAAATGGGCATACATATATGCATGTACACACCTATGTATATGGATATACCCATAAACACACACGTACACATATTGGTCACACATTTGGTTTGGCCTAGGTTAAAGATTTTAAACTCAATTTTGTGTGTTCATGCTGGGCATAAAGTGCTGTATCCAATGGGTTGTTAAGCTGTCCACTATTCATCTTCATTTCAATGGTTTATTATAAACTCAAGTATGAAAATATCCTGTAGGCTTAAATTTCATCAGCCAGTTTGAAGACTGGTGGCTCTTTTCTAACTTTTGAAAGGGGGTGGATGGTGTAGGAGGGGACTTGAATACAGGGAGAGGCCATTGACTCCTACATTGGCCACTAATTGTGTTTGGAGAAAGAATCTGCAAATCCGAGTGTATTTGGAGCCTTGCAGCTAGGTTGGCCTTTTAATGTAGGGTAACCAGTGAGTTTGTTTCTTAAACATTGGATGGAAGCTTTGGGCAAACTCTTCTGAAAGGTGTACACCTAAAAAGTCAGCTGACACCACTTGCTGTTGGAGTTGTGGGTAAGTGGTTTTGCATTGCATTAGATGACTTAAAGGTAATCTGTTTTGTTACCGTTTTGATATATGTTCTGCAGTAAGGAGAGTTAATTGTACACTGGCTGCCAGTTGTTTTGAGGTGAAGAAGTAGTAACTCAGATTGAAACAATGGTAATTATGTGGTAACTCCTGTTTCCCCAGCTCTTGATAACTTACAATTACCTCTTTGTGTCTGTTTACAGATGTTGATACCAGTGAACCAGGATCGGTTCTTCCTAATGTTGGGACAGTGGTCGGAGCCCTTTACATATCAGGGTCAGTTGAGTTAGTGTCCTTTAGTTCAAATCTGATTTCGCTAGTTGTTCTGTTTTTGTAGGTAATAGAGGGTCTTATTTCTTTGGGGGACAAAACAGGGAGATTGGTGGGGGGGTAATAGATAAAAGGTAGGAAGTGGCTGAAACTCTAATTCTCTGAAATTGTGGTATGCTGAAAGGAGAAAACAGCAGGGGGAAAATGCCCAGTAATCTTCTTTAGGATGTGTGCAAATGAGACCTCATTTTAATGCCATAAATCAGAATAGGGAAGCTCAGTAAATTGTTGAGTTGGTGACTAGCCCTTGTTGTGACAGAATAAGTCACTGCCCAGCATCTCGTTACCAACCTGATTTCATAGATAGGTAGACATGTGGATGACTCCTCCTGTCATCCTGGGGGCTTGGCCTTGCTCAGGTGTGTCCTTTGGGCTGTGCTGCACTGTTGGGTTTTGAGCTGAATTGCATCATGGAAGTGTAGATTACATAGCTTTGGGAAGTATCATCTATGTTCCAGTTCAGCCCTGTCTTGCTGGAAGACTAAACCTCAGGACCTGGCAACTGGAAATTTATTCTGTGATGAGACCTCTAGATATAAACCAGAGCTAATGATTGAGGATCTTGGATAGCACCACTGCATAGTATAGGACTTTTCATTTTGGGAGAGAGTTTACCTTCTTGTAGCCATTGTCTTACTCTCTGCCTGTTAGTCTAGGAGACAGTGTTGGAAGGACCTGGTTCCTTATTTTAGTAATAGATTGCTCCCACACTATCAGCCAGCAGAATTTGACTACACCTTTTAACTCTATTGTGTTCATGAAGGGTTTGGACTGTCCAGTGTTGACCTGAACTGGACTGGAGTATGATCTCTAATTTTGATTCTGAACAAGACTCAGGTTGTAGCATTTACTTTATTGAGTATGGTTAATTCTACTTCCTCCAGTTTAGGAAGAAGCAGGAAAAAAGTCAGACCCTTGCAGAACCTTAGGATATTTGTTGTGACCTTTTTTTTTTTTTTTTTTTTTACAAGCTGAGCTTTAAGACAGGGGCCCTCTTGGTGACCATTGCTGGAATATGCTTGTGGCCAGGATGAGGGGATTTTGCTTTCTTCCTTCCATTTACCCAACTGCTTGATTCTGAAAAAAGTTCTTGTAATATTCTTGTATATTGGGCTTCCCTATAAGATTTCAATTGAACAAAACGTTCGGAAGCTGAAAAACAGGTTGAATAGCAGTGATTTTAGTGGGAAAACAAATCAAGAAAGTTACAGAGCCTTCTCAGCACTAATTCTTATCCTCTCCATTACACTGCCTCTCTTAGTCTGTGTAGCTATTCAGTAGAGTTTGAGTCTAAGTAAATCCTTGGTGTTGGTCTTCTGTATTCCTGGGTTCTTTACCTAAACATTTTTGTCACAAACTATTAATCCTCTAAATAGGACTCCTTATAGCATGGCATGTGTGAAGTGAATTTATTAATGACTAACAGGATGAGAGTTCCCCAGTTTAGAGAGGTTGTGGATACTAATTTGGAGAACTGGCTTTTCCCCCTCAGAATATTTCTGAAAGTTATCACAGTACATTCAAATAAGAGTTGAGGCTTTTTTTTTTTTTTTCACTTTAAATCTTATGCTAATGCACATGCTTTAGAGAAGACCCATGCAAAATATTGACCCATATCCAGTACTTCCTTTTCCCAGTGACCTGCTCTGGAATCTGAACAGGATAATGCAGGTATACCAACTGACAGAATAGCTCTGTGGAAATAGCCACAATGAATATACACTCTTTTTCAAAAGAAAAAAAAAAAAGAAATATTTGTGAAACAAGTTTGCTTTCAATTAAATGCTTGCTTTATATCCACTGATTACTATCTTGTGGGTGCTGTTTAAGAATGTTTCCATGGCGCCGGGCATGGTGGCACATGCCTGTAATCCCAGAGGCTTGGGAGGCTGAGGCAGGAAGATCATGAGTTCAAAGCCAGCCTTAGCAACAGCAAGGTGCTAAGCAACTCAGTGAGACCTTGTCTCTAAATGAAATACAAAGTAGAGCTGGGGATGTGGCTCAGTGGTTGAGTGCCTCTGAGTTCAATCCCTGGTACCCTCCCCCCTCCACCTCCTCCAAAAAAAAGGAAAGAATGTTTTCATGGCGCTCTTGTCTTAGCAAATTAGTTTTTCATAGACATAACTTGTCACTTGTTCAATCATTTACTCAAAACAGTTGGTTATAAGTTATGGACATGGGCTGGACAATTCTGCGTGGGGTTTTCAAATCTTTATGAAAGAGAAAAATCTAAAGGCTTTTCAGGAGCCATTTAGGTGATTCTGTTGATGGGGAGAATAAGGTATAGGGGAGCAGACCTTTATAGAAACAGAGTTGTAGAGGAGGGTATTGTGGCCAGGGCATAGTGGGGAAGAGACCTGTTCTCGTTGGTCCATCTGGGAAGGGCTAGAAAATACTAAATGGCACTTACTGAGGGAACAGTGGGTAGGGAAGATACAGTCCCACATGATTGCCCAACTCAGGGAATACCATTTACTAGGAGGTGGACGTGGACCTGTGGAGTTGTGCAATATACTGGTCCTGACCAGGGCTCTGACCACAAGTCCTCTCTCCCCCAACTAGAAGGAACATTTCTGCATCAGAGAGAGGAGTGTGGGGATGCAGTGGTTGGTGTGACTAGCTTGGTCTTCAGGATTGACTGCTCATTCATGATGGTCTGCTTACGGAGTGCTGGCTTTCTCTTTTAGATTTATGTCACTTAGGACTTTATTTTCACAAATCAGAAGTTGGTAAGTAAGATGGGAAATATAATGTGCCTGGGTCTGTTAGGGTTTGGGTTAAGAGTGCACAAGGAAGAGAACAGTAGGTGGTGGCTGTTGTCATGTAACAACCTCAGCAATTCAGAGTGAACAGGTAAACTCTTGAGGTAATTCATGATTACTCTCTCCTGGAAACTAGAATAAATGTGCAATAAATCACTATAAAACTTAGAATAATTCTTAACTGCATTTCTATCACGTCTGTGTTTTTGGTTTTGTTTTTTAATTTTTTGGTGGTACTGGGGATTGGATATAAGGCTTTACTCAAGCTTTATCACTAAGCTGCATCCCCAGCACCCCCACCCCACTTTTTTCCCCCAGCCCTTTTTATTATTATTATTATTATTTTATTTTGAGTCAGGGTCTCACTGTTGCCCACACTGCTGACCTTGAACTTATGATCTTCTTGCCTCACCCTCCCGAGTATATAGTATTACAGGCATGCACCACCATGCCTGGTGCCATGTTGTATTCTACTGAGGTGCATGTGAATTTGCCTAAAGAGCATGATTTCTTACTAGTGCCAAATTCTGCGGTGCTCTGAATTGGTGACAGGTGTAGAAGATCAAGCCTGGGAAGTGGGCTAAGTAACCATCAGTGAAGTTGGCTTTAATGTGGGCCTGTTTTTCTGTGGTGTGGTCCAAAGGTGTGCTTCTTAAATAATAAAAGACACATCAGTCAGGAAATTCCAAGGGTTTTAGGAGTTGGCAGGAACCAGGAGTGAGGGACAAAGACAGAACATATTTTTGAATTATACCACATTTGTCCTCCAGTTTTGTAAGTAGTAATGGAACAAGGGTACCTACAGTTGATTTAGATGACACTTAGCAATGTGCATTATTATTTGATGGTATTTTTTGATATCCAGGGCGCTACAAACAATTGAAGAACTTCAGATTACAGGAAGTGAACTTCCCTCAATATAAATGACATTCCTAGGGCTGGAGATGTAGCTCAGTGGCAGAGCACTTTCCTAGCATATGCCTGGGTTCCATTTCCAGCATTGGGGTGGAGGATTGTGGGGAGGTGGCATTCCCAGAATGTGCTATATTTTAAACTTCACAGTATACTGGTGCACTAACTCTAGGCCTCCCTAATAGAAGAAAAAAGTTAATAAAAAAATTAGATATACAGGCATCATGTTACCTCCTAATATGATTTTAAAACAGTTTGTGTATACATAGTGCATTGGTGAAGACATTAGGTCTAGAGTCAATCCAGGTTTGAGTCTGAACTTCTGCACCTCTTTGCTACTTGAACTTGAATCAGCCACCTCTCTCCAGGCCTCAGTTGTATCATGTGTAGAGTGACAATAATCCCAGGAAATAAGTGTGAAGATTCAATAAGATAATGCATTTGAAGGACATGGCACAGGGCCTTGCATATAGATAAACATTTAATAATATTAGCTATTGTTAGCTACAAGGCATACATAGCAAAGCTTACCTGGATTGGCAGCTTTCAAGAGGCTAGGAACTATATCATTTTACCTCCTTCTATAGTCAAAGTATGGGGCAGTGTATAAAACATCGCTAGGCACACAGTAGATACAAGTTATCTATCACTTGAAAATAAAACCTGCCCTCTGGGTATCTGGGAAATACATGAGTGATTCTGTAATGGAAACTTCCAGCCTGTTTCCAAAGCTGGCCTAAAACCCAGAGATGGAAAATCTTCCTCTTGAAACCCTATAGAGACTGCATGAGTCTAACAATGGGGACAAGGGGTTAGGATACTGTTGGATCAAAAATTGGGGAACTGATCCAGGAGACATTTTAATCTTTGGCCATGTGCCTTAAAGTTCAGTGAGTTGGGTAAAACCACATGAGACTTTGGAAGGAAACAAGGTTTTCTTTTAGCCGGTCCAGATAATCTTTGACAAGAGAGTCAGCTAGTAAGTACCATGTTATGAATGTTGCTTCTTGAAGGAGTGAAAAGCCCAGATCCACATGCAAAGGGCTCACTGACTAGTCTCACTTGTTGGCGAACTCTACTGAGGCCTCGTCTCTATTTGGTTAGCTCAATTAAGTACTCTGGAGTGTGCGTAAGTAGGACCACCATTGGGTAGTCCTCAAGTCTAGCCTGGACTCTGCCATTATTTGCTGTGTGTCTTTGGGCAGGTCATATCCTCTCTTTGAGTTTGTTTCATTAACTGGTCTTTTTTTGGGGGTGGGGTAGGGTACCAGGGATTGAATTTAGGGGCACTTAACCACTGAGCCACATCCCCAGCCCTATTTTGTATTTTATTTAGAATCAGGGTCTCACTGAGTTGCTTAGCACCTCGCTTTTTGCTGAGGCTGGCTTTGAACTCATGATCCTCCTGCCTCAGCCTCCCAAGCCTCTGGGATTACAGGCATGTGCAACCGTGCCCAGCCTTTAACTGTGACATAAGGGATTTAGGACTAAATTTCTTGAAGCGTAGCTTTGGTTACGCTGTGGCTTTAGTTACACTTTTAGTATATGGGCTACTGTTATGAGCACCCGAGGGTGTATATTTTTGTGTCACTGACAGTATATAAGATGATTTTTGGCGGTATGTGATGAGTACTTCTCATGTACTAATTCTGGTTTTTAATATGTGTTAATGAAAACATAACTAGGATATGACGCCTTTGACTACCTGGATATTTTGGCTTAGAATATCACTAAAGTAGACAGAACTTTTTTAAGCTTTTAAAAAAAGATTGCATTAACAGTAGTTGTGATGGAAAATGGACATGTAAATCATGAAGGTAGTAAGGAATGGCTGAAGTCTGTTAAATTTCAAGACTTAGTAATTCTAGTGCATTGCCAGATCTTAATGTTAAATCTTTGTGGTGATGGCCACAGTACAGCAGGTCCAAATTTGAGGTCCACTCAAGCAAATTAACAAATTTTTATTTTTATTTTCATGGCAAAAATATCCATAGGTTGTATAGAATTTAAAATGTCATAAATGTTAATAGCGCTGCCTTTTTTTCGTGTTGTATAGTGCTGGGCATCAAAACCAGGCCTTGCATATGCTAAGCAAGAGCTCTACCACTGAGTCACATCCCCAGCCTGCCTTTTTTTTATATATAATAAAAAAACGAATAATATTGTTTTCCTCCTTCACTTTTAGCAGTTTCTCTACTACCTGGTTTGATCTTTAGTTCCATTCACTCTTTGATGTTGGGACTCCCCATGGTAGAAGTTTGGGTCTGACTTGCTCTGTTGGGGAGGAAGAAAAAACCTTGACTGCTTCTCTTGCACACAAGCCAGGGCACCGATTCAAGGCTCTGAAAGCTAGAGGCTCTGCCTCATCTCAAGAGCCAACCCGTACATTACTTAATGCTAGTAACTGCTTTAGAAGGACAGTGTGACATGTGCCCTAAAGTGAAGTTAAACGCTGAGGCAGACATTTTTTAAAAATCTCGTTTCACTTTCTTTCCTGTTGCTCATAATCTAACACAGTGTGGAGGTCTTGAGAAGGCAGACTAGTAGTGGTGGAAATGATATCATCTATTGTGGGAGGTGCTTTTTTTTTCAGTAAAACCCCAGAATAAAACTGAAATCTCTATTGAGCAATAGAAGTTGAGAAAGCTGCTTCCAGATGTAGTCTGTGTTTCTTGGTTTTTCTTCTTTTTTAAGCCTTAATTATCTATCGTTCCTGGATATTTTCTGTATATCTTACCACTATCAACTCTTCATTATCTACATTTGGTGGTTGATATGTGTTTTTCAAGTGATCTTATTTTAAATTTACTCTGCCTAAAGGACCATGGATTTGATATTGCTCCTTGTAATAAATTGTTTAATGGTTCAAATAATTTTTGAAAAATTGCTATAAAGATGTTTCTAAGTCTTTCCTTTCTGTGCCAAATGTTACTGGTCAGGATTAGTTTAATATTGAGAAAAATGGTAATAGTGATGTAGCATAAAGTTTTTCTTCTACTTCATTTGTGTAACATAAGATTTCTTAGCTGGGCGCGGTGGTGCACGCCTATAATCCCAGCACTTGGGAGGCTGAGGCAGGAGGATCATGAGTTCAAAGCCAGCCTCAGCAATGGTGAGGCACTTAACAACTCAGTGAGACCCTGTCTCTAATAAAATACAAAAAAGATCTGGGGATGTGGCCCAGTGGTCCAGTGCCCCTGAGTTCAATTTCCTGTACCCCCCCAAAAAAAAGAAAAGAAAACAAAAAAAAGATTTCTTCTTCTTCTTTTTTTTTTTTTTTTTTTTTTTTTAATTTTCCTGGCAAAGCTGAGGATGGAACCCAGGGCCTTGAGCATGCTAGGAAGGTGCTCTACCACTGAGTTAACTCCCCAGCCCGCTACATGATTTCATAATGAGAAACTCCTCTCGTGTTCCCCAGCTGAGGTGGGATCTAGTGTTCTGTGCTTCAAATCCTCATATAATTTTGATTTTTTTTTTTTCATTCACACTGTCTTGTCTTCTGAGAAGAGCTGCGACCTGTGTTACTGGTACATTGGGGAAGTCTTTTACTAAGGTCATATATGTTCATATATATGTGTACATACACACACACGTACATGCACACACCAGGGCCTTATGCATGCTTGGTAAGGACTGTACCACTGAGCTACACCCCAGTCTACACTTTAAAAAAAAAAAAAAAGTCCCTCCAAGTGGCCTTGCTAAGTTGGGGCTGGCCTCATATTTGCCATCCTCTTCCCTCAGCCTTGGGAATAGCTTCAGGGATTACCAGTGGGGGACACCACTTCAGGCTTTAAGGCTGTTTTGCAGGATCAAAAATCTACATTCCCAGAAAGATCTGTTTCATGGTATGCATCTGCAGCAAGTAGATTTTATTTGAATTGTAACCAAAGAGTTTACCTCTCTCCTTGGATGCAAAACTCACAGGACCACCTTAGTCAGGGCAGATAGGTATAAGGTTTCTGAAATAGTCCATTCCCTTGGTGCAATGATTGATGAGTCTGGATGAATTCTGAAAGGGATGGGCATGGGTTGTGACACTTGCCCTTGTTGTACAGACTAGGTTATTTCCTTCTCTCCTTGGGAAATTGCCATTGGATCAATGTGTATTGGTTAAGCTTTCTTGTGGGCAGCTGAGCAGTTGGGTTTTTAGAGATGAGAGCCACATGAAAGAAGGTGATTCTTTCCCAGTCATACAAATAATTATCTCCATGGTAGAATAATCTTCATAAACGTGTAAGCATTTGAAACCACACATTTAAAAAGATGATACATAGCCGGGCGCGGTGGCGCACGCCTGTAATCCCAGCACTTGGGAGGCTGAGGCAGGAGGATCACGAGTTCAAAGCCAGCCTCAGCAATGGCGAGGCACTTACCAACTCAGTGAGACCCTGTCTCTAATAAAATATAAAAAGGGCTGGGGATGTGGCCCAGTGGTCAAGTGCCCCTGAGTTCAATCCCCAGTACCAAAAAAAAATATATATATATATATATATTATACATAATTTATATGTATAATAATATATATATATAAATTATACATAATTTAGAGTCAGAAGGAAAGCTGTACAAACATGGTGGTAGAGTTCAGTACCTTTCCAAGCTGTTTCCAGGACCACTTATTGTGATCTTCTTATGGTAGACTAACCTTTCAGTTCATCCAGAATCTTTTTTCTTCTAAAATAAAGTGTTTGGGGGATGGTGGAAACTTGAGCTTTTATGGAAACTACAATTAATAAAAAGCCAAACATTTAACTGAATACTTAATCTTTAATTCTGACTTTAAAACTTCCCTAGTCAAAAGACTGAAATTGCTTAATCTATCAGATCTTTTCAGAGTGTCTAGCTCTCAACTATTGCTTGGCCCAGCAAAAAGAGCTAATAAAAAGTTATGCAACAGGTAAAAATCTTTCCAGTTGCCTTTTCCCTGTTTGGAAGGGAATGGTTTTTCTTTCTCAGTAAGTAATTTGGCTCAAGCCCCTCCCCTTTTTGATTTGCATATTTATTATTTGCATACAGTACTTACAAAGTACTAAAGATTTCCAGCATTTAGTAACAAAACCTGTGTAAGCAAAAGAGCTTTGATTGCCCTAACAGCTTAACAGAACAAAATGTTAACATTTTTAACATTGCTTAAGGTTTCCAAACAGATAAAAGATATTTTCTCCCTAAAAAGAGCCAGATTTTATAGTTTTCCAGTTGGAAGTATATGAATGAGGGACTGGCTTTCCTGCATGGAATGTGTATCATTCATAGGGGACTTCTGAAACTCAAAACCAGTCTTATAAGCTAGAAAATTTCGGCCTCCAAAATGGTAATGCTCTCAGGATTACATAGGATCTTCATAGGGAAGTGTGTATAGTTTGACTGACCCCAGGATTAAATACGAAGTGTTTTTGAAAGAAGAAATGTGTTTATATGTTGCCAGCTCTTCATGCCAACAAATTGGAGTGCCTCTTATTCTTAAGGACCTTATAGTATTTTAGGAACATCAGAAACAAGAAAAATTAAGGTTGTAAAATCAGTGCTATAAAAAAATATGTGCTATAAAAGAAGGTGTGGAAAGGCAGAGAGACACTTGGTCTGTAGGAAGGAGTCCTGTGGGAAGAAAATCTGAGCTAGACTTGAAGGACCAAGACTAGAGAACAGGGAATGAAGAGGTATTCTCAACAGTGCTAATGGTGCACATAAACCTATAGTGACACGAGAGGCCCTGACATCTTGGGGAATGGCAGATGTTGCAATGTGCCTGAGATACCTGGGATGAAAGGGGAAGAATAATGACAGCAGTTGAGGCCAAATCCAGATGAGCCATGTAAGCCTTGTTGGGTTTGGATTTTGTTCTGTAGATGAAGGGGAATTTATTTTGAGTAGGGACATAGCATTTGTGTGTGTGTGTGTGTGTGTGTGTGTGTGTGTGTGTCGCTCTAGTGGCTGTGTGGAGAGATTGAAAGTAGTTAGACCTTTTGTGAACGTATTACAATGAAGATGGCAGAGGCCTGAACTAAGTCACTGTAGAATGGAGAAGGATAGATATTCAGGAGTTAGAACTTAAAAACCTGGCCTGTTGTGGTAAAAGTTTATTACTTGTGTGTTCCACTTGGGTCAGTAGACAGAGCAGTGCTCTGCTCCATACAACCACACAGGAACCCAGGCTGACTATCTCGTATGGTACCATTTGTACTATTTGGGTCACCGACTTGGCTTACTAAGGGGAAAGATGGGTAAGATGTCATGTGACAACTCTGTGCATGAGCCTCAAAATGATATCACATCTGCCTGCAGTCACTGTGTCTACCTGCAGCCCATTGGCCAGACGTAGACACATTTCCCCACATAACAGAAAGGACACTTGGAAACTGGGGAGCAGATGGAGTGTTTGGTGAGCTCCCCTGACTGTCATAGAGTAGGGACTTGTGTAAGCTGCTTTATTTCTGAGCTTATTTTTTCATCTGTAAAATAGAGATAACAGTAGTACCATCCTCCTAGGGTAGCTGTGGAGATTAAATGCTATCATGACTGGAAAATGCCCAGCATTGTGTCTGGCACATAAAAAAAATGGGAGGGAACATTCAAATTTGGTCCAGAGATTTTCATTCTATGTGTGTATGTCACTGGAGGGTCATACCAACCATTTTAAAAATGAAATGAAAAAGAAATAGCATAAATCAGAGTGCATCACAGGAGGGTAAATAAAATTATGTGAAACTTCATTGAGTCATGTATGTGTTTACATGGGTGGATTAGGTCAGGATGTAGAATGTATTTCTCACTGAAGGTTGTAGCTGAAGTTTGAAAGCTGCTGGTCTAGTTCAAGCTCTCTTCTAAGTAACTGAAAGATATTGGAACACCAAAACATACAGAATGCCACCCTATGGTGGTATGCTTTTTTTTGAAAGAGGCAGTTTAAAAACCTGCGTTTTAAAAAAATGGCTTTGAAAGCCTTTTCCTTAAGATAAAGAGTAAAACATGGGGTTAGATTTTAGCTTTGTCACTTGTTAGCAATGTTGCCTTAGGCAAGTTACTCGCACTTAATGCCTCAATTTTTTCATCTATAAAATGGTGAAAAGAACATCTACCCCTTGGGGTCTTTGCATGGATTATTGGGTTATTATATTAGTTAGTATGTGCAAAAATGTTTTTAAAATAGTTTGGTACATAATAAACTTTAGGGGAGTATTTGTGGATATTATTATGTAAAAGTGATGAATAGTCTGTTGCAGTGGTGCACACCTATAATCCCAGCGGCTTGGGAGTGTGAGGCAGGAGGATCACAAGTTCAGGCCAGCCTCAGCTACTTAGTGACCCTGTCTCTGTAAAGCATATGTGTGTCTGTGTACACACACACACACACACACACACACACACACCACATGGGCTGGGGTTGTAGCTCAGTGATAAGAAAAAAAATGTGCATGTGGGTAGATATGTGCAGTGCAGTAGATACATGGTAGGTGGTTATTTTTCATTTGATTCTTTTTTTTTTTTTTTTTTTTTTGGTACCGGGGATTGAACTCAGCGGCACTTGACCACTGGGTCACATCCCCAGCCGTTTTTTGTATTTTATTAGAGACAGGGTCTCACTGAGTTGCTAAGTGCCTCGCCATTGCTGAGGCTGGCTTTGAACTCATGATCCTCCTGCCTCAGCCTCCCAAAGTGCTGGGATTACAGGCATGCGCCACCACGCCCGGCTTCATTTGATTCTTTTTTTTGTGTGTGGTACCGGGATTGAACTCAGGGGCACTCGACCACTGGGCCACATCCCCAGACCTTTTTTTTTTATTTTAAATAGAGACAGGGTCTCACTGAGTTGCTAAGTGCCTTGCCATTGGTGAGGCTGGCTTTGAACTCGTGATCCTCCTTTCTCAGCCTCCCAAGTGCTGGGATTACAGGCGTGCACCACCGCGCCCGGCTTCATTTGATTCTTTAGAAAGTGTTTCTTAGGTGTCTCTTGACCCTTTTCATGTCACCTTACGCTGTTCTTCCCTTCTTGGAGCTTGCAGTCATGTCCTGTTTCTTTTATTCACTTGTTATATTTGACTGTTTACTTTGGACCCATGAATGTTTGTGTCTTTTAGGAATAAATACTGTTGTCATTCATTTAAACCTTGAATACATTACAGAATAAAGTGTTTTATAATCACATGTCATTACACACTTAAAAATTCAGTCTCAGAAACTTACTGAGGGAGAAAGTAATGAAGCATTTTCTTTTCTGGTTCTTAAAAACTTTGTTTTGGGCCTGGAAGAAACCAGCATCAGTTTTTTAAGATTGTTTTAAGTTTTTCTTCTTGCAGTTAAGCAGTTAATGTCAGCAAACTGATTTATAGTGAGAAAGATGACTGTGCTTTTTGCTAAGCAGTGGTGGATAATGACTCTTCCATTTTGATAAGCCCATTGGCAGTACTGAGTTGAAACCTGGGTGAATAGGAGTTAATCCTGGCTGCCTGGCACAAATGAATTTGTTATGTAATTTGGTACCCACAAGCCCTTTCGGGAGGTCTTTATTATCATGACAGTATCCATCTAGGCCTGAAGATGAATTTTGTTGTTCTCATCTAATTCCACCAGAGAGGTTCTCATAACTAAAGGGTAGCAACTTGCTGTTAAATACCTGCATTTGGCTTTTGCTTTGACACAAAGGTGTGTTAATCCAGAATGGGCATTAGGAATTGAGAAATATTTTAGTGATTTATTAACAGTTTAGAAGACGTTTTTCTCTCCTTTTAACTGATTTAACTTCTAAAAAATGAGTCATAATCAACATTTCTTCTTTGACTAGACTCAGAAAGGTTTATTAATGCTTCTGTGTTATAAGTTGCTGCTGCAGTTCATTTGTGTCAGTCCTGCCACTGCTGAAACAAATGTGGGAGGAGTGTCAGTTTGGTTTTCCATCACCTGACACAGTAGACTCCTTAAGTCTGGCATTGGTGGACATCCACTGTTAACAAGCCTGTACTATTTTTTATGACTCACTGAGAAGTCATGTGGTGGTGTGATCCCCATCCCCGGTTACCAGCACTTAAACTTGTAATTTTCAATGTATTGTGTTAAAACAAACTTCTAATTTTGGCTATTTTTCTTTTCGATTTTAGTCCTAAAATTGGAGGCTCTATTTTTATAAAGCAGACTCCTAGAAAAGTCACCAGTGTTGCTATTCTCTCTCTACCCCAAATATCATAACTGGGCCTGGGGGCGGGGAGAGCACGAGCTGGCTGTTTCACGTGGGTAAGCAGAATGTGTGGGCCCGCCAGCCAGCAGAGGTGGAATCTGCTCTTTGCTTTCTTGGCAAGTGCCTCTGGCTTTGGAAGCCCTGTTTAGGACTTTAGATCTTGGTCTTTTCTTGCCATCCTATGCCCATTGTCTCCACTGGTTCTAAAAGAGATGGAAGACCTTTATTGTCCACATCTCTTACCCTCTTTGCCAAGGTACATGCTTTAGTTGTCTGAATCAAAAGCTACTCTGTCATTGAATGAGTTTTTGTAAATAACACAGTGGTGTCACATCTTAAGAAAT
This sequence comes from Tamias sibiricus, assembly GCA_025594165.1. Classification (NCBI taxonomy): domain Eukaryota; kingdom Metazoa; phylum Chordata; class Mammalia; order Rodentia; family Sciuridae; genus Tamias; species Tamias sibiricus. The sequence continues at coordinate 16,154,842 of CM046674.1, read as the reverse complement.
GTAAAACTGACTGTGAGTACTTGTGTTTAAAACAAGTAGTATGCAGTGTTCTGAGAGGTGCTGGTTTTTGTTCTTGCATCTCAGACCTCTTGATAGGATACCTTCGTTTACTGAAATGGGGAAGATTGTTCACACCAGCACCTGAAAGGTTTTCACTGGGGCTTCCTAGAGTGCTGCATGGCAGTAGCTTCAGTGTAAACCCTTGGACTTATGTCCTTGGTAAAAGAGGAGGCAGGAGAGATTTTCATTAATCATGTGAATTTTTCCCAAGAGGCCAAGGTACAGGTCAGAAAGAGACAGGTTAAACATCTCCCTGTTTCAGCTTTGAATTCTGACATTTGCTGTGTGGGAGGTGAAAATCAACTTGTAAAGTGTTAGGGAGAGATGGAGCCTTATATTGCTGACTGAGAAACTGAGAAGCCATGTTTGTATCACATTATCTAAGAAGCTGATACGGGAAGGAATAATTGGAGCAATGAGACAATTTCCTTTTTCCTCTTTCCTGAAGGTAGCAGAGTGCTGGGAGTGCAGTGGCCTAGGAGAAATTGGATCTTGAGAACCAATTCTTGAGAAGTTCTGATCCTTAAAACTCAGTGCCCTTTACTGTTTAGTATTTGTTAATATCAGCATTTAATTAGAATCAGTATAAATAGCTACCATTTGTTGAGTAACTGTTCAAGGGAAAGTGCTAAGCATGTCAGGTTGGTCATTTATTCAATCATGAGTTAAAACAGAGTGATAGACGGGTGCCTTGTACAGAGGGAGTGCTCAGTAAGCACCAGGGATCATCATTCAGTACATAGTTAGCAAACATTTGCTGTATGCCACACAACTTAGGTGCATATGATAAAATCCCTGCAAGTAGTGGAAGCAGGCAATAAATAAGTCAACAAATAAGAATTTCAGAGAGTGGCATGTCTTGTGAAGAGATAAAACAATGTTGTCCCGGGATGGAGTGAAATGACACTTTAATTGGTTGAACAGGAAATCCATCTCAGCATTTGAACTGAGACCCCTCAGTTATGAAGGAGCCATTTATTCTTCATAGTAATCTTTTTTATTTTCCCAACTTTAAGGTGAGAAAAACGGAGGTGTAGGGTGGTTAAAGTGTGTGCTGGAGAGCCAAGACGTCATCATTCTGCAGCTAAATCTCTTTTTGTCCTTCCAAAAAGGTGCAGGACTATGCTAGAGCAACTGAAGGAGCTGCAGGATTTGAACAACTGGTTTTTGAGTGAAGGGGTTGATTGTGGCAGCTAAATTGTTGATTGTTTAGTACAGGCTAAACAATGATGGCAGTTCAGAGAGTTGCTTGTTATTCTGTGGTCCCCTATTGTTGGATGTAAAGTGTGTGAGTGTGTGTGTGTGTGTGTGTGCGCGCGCGTGCGCGCACGCATGCATGCTTACAGTTTATTCTGGGGCCCATGGCTATCCTGAGGTTTTCATATGTTTCAAAAGATATTATGGCTTTATTGCTTTTGCTTTGTTTTAGAATTTTCTCATACTGGTTTTTCTTAAAATAGGGACTAGCTTTGAGGACATAGTTTGAGTAGACAACAACGCATTGGGCCATAGGCATGGCAATTTTGGCAGGTCGTGTGGGCGGGTAGTGGGCAAGAACTGGGTAGGGATCATCAGATGCCTTACTTTGCAAAAGGTGTAGAGTTCTATTTTCATTTAATTATCTGCTCATCTCTACACATGTTAATGTATCCTGGGGCTTTATGCCATATAATCATTTGTGAAAATAAGTAACTGTTAAAAAAAAAAAAAAAAAAGGCAGAGCAGAGTCTCAAGTTTCAACCTGTGGGGAATATATTTCCAATAAATACACAAAACTCGAGCATTTCCTGTCACTGTCTCAGAAAACCTGAACACTTTCTAAATTTGTTCTTCAGTACTTAAAATCAAAAAGAAATTGTTTCAGTGATGGTAATTGAAACCAAGAGGGTAGCCAAGTTCTGGTCAGTTCTGGTCTGTTTCATAGGATGTGGTTTAGATCAAATACCCATTTCAGCTGGAAGATTATGTTATTTTTCATGGGAAAAGACTTCCAGAAGCTCTTACTTTATAGCCTTGATGTTAGGAGGCGGCTCTTCCTAGGGAACATGAGCAGGACAGAAAGTGTGCCCACAGTACAGCAAAACACCTGTAAGTAATCTGGGGGCATATCTACTTCAGGAGGGCAAAGATTGTGAAAATTGCAATTGGAAAGGTTTTTTAGGCTTGTTAGTCCTATAGTCTGCTAACTAGCATCCTAATGGTCCACTGAGTAATAATGGAATTTGGCAGTTTTTGTGAGCTAGGGATCTTTGGTCCTGTTGTTCAGCTAAAGGTTCTCACATACTGGGGTGAAATTGTGGCCTAGCAAGTTGGTCCTGGAGTATGAAATTAAGAAGTCTGAGTATTAGATTTTCCCCTTCTGTGCTCTGTGAAGTAGGAGAACTGAGTGGCATAGCTTGATAGGGACATTTTCAGTTGTGACCAAAACTAACATCTGGTCTGTGCATGAAGGAATTTACTTATATCTGGCTCACATATTTGTTAAGTCCAGACTTTTCTCTTACTCTAGGTACAGTTGGATTCAGGGTACAAATAATGCCTTGAGAATTCAGTTTCTCTCTGTCTTCAGTGCTCTTTCTATTTGGGGATTTCATTATTGGGTTCTATCTGCATTCGAGCTAATAAGACTCGTCTAGTAAGGAGAGGGGACCATATAATCCTCACACTGACCTGTGATGGGCAGTGTTACTTTCCCTGGTGGCTGTGGTAAGAGGATCGTATTTTTAGTGCTGAGACTCACTTTGACTAACTTGGATCACCTGCATACTCCTGATCCAATCTCCATTGAAGCCAGTAGCATATGAGGCTTTTGTGGTCCTGGTCACATGTTCCATCATGAACCCCACCCTGCCTTGTTGCCACAACTGAGGGGCAGGAACCTACTGGTGAAGTTGGGTGATCACCTGATCAAGAGCCAAGCTGTTGGGGAGGCAGACACGTCTCTGCTATATTAAGTGATATCCTTTGATCCAATCTGTGGCTTCAAAGTACATTAGAAAAGTCCAGCCCATGAAGCATTTCACAGCTTCCATGTTTCCCCATTCAAGTGAAACTCTTACTCCCTGGGAATGTGATTCTCTCTGGTTCTGGCTAGCCCATGGAACAGAGGCTAAACCTTTGGTAAGGGACAGTTACTGATCAGACCTTCAGATGGGTCTTTTTCTCTTTTTCAGATTGAGTATGGGGAAAGAAGAGCTCTGTCTTTTGAAAAGACATATTGAGGAAATTTAGATAAAACTTGAAAGATGTCGTTATGAGTATTCTCTTTTCAGCCTTATCCATCCCATCCTATCATTTAGCAATGCTTTCTTAAACTCCTTGTACTCTTCTGTGAAGGAATTTTTTTTTTCTTTAGCTGTCTTATATCCTCCTTTGGTAGTTTGACATTTTTCTTTAAGTATGTTGTCTTAAGTGCTTTTAGTAAAGATTTTTTTTAAGGAACTTGAATCAGTTGGCAGATATTATAAGAAGATATTAAGAGAAATAAACACTGTCAATTTACTGTGAGAAAAAATGAACTTCCTTTTTTAAAAAGTCATATGTATGTAAATATATGTGTATGAGTGTGTGTATGTATATTTGATGTTCTTTGATCCATTAGTTTCTCTTCTAGGAGCTTATTCTCAGGAAGTAATTATAAATGTGCTAAATTTTAATTGCATTTTTCTATTATCCTGGTATTGTTTATAACAGTGAGCTGCTAGAAGAAAGCTAAGTGTCTTAGGAACAATAAAGGATTAAATTGACAAATTTATGATATTTGCATTCAGTGGAAGACTTATCTGGCTATTAAGAATGTTTTAACACAAAACTTCAATCTCTTTGTCCACCTCTGGAGTACAGTGCCAGATTTTTGACAGATTGGATAGTTGGGTATAAATAGACTATGGGTTAGGTGAAATAGCTGGAGCATTAGTGGTGATACCAATAATACCATTGAAATGCCGCTCTTTTAAAAACATTTTGAGAGGGGAAGATTTTTATGAAAAGTGTTGAGCGGAAAAGGTTGCAAGATAGGATGTATAGTATGATTTCAGTTTTGTTCAAAAGTTTAATGTGCATAATATGTACATGTGTGTATGTGTGTGCCATCCATATGTGCTCATTTAAAAGACTGAAATTAGGTACTCTAAAATATAATCAGAGTGGTGGGATCACTCACTGACTCTTTTTCTTCCGTATGCTTCTCTATATTTTGTTCCTTTCTCTCACTCCCTCCCCCACCCTTCTTTCTTTTCTTCTCTACACTTTCTAACCTTCACAGAATAACTATGTAATAATTTTGAATTGGGCAGCAGGAAATGAAAGTCTTAGTGGCCTCACTTTTCTGACCAGGTTGCCGATGTGGTTGAAAGCAAGAATTCTTTTATTGTACAGATCTTCTCTGTCCCTCTTCAAGCTCTTCCTGTCTGTGCTGCATTAGCCGTCAGTCTCCATCATGGGCCTCTAGGAAAAAGCTGATAAATGTAGTCTTAATGGATTTAGTATTTTTTTTTTTTTTTTTTAAGAATTAGCAAACATTAAGAGACATTGATTAGTTACCACATGATAAACTTGAGGCCTTCTTAGAGGCTGTGTGGCTGTAGAAACCACATCTGTACATTTGTGGTTGTGCAGGTACCCCTTTAAGACATTTGGAGGCAATCATTTATCATCTTTGTATTGGGTTCCTTCCTCATCTTTTGACTCATTTCAGTTTCCTTTCTTGCCTTTTATTGAGATGCAAAAATCAACTTCAATTAACTATTTTTCAGTTAGTTGCTGACTCTTGAACTCCTCAGAAGGTGACTGAAAAATGAACAGGCAGAATGGTAATTGTATGTTTGAGGGCTAAGTCAGGTGAGCCTCCAGGGTAGCTGATACCCATATGCTGCCTGCAAGCAGAGAATTGGTGCCTACTCAGTGGTTTACCTTCAGTGGGTCTAATGAGGAAACAAATTGCAAGCTTACAACCAGAGATAAGTGTAGCAGGCATGCTAGTTTTATTATAATGCCATGGAGCACAAACCAGTTCAAGACTATCCTCTGGTTTTTAAACAGCAAAAGTCACTGGGAAAGCTGGCACAGAAACAAAAAGAGTGGCCAACATAGAAATCTCGTGCCTTTTAATGATGCCTGCCCCCTTTCCACGTTAAGTAGGCAGTCAGACCTGCCCAGAACAATAGTGACAACAAAATTATTTCACTTGTGGGTCAGTGAAATGATTTGGCCCCTTTTTGGTTATTCTGAGTCATGTGAGATGTAGCTCTTGTAAATACCTCATTTCTTAAGCCCAGAAACCAAAAATGCTTCATTATTTGGTGTTTGGAAATTTTATAGTAGTGCATGTGTATTGGCTTGATTGTGTTTGGCAAACATTTGGTTTAGCCAGTCCACACTGGCTTCAGTCCTCAGGCCTCAACTGGATATATATTCTCAGTAGTGTACAGTCATGTGTTGCTTAATGAGGGGGTTGTGTTCTCAGAAATGTGTCATTAGGAGGTTTTGCTATTGAGCAAACACCATAGAATGTACTTAACATCTTGATGATAAAAGTCAGTCACTCAGTATAGCCTGTTGATGCAATCAAGAGACGGAAAACACAAGATATATGAGGCTGCTGTTGGTCACACCACACATTGTTTTACAGTAAACTTTTATAGGTAGGAGTGTGCTCTAAGGATAATAAGTATAGTAAATACGTAAGCCCATCATGTAGCAGTTTATTATTACTGTGTGTTATGTCCTATATATAATTGTGTGTGTGATACTCTTATATGACTGGCAGCACAGGAGGTTTGTTACACCAGCTGTCTTTTAAAAGACAAAAAGTCTTAAAATCAACATGAAAATGTGAGCAATATGTTGCACCATGGCCACAGCAGGGTGGCTA